>JAKSZT010032673.1:3177469-3207067 GCA_026826555.1 Tolypeutes matacus | reverse complement strand
TCCCTCCCTCCCTCCCTCCCTCCCTCCCTTCCTTCCTTCCTTCCTTCTCTTTCTCTCTTTCTTTCTCTCTTTCTCTTTCTCTCTCTCTCTCTCTTTCTTCCTCCTTCCTCCCTCCCTCCCTCCTTTCTTTCTTTCTTTCTTTTTTTCTTTCTTTCCCTTCCTTCCTTCCTTCCTTCCTTCCTTCCTTCCTTCCTTCCTTCCTTCCTTCCTTCCTTCCTTCCTTCCTTCCTTCCTTCCTTCCTTCCTTCCTTCCTTCCTTCCTTCCTTTCTTTCTTTCTTTCTTTCTTTCTTTCTTTCTTTCTTTCTTTCTCTTTCCTTTACTAAAGTTGTAGGTTTACAGAAAAATCATACAGAAAATACAGAGTTCCCATATACCCCACCCCCACATACAGTTTTCCCTATTTGCATTTGCATGGTAACTTTGTTATAACAGATGAAACAATATTATAATTATACTATTAACTATAATCCATATTTAACATTAGGATTCACTGTGTATGTTATACAACCTATAGTTTGTTTGTTTTTTTAATTTTATTTTATTCTGGTAACATATATGCAACCTAAAATTTCCCCTTTTAACCCTGTTCAGATACATATCAGTATGTTAATCACATTCACAGCATGTTAGCATCCTCACCATCCATTACCAAAAAATTTCCATCACCCCAAACAGAAATCTTTTACCTGCTAAGCATTAACTTCCCATTCCCTATCCCCACCCCAAGCCCTGGTAACCTACCTTCTAGTTTCTGACTCTTTGATTTTGCTTATTCTAATGATTTCATTTCAAAAAGATCATACAATATTTGTCCTCTTGTGTCTGGATTATTTCACTCAACCTGAGGTCTTCAAGGTTCGTCCATGTTGTTACGTATACCAAGACTTCATTCCTTTTTACAGCTGAGTAGTATTCCATTGGGTGTATCTACCACATTTTGTTTATCCATTCATCTGTTGATGGGCAGTTGGCAATTGTGAATAATGCCACTATGAACATCTGTGTGCAAATATCTGTTCGAGTCCCTGCTTTCACTTCTTTTGGGTATATGCCTAATAGCAGGACTGCTGGGTCGTATGATAATTCTATATTTACCTTTCTTAGGAACCACCAAGATGTCTTCTACAGCAGCCGTATCATTTTGCATTCCCACCAGCAATGGATGAGTGTTCTTATTTCTCCACATTCTCTCCAATACTTATTTTCCTTTGACCGGCCCCACTCCCAGATGGCTCCCTCGACTGTTTGCTTATTGTTTTTGCTTGTTGTTTGTGCTCAAAGTCTGTTCATTGTTTTGGCTCATTATCTGCTCGTTGTTTGGTGGGTTTATTTGTTTTTTTTTGCTCTTTGTTGGTTTTTTTTTTTTTTTTCCTTTAGGAGGTACTGGGAACCGAACCCACGACCTCCCATGTGGGAGGCAGGTGCCCAATTGCTTGAGCCACATCTGCTTCCTGCTCATTTGCTTTTGTTTGTTGTCTGCTCATTATCTGTCTTCTTTAGGAGGTACCGGGAAACAAACCCAGGACCTCCCACGTGGGAGGCAGGAGCTCAACTGCATGAGCCACATCTGCTCCTCTCATTTTTTAAAGTAGCCATTCTAGTGGGTGTGAAATGATAACTCATTGTGGTTTTGATTTGCATTTCCCTAATGGTTAATGTTGTTGAGCATCTTTTCATGTGCTTATTGGCCATTTGTATATCTTCTTTGGAGAAATGTCTATTCAAGTCTTTTTACATATGACCTTTTTAAAATTTTTTATTTTTTTAAGGAAGCAATGGAGCTTGAACCCAGAACCTCATACATGCAAAGCAGGTGCTCAACCACTGAGCTACACCCACTCCTAGTCAAGTCTTTTGACCATTTTTAAATTGGGTTGTCTTCTTGTTGTTGAGTTGTAGAATTTCTTTATATAATCTGGATATTAAACCCTTATTGGATATGTGGTTTCCAAATATTTTCTCCCATTCTGTAAGTTATCTTTTTACTTTCATGAAGTCCTTTGCACAAAAGCTTTTAATTTCGGCGAAGTCCCACTTATCTATTTTTTGTTTTGTTGCTTGTACTTTTAGTTTAAAGCCTAAGAAACCAGTGCTTAACACAAGGTCCTGAAGATGATTCCCTATGATTTCTTCTAGGAGTTTTATGTAGTTTTATATTTCTTATATGGTTCTTATATTGAGATCTTTGATACAATATGATTTAATTTCTGTATATGGTGTGAGGCAGGGATCCACCTTCATTATTTTGCATATGGCTGTCCAGTTTTCTCAGTATCATTTGTCAAAGAGACTATTCTTACACCATTGAATGGACTTAGCACCCTTCGCAAAAATCAGCTGGCCGTGACTTCTGGAAACATGGTGCACTAGAAGGACACAAGACTCTCTTCTCTCCCAGAAAAATAGCTAGAGGATGGCAGAAATGGCCTGGAAAAAAAAAAGTTCTATGGTTTAGGATACCAGGGGAAGGCTGGACACTGCCAAGAATAGAGAGGGGCCAAGGAAAGGAATCTCAATGGCAAAACTGAGTTAAAACCTGCAGTTGCAAGTGCCAGCATCCTCCCCCACCCTATAGACAGTTTTGAAAAAAACATAGTCTTTTTAATTTAATTTAATTTAATTTAATTTATCTCTCCCCACCCCCTTGTTGTTTACATTTGCTGTGTCTGTTCATCTTTTTTGTTTCTTTAGGAAGCACTGGGTACTGAACCCGGGGCCTCTGATGTGGGATGGAGGAGGCTAATTGCTCAAGCCACCTCTGTTTCCTGCTTTGGGTGTCTCTCATTATGCTTTTACTCTTGTGTCTCTTGTCGCATCATCTTGTCGCATCGGGTCTCCGTTCCTGCCTGTTGCACCACCTCGTCATTCTGCTCGTTCTCTTTAGGAGACACTAGGAACCTTTGCTCCCTGCTTTTGTTGTGTCTCTCATTATGTTTTGCTTCTTGTGTTTTTTGTTGTGTCACCTTGTTGCATCAGCTTGCCATGACTGCCCATTGCGCCAGCTCACTGCCTTCATTAGGAGGCATGGGGAACCAAACCAAAGACCTCCCATGTGGTAGGTGGGAGCCCAAATTCTTGAGCCACATCCGCTTCCCCCTATAGACAGTTTTAAATTCTCAGGCCTTGGGTTGGGGCTACAGACAAAGATGGCTGCAGGGATCCACCTCCCCAGGAAACAGTAGAGAGAGGGACATAATCTAAGCCTGACCCAACTTTTAACCCACAGATTTGGTCTGTTGTGTTCCAGAGCCCTTCCAGGCTGGGAGGGACTGCACCACTGTTTGCACTGGGAGCCAGCAGGGCACTAAAGAGATCGGACCCTCTCAATCTCCCTCCCTACTGACGGGGACTGGTGGATGAGGACACAGAGGGGAGTGGAATTGTTTCCCACCTGGGAAAAGGGAGGGGGCTTCCAGCAAAGGTTGGAAGACAGCCTCTGAGAAAGTTTGAACTATGAGGCTCTTAGCCTCCAGGCAGGATCCTCTGCCACATTGATCCAGTCTCTGTTGCCGTGAACACACTTGGATCAGGCTTTGAAATGAAAGCGCCACCTTCTGGCCAACCAAGGAAGTGCAAGTGAGCAAATTAAAAGTCAGAGAGAGGCTTCCTCTGGCCTTTTTTTTTTTTTTAAGATTTATTTATTTACTTTATCCATTTTAAACCCCTCCTTCCCCATTTGCTGTTTTGTGTCCATTCGCTGGGCAATTCTCTGTGTTTCTCTGGCCTTTACAGCCTCCCTACCCAAGACCCTGGGAAGAAGCTCTGCACCCCATTGCTGGGTCCATAGGCCAGAACTGAGCAACTGACAGGGACAAGACCCAGAACAGGCTGAACCAAGACTCAAAGACCAGCAGTAACACTCAGCCTCCTGCCACTAAATTCCTGTGAAAGAGGGAGAAATTGAGCATCTGAGCAAACTCACCATCCTAATCACATGCCCAGATATCAGCAAAGAATTATTTTTTATTTTTTATTTTTTAAAGATTTTTTCATCCATTCATTTATACCCCCCCTCCCTGCCCGCGCTCGCCGGGTCAGCCAACCACGCCGCGCGGGCGGGCCCGCCCCCACCAGGAGGCCCTGGGAACCGAACCGGGGCCTCCCACATGGCAAATGGAAGCCCCACTGATTGAGCCATAGCCACCTCCCCAATCAGCAAAGAATTATAAGCCACACTAAGAAAATGGAAGAAAAGGCCCAAGCAAAGGGATATATCAAAGCCCCAGATGAGACACAGGATTTGAGAGAAGTAATTAATGAGGTGCATACACATTTCCAAAATCAAGTCAGTGAGTTGAAAGATAATATGGCTAAAGAGATAAAGGGCATCAAGAAGACACTGAGGGAAACGGATGTGGCTCAAGAGGTTCGGCGTCCGTCTACCATATGGAGAGACCGGGGTTTGATCCCTGGTACCTCCCGGTTTAAAAAAAAAAAAAAAAAAAAGAAGACACTGAGTAGGGGAGTGGATGTAGCTCAGGTGGTTGAGCGCCTGCTTCCCATGTACGAAATCATGGATTTGATCCTTGGTACTTCCTTAAAACAAACAAACAAATGAGAAAACCAACTCTCACTGGGAAATGGATGCAGTTCACTGGTTGAACAACTGCTTCCCATGTATGAGGTCCTGGGTTCAATCCCTCATGCATCTTTAAAAAAAAAGACACTGAGCAAACACAAAAAATTTTTGAAATTTGAAAATATCAATATAAAAATAACAGTGCTCATGGGAATGAAAGACACAGTAGGTGAGATAAAAACACAATGCAGACTTGAAATGATAGAAGAAAGAATAAGTGCTACAGAAGATAGAACTGCTGAAATTGAAGAGAGAGAAGAACAGAGAGAAAAAAAGAATGGAAAAAAAATTAAGCAGGGGCTCAGTGAGTTCAATAATAACATGAAATGCAACAGTATATGTGTCATGGGAGTTCCAGAAGGAGAAGAGAAGGGAAAAGGGGCAGAAAGAGTATTTGAGGAAATAATGGCTGAAAATTTCCCAACTCTCATGAATAAAATGAACTTACATTCCAAGAAGCACAGCATACCCCAATCAGAATAAATTGAAATAGACCTACTCCAAGACACATACTACTCAGAATGTCAAAAAAATAAAGAGAAAATTCTGAGAGCAGCAAGGAAGAAGCAAACCATCACATACAAGGGACGCCCAGTAAGACTTAGTGCAGATTTCTCTTCAGAAACCATGGAGGCAAGAAGACAGTGGTATGATACAATTAGGAAACTGAAAGAGAAAAACTGCCAGCCGAGAATTCTTTACCCAGCAAAATTGTCCTTCAAATATGAAGGTGAGTTTAAAATATTTACAAACAGAAACTAAGAGAGTTTGCAAAAAAGAATCCACTTTTGCAGGAAATATTAAAGGAAGCCTTAGAACCTGAAAGAAAAAGACAGGAGAGAGAGGCTTGGAGGAGAGTATAGAAGAAAGAATAGCAGAAAGGATAACTAAAAGAGTGAAAAGACAGACAAAAATAAGATATGGCATATGAAAACCAGAGAAAAAAATGGAGGGAGTAAAGAGAGCATTTACAGAAATATAATTGAATGTGCATGGGTTAAACTCCCCAGTCAAAAGATACAGGCTGACAGAATGGATTAAAAACATGAACCATCCATATGCTGCCTACAAGAGACTCACCTTAGACCCAGGGATACAAAACAACTGAAAGTAAAAGCTTGGAAGAAGATACTCCACAGAAACAGTAACCAAAAAAACACACACACAAAAAAGCAGGGGTAGCTATAGTAATATTGGACAAAACAGAGTTTATATGCAAAAAATGCCCCGAAATACATGAGGCAAACTCTGGCAAAACTGCAGGTATAGGGAGCAGATGTGGCCCAAGCAGTTGAGTGCTAGCTTCCCACATATGAGGTCCCAGGTTCAATCCCCGGCCCCCAATACCTCAAATAAAAAATAAAAAAATAAAAACTGAAGAGAGAAATAGTCATCTCTAAAATAATAGTTGCAGGCTTCAACACCCCACTCACATGATTAGATAGAACAACTAGACAGAAGATCAAGGAAACAGAGAACTTGACTGTTTTAGTCAGCCAAAAGGTTGCTGATGCAAAATACCAGAAATCTGTTGGCTTTTTTTTTTTCTTTTTTTTTTCTTTTTTATAACGAAAGGCAGACTGCCACATGCAGCGTCTGTTGGCTTTTATAAAAGGTATTTATTTGGGGTAGAAGCTTACAGTTACCAGGCCATAAAGCATAAGTTACTTCCCTCACCAAAGTCTGTTGCCACGTGTTGGAGCAAAATGGCTGTTGACATCTGCCAAAGTTCAGCCTTCCTGTTCCTCTTAAGACTCTGTGGTCCCAGCTTCTTCCAATATCAGCTGTAGGCTGGGATAAGTCTCGTCTCTCTCCAGGGGCTTGTTCTTCTTCAGGCTCAGCTCCTCTGGTCTCTCCACAAGGTCAACTGTAGACTATCAGGCTCTCTCTCTTCCCGGAGCCTCGTCAGTGTCTATGGAGCCATCTCTACTCCTCTGTGTTCTTCTCCTGTGTGTTTACTTCCCCAGGTTCCAGTTTCCAAAAAGTCCAACTCCCTCCTCTGCCTTGTAGTTTTCTCTGTGAGTCCCCACCCACCAAGGGGGCAGGGACTCAACATCCTACTGACTTGGCCCAATCAAAGCCCTAGTCATAATTTAATCAAGTGAAGGTGAATCCTCTGAAGTTAATACAATTTAATACACACAGAGGAACAGACCAGTTTGCAAACATAATCCAATATCTATTTTTGGAGTTCATAATAACAAATTGCTATATTGACCAATATGATAAATGATCTACACCTAACAGACATTTATAGAGCAATACACCCCAAAAGAGTAGGATATACATTCGTCTCACGTGCTCACGGATCCTTCTCCAGGAGAAACCATATGTTGGGTTACAAGACAGGTCTCAAAATAAATTTAAAAATATTTAAATTATACAAAACACCTTTTCGGATCATAATGGAATGAAGTTGGAAATCAATATTGGATGGAAAAAGAAAAAACTCACAAATATATGGAGATTAAACAACACATTCTTAAATAATCAGTGGATCAAAGAAGAAATCGCAAACATATGTAGAACGTTGTCCCAAATCAGCAGGTCATACATTCTTCTCAAGTGCTCATGGATCTTTCTCCAGGATAGACCACATGTTAGGTCACAATACAGCTCTCAATAAATATAAAAAGGATTGGAATTATACAAGCCTTCTCAGATCATAATGGAAGGGAACTGGAAATAAATAATGGATGGGAAAGGGGGAAATTTACAAGTGTGTGGAAGCTAAACAACACACTCCTAAATAATCAGTGGGTCAAAGAAGAAATTGTAAGTGAAATTAGTAAAGATATTGAAACATTGAGAAGAAAAAACAATGGAGAAAATCAATAAAACTGAAAGCTGGTTCTTTGGGAAAATCAATACAATTGACAAACGCTTAGTTAGACTAACAAAAAAAGATGATGCAAGTAAATAAAATCAGAAATGAGAGGGGGGATGTTATGACTTACCCCACAGAAATAAAAAGGATCATAAGAGGTTATTGTGAGAAACTGGATGCCAATAACATAGACAACCTTGATGAAATGGACAAATTCCTAGAAATGCACAACCAACCTACACTGACGCTACAAGAAATGCAAAAACTTAACAAACCAATCACATTTAAAGAGATTAAATCCATCATCCCAACAAAGAAATGTCCAGGACCAGATGGCTTCACAAGTGAACTCTACCAAGCATTTCAAGAAGAATTAACACCAATCTGGTTTAAACTCTTCCAAAAAACTGAAGAGGAGGGAAAATTACCCAACACATTTTATGAAGCCAACATCATCCTAATACCAAAGCCAAATCAAGATACTATAAGAAGAGAAAATTACAGACCAATCTTCCTAATGAACATAGATTCAAAAAATTCTCAACAAAATACTTGACAATCGAACCCAATGGCATATCAAAAGAATTATACATCACAACCAAAAGGGATTTATTCCTGGTATGCAAGGCTGGTTCGATATAAGAAAATCAATCAATGTCATTTACCACATTAACAAATTGAAGGAAAAAAACCACATGATCATTTCAATCGATGCAGAAAAGGCATTTGACAAAATCCAGTATCCTTTTTTGATAAAAACACTTCAAAAGATAGGAATAGAAGGAAAATTCCTCAATATGATAAAAAGCATATATGAAAAACCCACAGCCAATAGGGAAAGGTTGAAAGCTTTCCCTCTTAGATCAGGAACAAGACAAGGATGCCCGTTGTCACCACTGTTATTCAACATTGTGCTAGATGTTTTAGCTAGAGCAATTAGACAAGAAAAAAAAAAAAAAGGCATCCAATTAAGAAAAAAGGAAGTAAAACTCTCACTCTTTACAGATAACATGATCCTCTATTTAGAAAATACTGAAATGTCTATGAAAAAAGTACTTGACCTAATAAACTAGTTCAACAATTTTGCAGGATACAAGATCAACACGCAGAAATCAACAATGTTCCCAGTCACCAGTATTGAACAATCTGAGGATGAAATCAGGGGGAAATTTCCACTTACAAAAGCAACAAAAAGGCTCAAATACCTAGGAATCAATTTAACCAAAGAAGTACAGGACCTATATGCAGAAAACTATAAAACAATGCTAAAAGAAATCAAAGAAGACCTAACCAATGGAAAGACATTCTGTCTTCATGAATTGGAAGACTAACTATTATAAAGATGTCAATCCTACCCAAACTTATTTATAGATTCAATACAATAACAATAAAAATTCCAACAGCTTATGTCACAGAATTAGAAAATGCAATTACCAAGCTTATTTAGAGAGGAAAGTGCACCTGAATAGCCAAAAGCATTCTAAAAAAGAATAGCAATGTGGAAGGCATTTCACTTCTTAACCTTGAGACATATTACAAAGCTACAGTAGTCAAAACAGCATGGTATTGGCATACAGATAGACATATCAATTAGTGGCATAGAATTGAGAGTCTGGAAATAAAACTTCACCTCTATGGCCAACTGTTTTTTGACAAACCTACCAAGTCCATGTTAGCTGGACAAAAATAGTCTCTTCAATAAATGGTGCTGGGACAACTGGATATCCATAACCAAAAGAATGAAAGAAGACCCCTATCTCACTCCCTAAACAAGACTTAAATGAATCAAAGACCTAAATATAAATCCAGGACCATAAAACTACTAGAAGAAAATGTAGGGAAACCTCTACAACACCTTGTGATTGGTAGTGGTTTCTTGGACCTTACACCAAAACACAAGCAATAAAAGAAAAAATAGGTAAATGGGACCTCCTCAAAATTAAACACTTTTGCACCTTAGAGGACTTTGTCAAAAGGGTGAAAAGGCAGTTGACTGAATGGAAGACAATATTTGGAAATCACATATCCAATAAGGGTTTAATATCCATGATATATAAAGAGATGTTATAACTCAGTAATAAAAAGAAAAACAACCTGGTTAAAAAATGGGCAAAATACTTGAATACTCCTTGTTGCCCAAATGTGGCCTCTCTCTAAGCCAAACTCAGCATATAAATGCACTACCTTCCCCCCAGCGTGGGATATGACTCCCAGGGATGAGCTTCCCTGGCTCCAAGGGATTATTACCAAGCTCCGACTAGGGATAAATCTGGAAAAAGACCTTGACCAAAAGGGAGAAATATTAAATGAGTTTATGGCTAAGAGATTTCAAAGTGAGTCAGGAGTTCATTCCAGAGGTTATGTTTATGCACATCTCAGCAGGATCTCATTGACTGCCACAGTAAACAGTGCCTCAAACAGTGGGGCTCCTGAGGGCTCTAGAGACATCTAGACACTATAGGTAGGGCAGAGAATCTTAGGAATTTGGCACCCTGTCAATAGGCCTTACTTTGGAATATATGCTTCCCAATGTAAAACAGTTAGACTCATTTATAATTTCCTTACACATGGCTATTCTGCCTCCCTTATGTGAACCTATAATTAGCACTTTACTTGTTAATTATATGTCGCAGAGACTTAAATCTTTGGTCTGTTCTTATGCCGATTGAGCCCTGAATCTCAGCAGATTTACAATACCTATTCTCCAGTTCATCAGACTCATCCAGGAAAACTAACAAAAGGATGATGATGGACAACGCCCATCCCAGGAAGCAGAGAGTGTCTGCAACTGCAAGCAATACAGTTCCATTCATCTGCCCCATGGGATCTAAGCCCCCTCTCAATCAGAGGCAGGGTGGGCATCAGCATCCCAAAATCCTCAAGATTGAGGAATGAACAAACAAAAAGGGGGGAATGCAACTATGGACCAAAGTAGACTTATTATTATTCTAGCAATGAAAGAACTTGTATCACTGATATAAAGGCAGTGGTCACCAGAAGTTCTGAGGGAAGGGAGAGGGAAGAATAGGTGTAACATGGGGGCATTTTTGGGGTATTGGAATTGTCCTGCTTGACATTGCAATGACAGACACAGGCCATTATACATTTTGTTAAAACTTATAAAATTGTGTGGGGCAAACTATAATACAAACTATAGTCCTTGGTTAGTACAATGCTTCAATATGTGTTCATCAATTCTAACAAATGTACCACAGTAATGAAGGATGCTGTTAATGTGGGAAAGTGTGGGAGGGGGAAGGAATGGGGTATATGGGAATTCCTTATATTTCTTATGTAACATTTATGTAATATAAAGCTTTTAAAAATATTTAAAAAGAGCCTTGAATAGACATTTGTCCAAAGAAGAAATACAAATGGCGAAAAAGCACATGAAAAAAAAGTTCATCATCACTAGTGATTAGGGAAATGCAAATCAAAGCTACAATGAGATATCATTTCACACCTATTAGAATGGCCACTATTAAAAAGGCAGAAAACTGCAAGTGTTGGAGAGGATGTGGAGAGATAGGCACACTTCTTCACTGATGGTGGGAATGCAGAATGGTACAGCCACTGTGGAGGACTGTTTGGCAGTTCCTAAGGAAGTTGAATATAGACTTACCATGTGACCCTGCAATACCATTACTAGGTACAAACCCAGAAGAACTGAGAGCAGTGACACGAACAGACATCTGCACACCGATGTTCATTGCCACATTATTCACCATTGCCAAATGATGGAAACAACCCAGGTGTCCATCAATTGATGAATGGATCAACAAATTGTGGTGTGTACACACGATGGAATGTTATGCAGCTGTAAGAAGAAATGAAGTCATAAAGCATATGGCAACATGGATGAACCTGGAGGACATTATGTTGAGTGAAGCAAGCCAGACACAAAAGGACAAATACTGTATGAATGCGTCACTATGAACCAAATATATTGTGTAATTTCATGGAGCTAATAACTTGAATCTGGGTCTCCAGAAAATAGAATAAAGTTAGAGAGTGGAAAGCTGAGGGTTAACTTGTGCAGAACTGGTAAAAAGATTATGTGTTTATATTTGGAAATGAATAGAAAAGGTGAAAATCCAACATAATGTTTGTAACTAGCAGAGCTATTATGTGGGTATGACAGTGGTTGAAAAGGAAAGTCTAAGGTCATGTATATTGCTAAAAGGAAAGCTAAAAACTGTAACATGGGACTGTATAGCATAGCGAACCTCATGGGAAATATGAATATGGGTAGTATAGCACATATAAAACTGTTTTTCTTTGAAACTGAACAAATGTTTTATATGTTAATGTTACAGGATGTTAATATCAGGCAAAAAATAAAACATTATGCTAAGTGAAAGAAACCAGACACAAAGTACTATATATTGTATGATTCCATTTATATAAAATGTATATTTAAATCAATTTATAAAGATAGAACTCAATTAGTGGTTATGTAGGGCTGGGGAAGGATAGAGATTGAGAGGTGACTGCTAAGGGGTGTGGAGTTTTACCTTTTTGGAGTAATGAAATTATTCTAAAATTTTTTGTGGTGATGAATGCAAAACAGTGTGATTATACTAAAAGCCATTGATTGTACACTTTGGATAGATTGTATGGTATGTGAATATATCTCAATAAAACTGCTATAAAAATCAATTGGCTGTAAATGTGAGTGTTAATTTCTGAGCTCTCAATTAGATTCCTTTGGATTCTAAGTCTGTCCTTGTGCCAGTACCATGCTGTTTTGATTACTGTGGCTTTTTTTTTTTTTTTTTTTTGAGATAGGAGGAAAAGAGGATTTATTCGCCAGTGGGAGACTGGACATGTACAATTCGATTACTGTGGCTTTATAATACATTTTTTTTTTTTAAGATTTATTTTATTTATTTATTCCCCCCACCGTTGTTTGTGCTTGCTGTCTGCTCTCTGTGTCCATTTGCTGTGTGCTCTCTGTGTCTGCTCATCCTCTTTTCAGGAGGCACCGGGAACCGAACCCGGGACCTCCCATGTGGGAGAGAGGCGCCCAATTGCTTGAGCCACCTCCCTGCTTTGCCGTGTCTTCCATTGTCTTTCCTCTCTGTGTCTCCTTGTTGCGTCAACTCAGCACACCCACCCATCGCACCAGCTCTCTGTCTTGATGGTCCTCTCCAGGAGGCACCAGGAACCAAACCCGGGACCTCCCATGTGATAGGTGGGAGCCCAATCTCTTGAGCCACATCCACTTCCCTATAATACATTTTAAAATCAGGAAAGGTTAGTTCTCCAACTTTGTTCTTCTTTTTCAAGATAGTTTCGGCTATTCAGGATTCCTTACCTTCCATATAAATTTGATGATTGTCTTTTCCATTTCTTCAAAGAATGCTGTTGGAATTTTTATTGGGATTGTGTTGAATCAGTATATCACTTTAGGTGGAAGTGACATCTTAACAATACTTATTCTTCCAATACATGAACACAGAATGTGCTTCCATTTATTTAGGTCTTTGACTTCTTTCAGCGATGTTTTGTAATTTTCCATGTACAAGTCCTTTACATCTTGGTTAAAATTTTTCCTAGATATTTGATCCTTTTTCTTGCTACTGTAAATGGAATTTTTTTTCTTGATTCACTCTTCAGATTATTCATTACTAGTGTATAGAAACACTACTCATTTTGGGGTATTGATCTTGTACCCTGCCACTTAATTTATTAGCTCTAGTACTTTTTTGGTGAATTTTAAAGGATTTTCTGTATATAGAACCATGTCATCTGCAAATAGAGTAAGTTTTACTTCTTCCTTTCCAATTTGGATGCCTTTTATTTCTCTTTCTTACCTAACTGCTCTGGCTAAAACTTCCGGTACAATGTTGAGTAACAGTGGTGACGATGGGCATCCTTGCCTTGTTCCCGATCTTAGACGGAAAGCTTTCAGTCTTTCACAATTAAGTAGGATGCTAGCTGTGGCTTTTCATATATACCCTTTATTATCATGTTGAGGAAATTTCCCTTTATTCCTAGTTTTCTAAGTGTTTTTTTTTTATCAAGAAGCAGTGTGTTTTGTCAAATGCCTTTTCTGCTTCAATTGAGATGATCATGTGTTTTTTTTTTTCCCTTCATTCAAATTGATTTCCTTTGAACATTAATTGATTTTTATATGTTGAGCCACCCTTGCATTCCTGGACTAAATCCCTCTTGATCATGGTGTATAATTCTTTTAATGTATTGTTGGGTATAGTTTTGCTAGTATTTTGTTGAGAATTTTGGCATCTATATTCAAAAGTGATATTGTAATTTTCTTTTTTCCAGGTATCTTTATCTGGCTTTGGTAAGAGAGCTGGTCTCATAGAATGACTTAGTGAGTATTCCCTCCTCCTCATATTTTTGGCACAGTTTGAGCAGAATTGGTATTTATTCTTCTTGGAATGTTTGGTAAAATTCACCAGTGAAGCCATCTGGTCCTGGGCTTTTCTTTGTTGGGAGATTTTTGATGACTAAGTGTGGCAGTTTGAGATTATTTATGAGTCCCAAAAAGAGAAAGATTATGCTTATAAACTAATCTATTCCTCTGAGTGTAATACCCTTTGATTGCATTAAATTCAGTTGAGGGGACTTTGATTAGATTACTTGATAAGATCAATTTAGGGCTTTTGATTGGACTATGTCAGTGAGGCGTGACTCGGGTTGATATAAAGGCGACACCGAGACCCACAGACAGGCACAGGGTGTTTGATCCTGCCACGTAAGAGTGAGGACTAGAGGATCGCTTAAGCTCGAAGCCCCCAAGAGGCTGGACTCAGTGGAACAGCTCAAGAGGAAAGGCTGAGCCCAGAGGGGAAGGCTGAAACCTGGGCAGAGACTGCCGGCCATCTTGCCTCACCACGTGGCAACACACCAAGATCTAGTGTTACTGGATTTTTGTCTAGATTCTTGACTTATGCCGCAGAAATGAATTTCAAAGCACGTCGGGTTAGTTAGGCCAGTAATTTACTAAGGATGGGAGGGAAGAGAAATGGGAGAAAAGAACATCATGGGTCCCCAGGAGAGAGTAATGGGCTGAAGAGTGATAAAGAGGACTGATTTATAGACTACAATTTCCCATTATAGATTATAAATGCCCAGGTTTTACTTGCGTGTTGTTCCATGCAGGGGGGACACGGCGAGAGGAGAACGCAGAAGCAAGAGGGCTGAGAGAGAGCAGGAGAAAGATTTTGCACCTGCTTTTTAAACCATTAACTATTCCACCCCTTTGCTAATGGCATGGGAGGAGTCCCAGCTGTTTGCTGTTTTGATTGATTACCCCACTCATCAATCCCCTGGGTGGGCCCAGTGATAATGTCCCTGGAGAATATCCGGGGCTTCTCCTGGCTTCCAGAGGGAATCTCATTCTGAAGAGCAGAAATCTCACGAGGGTCTTCGAGCAGCCACCTTGAGGGTACTGAAGTCCACGTTGACCTCTTGCCAGGTTCCAGATCCATCTATTGAGTCCCTATTTTACTAGCCTGCTTCAACAGTAGCTGACTTTGGTGAGAGAGCATCTCTGAGGGTGCCTTGGTTTGGACTTTTCAAGACCTTGGGAATGTAAGCTTTTACCCCCAAATAAATACCCTTTATAAATTCAACCCATTTCTGGTACTTTGAATCAGCAGCCGTTTGGCGAACTAAAACACTAATTCAATCTCTTTACTAGTTATTGGTCTGTTGATAGCTTCTATTTCTTCTGGAGTCAGTGCGTCTAGTTTGTGACCTTCCAGGAATTTGTCCATTTTTGTCTAGGTTATCTAATTTGTTGACATACATTTGTTCACAGCATCCTCTTTTTTTTTTTTTTTTTTTTTTAAAGATTTTATTTATTTATTCATCCATCCCCCGCTTGCTGCCCGTGCTCGCTGGGTCAGTCGCTGGGTCAGCTAACCACACCGTGCAGGCGGGCCTGCCCTCACCAGGAGGCCCCGGGAACCGAACCCGGGTCCTCCCATATGGTAAACGGGAGCCCCACCGATCGAGCCACAGCCGCTTCCCAACATAGCATCCTCTTAAAGTCCTTTTAATCTGTGGGGTTAGCAGTAATGTCCTTCCTTTCACTTCTGAATTTAGTTATTTGCGTCCTCTCTCTTTTTTTCTTTTTCTGTCTAGCTAAAGGTTTGTCGATTTTATTGACCTTTTCCGAGAACCAACTTTTCAGTTTATTGATTCTCTCTATGGTATTTTGATTCTTGATTTCATCTATCTCTGCTTTAATCTTTGTTATTTCCTTCCTTTTGCTCACTTTGGGTTTATCTTGCTTTTACTCTTCCTAGATCCCCCAGTTTTGAGTTAGATGTCTGATTTGAGATATTTCTCCTTTTTTTTTTGGTATTTTTAAATTTTATATTTCTTCTTGTTCAATGTAAGCTTTTTTTTTTTTTTTTTTTTTTTAAAAATTTTTTTTTATTCATTCATTTATCCCCCCCTTGCTGCTTGTGCCCGCTGGGTCAGCCAACCATGCCGCGCAGGCGGGCCTGCCCCCACCAGGAGGCCCCAGGAACCGAACCCGGGGCCTCTCACATGGCAAATGGGAGCCCCACTGATCGAGCCACAGCCGCTTCCCCAATGTAAGCTTTTAGAGCTATAAATTTCCCTCTCAGCACTGCCTTTGCTGCAGCCCATAGATTTTGGAATATTGTGTTTTTGTTTCCACTCGCCTCAAGACATCTCCTAATTTCCCTTGTGATTTCTTCTTTGATCCATTGGTTGTTTTAAGTGTGGACAAATTTTAAAAACCACCATACCCTTTTTTATTTTTCTTCCTTCTTTTAAAACTACTTAGAATCATATATAAACATAATAAATTTGTATATAAAATTATACATAACATATAAAATTTCTTTTCTTATTTCTCCCCCACTACTAGAATGTAAGGTTCCCAAGAGCCAAAACTGAGTCTTCTGTGCTGCCAGCCTAGAGTTCCTGCTTAATAACTATGTCTTAGTTTCCATTCCTCAGAAGTAGACGCTGAGTCGAGGATTCAGGAGCAAAGACTTTTTTTTTTTTTTTTTTTTAGTTTTACCAGGAGGTCCCAGGGATCGAACCTAGGTCCCTCCATATGGGAGACGGACACGCAACCATTTGAGCCACATCTGCCCCCAGGAGCAAATACTTTAAATGGGTGGTGACCCCAGGAAACACCAGTAGGGGAGCCGGGACAGGTGACAGGGACAGAAAGGCAGCCAATAATGAACACTTTATCAAGACAATTACCATGGGGGCAACTGAAGGTCAGTCCCACTGGACAGCCCTGGGAGCCAGCGCCGGACACTGCAGAGAGGGGAGGGTGGTGGTGTATTTATCAGCCAACTCCCGAAATGTTGCCAGGCGCTCCCAGGGTGGAAGTGTCCTTCTCTGGTACTTCCAGCCTGCCAAGCTCAGGGCAGAACAGGCTCAGCAGCTCTGGAGAGAATGTCCTCTGACAGACAGCTGCAGATACCGGCAGCTGGGCAGTGGCCAGAGACAAGGGTGCAGCCAGAGGGACATGAGTGAGACTCTGCTACAAACGATTAGTTGAATAATTGAATAAGATTCTTTCAATAGTTCCCTGTAGCCTAAAGGACAAAATCCACACTTCTGAGCCGGCACAGAAAACCACTTCATGTCCTGATGCGACTTCAGAGATGACAAACTCAGACAGCTACAAAGGCCAGTGGTCAGAAAAGGGAAAGGGAAAAGCCAGTTAAGGATGAGAAACACATAACCCTCCTGGGCTATTACAGTTTTCCTTTTAAAATAGAGATGTGGGTGTGGATAGATCTCACTTTATCATAAGGAAAGTAGCAAACGCTGCAAATAAGATGATGCTTGGTGTAGCAGTTTGATATAATTGATGAATTCCAAAAAGAAATATTGGGTTATGTTTGTAAGCTGGTCCTTTTCATCGGGGCGTATTAGAGTGTATTGGATTCAGAGGTTTTAGCTTTTACTTGATTAAATAATGATTGAGGCTTTGATTGGGCCATGTCAGTAGGACCTTGAGTATCCGCCCCCTTGATGGGTGGGCACTCGCAGAGAAACTGCACCGCAGAGAAGGGAGGTGGGAGTTTTGAGCTGGAGCCTGGGAAGTGAACACACAGGAGAAGAACACAGAGGAATAGAGACGGCTCCTTAGACATGGCAGAAGCCCTGGAGAGAGAGACAGAGCCATTCTCACCTGATAGTTTACAGCTGGCCTTGTGGAGAGAGGCAAGGCCTGGAGAGCCTCATAGTCCACAGCTGACCTTGTGGAGCGACCAGAGGAGCTAAGCCTGGAGAGAAGCAAGTCCCGGGAAGAGAGGAACCCAAGAAGCCTGAACTCTTGGCCAACATCGGCAGCCATCTTACCCCAACACGTGGCAATAGACTTTGATGAGGGAAGTAACTTATGCTTTCTGGCCTGGTAACTGTAAACTTCTACCCCAAATAAATACCCTTTATAAAAGCCAACAGATTTCTGGTATTTTGCATCAGCACCCCTTTGGCTGACTAATACACACAGTGATGGAACCTCAGCTACAGTGGGCACACAATAGAGAGTGGTGGGGACTGTGATGAAGGGGAGAGCCCCTGTTGATCATGCTTGGCTAATTATTGCCTTGTGGGAATGGCCCTGTACAGCTGCAAGGGAGGTTGGGAAATGTAGTCCTCCTTTGTGTACAGGAAGAGGAAACAGGTTGGAAAGCCTATGGCTTTGTGGCCGCCATATTTTTGTGAGTGCCAAGAAGTGCTAGGTGCTTTATCCATGTTATCCTGCCCCCTGTTGGTAAATGAAAGTTTCACAAGATGTCTGTGCCTGGGGAGAGGGTATGGGGTATACAGCAGGGGTGGCCCTGCCCCTCTCTATGGGGCCAGTGGTCCTGAATCACAGAGCCCACTCCCAGATGGATCAGGTCCATCACGCAGGGTGGAATACCAACTACCCCCTTTTAGAATTAGGGTCCTCTGAGTTTTAGCTGGGCACATGGATGCTCCATTAGAAACTACATTTCCTAGCCTCCCTCAAGGCTGAATGCTGCCATATGACTAAATTCCCACCAAAGGGGTGTGAGTAAAAGTCATGGGTGCAACTTCCCGGCATGTCCTTCCAAGGAAGCGCGTGTCCTCCACTTCCTCTTTCCTGCTTCCCTGGGACCTCAGAGGAATGTGAATGGCAAAGCTGTATCATCAGAACTTCCGGGAAGATGGAGGACTAGAAAAACACGGGACTCTCTTCTCCTCCAGAAAAATAGCTGAAACAGCCTGGAGAAAGATCTTCTAGGGTTTAGGACACCAGGTGAAGGCTAGACACTGCCCAGAGGAGAGAGGGACAAAGGAAGGGAAATCTCGAGGATAGAACCGTGAGTTGAAACCAGCAGCTGCTGCTGCCGGCACCCTCCCCCACACTAAAGATTCTTTAGAATTCTTGGGCCTCTGGGCCTGTGACTACAGGCAAAGGGGGCTCCAGGGATCTACCACCCCAGGAAAGAGGAGAGAGAGGGACACAGCTTAAGAATGACTCAGCTTTTGACTCACAAATTTGGTCTACTGTGTCCCAGGAGCCCTTCCAGGCTGGGTGAGGCCTTTGTTTGCCTTGGAGCCTGCAAGGAGCTAAAGCTATATAACCCTCCCAATCTACTTCTTTTTTTTTTTTAAGATTTATTTTTATTTATTTATTTGTCCCCCCCCCCTTGCTGCTTGTGCTTGCTGTGCGTTTTTTTGTGTGTCTGCTTGTCTCCCTTTGTTGGGTCATCTTGCTGATGACCGTGTGTCAGCTCACCGTGCCATGCAGGCTGGCTTGCCTTCACCAGGAGGCCCCGGGAATCGAACCCATACCATACCCATATGGTAAACGGAGACCCAACCAATTAAGCCACAGCCGCTTCCCCCCAATCTACTTCTCTACTAACCGGAACTGAGTGTTGTGGACTCAGAGAGGAGTGGAGGTGTTTCCTACTGGGAAAGGGGCAGGGGCTGCCAGAGAAGGCTAGAGAACTGTCTCTGAGAAAGCTTGAATTACAAGGCTCTCAGCCTCCAGGCAGAAACTTCTATCCCATTGATCCTGTCTGTGTTGCAACAAGTACGCTCTGACCAGGCATTGAACTGAGTGCTACAAAGAGTGCCATCTGCTGGGAGACCAAGGAATTGCATGTGAGAAAATTAAAACTAAGTAAGAGGCTTTTTCCAACTTCTGTAGTCTCCCTCCCCAAGGCCATAGGAAGCAAGTCTAAAACCAATTACTGGGTCAGATCCAGAGCCCAGTTTCAAGCAACTAGCAGGGACAATCCTAACAATCCAGGTTGAACCAAGGATCAAAGAGCAGTGGTAACACACAGGCTCCTGCCACTAAATCCCTACAGAAGGGAAAGAAATCGAGCATCTGAGTAAACTACATTCTACTCAGATGCCTAGATATCAGCAGAAAATGAGGAGCCATACTAAGAAAATGGAAGACATGGCTCAAGAAAAGGAATATATCAAAGCCCCAGAAGAGATGCAGGGTTTGAGAGAACTAATTAGCGAGATGCGCACAAATTTCCAAAATCAAATTAATGAATTGAAAGACAATATGACTAAAGAGATGAATGACATTCAAGAAGACATTGAGTGAGCACAAAGAAGAATTTGAAATCCTGAACAGAAAAGTAACAGAGCTCATGGTAATGAAAGACACAATAGGTGAGATAAAAAACACATTTGAGGCATACAACAGCAGATTCAAAATGATAGAAGAAAGAATAAGTGATACCAAAGACAGAACAGCTGAATTTGAAGAGAGAAAAGAATGGAAAAAATTGAGCAGGGGCTCAGAGAGTTGAATGACAACACAAAACGCAAGAACATACGGGTCATGGGAGTTCCAGAAGGAGAAGAGAAAGGAAAAGAGGCAGAAAGAGTATTTGAGGAAATAATAGCTGAAAATTTCCCAACTCTCACGAAAGAAATGAACTTACACGTCCAAGAAGCACACCATACCCAAACAGAATAAATCCAAATAGACCTATGCCAAGATACATACTACTCAGAATGTCAAATGTCAAAGATAAAGAGAAAATTCTCAGAGCAGCAAGACAGAAGCAAACAATCATGTACAAGGGACGTCCAATAAGACTTAGTGCAGATTTCTCTTCAGAAACCATGGAGGCGAGAGGACAGTGGTATGATACAATTAGGAAACTGAAAGAGAAAAACTGCCAGCCGAGAATTCTTTATCCAGCAAAACTGTCCTTCAAATATGAAGATGAGTATAAAATATTCACAAACAAACAGAAACTAAGAGAGTTTGCAAAAAAGAATTCACCTTTGCAGGAAATATTAAAGGAAGCCTTAGAACCTGAAAGGAAAAGGCAGGAGAGAGAAGCTTGGAGGGGAGTATAGAAGAAAGAATAGCAGAAAGGATAACCGAAAGAGTAAAAAGAAAGACAAAAATAAGATGACATATGAAAACCAAAGAATAAAATGAAGGAAGTAAATAGTGCGTTTACAGTAATATCATTGAATGTGAATGGATTAAACTCCCCAATCAAAAGATACAGGCTGACAGAATGGATAAAAAACATGAGCCATCCATATGCTGCTTACAAGAAACTCACCTCAGACCCAAGGATACAAACCGGCTGAAAGTGAAAGGTTGGAAAAAGATACTCCATGCAAATAGTAAACAGAAAAGAGCAGGGGTAGCTATACTAATATTAGACAAAACAGACTTTAAATGCAAAAAAGTTATAAGAGATACAGAAGGGCATTATATATTAATAAAATGGACACTCCATCAGGAAGATATAACAGTCATAAATATCTACACACCTAACCAGGGTGCCCCAAAATATATGAGACAAATGCTGGCAAAACTGAAGGGAGAAATAGACATTTCTACAATAATTGTTGGAAACTTCAACACCCCTCTCACATCATTAGATAGAACAACTAGACAGAAGATCAACAAGGAAACAGAGAACTTGAACAATATGATAAACAAGTTAGACCTAACAGACATATACAGAACACTGCATCCAAACTCAGCGGGTTATACATTCTTCTCAAGTGCCCATGGATCTTTCTCCAGGATAGACCCCATGTTAGGTCACAATTCAGCTCTCAATAAATATAAAAAGACTGAAATTATACAAAGCACCTTCTCAGATCATAACAGAATGAAACTAGAAACCAATAACAGACAGGAAAAAAGTAAATTTGCAAATGTGTGGAGACTGAACAACACACTCCTAAATATTCTGTGGGTCAAAGAAGAAATTGCAAGTGAAATCAGTAAATATATTGAAACAAATGAAAACGAGAACACAACGTATCAAAACTTATGGGCTACAGCGAAGACAGTCTTGAGAGGGAAATTTATAGCCCTAAATGCCTATATTAAAAAACAAGAAAGAGCTAAACTCAAAGATTTAAACTGAACAACTAGAGAAACTAGAAAAAGAACAGCAAACCAATCCCAAAGCAAGCAGAAGGAAAGAAATAATAAAGATTAGAGCAGAAATAAATGAAATTGAGAAGAAAAAAACAATGGAGAAAATCAACAAAACCAAAAGCTGGTTCTTTGAGAAGATCAATAAAATTGACAAACCCTTAGCAAGACTAATGAAGAAAAAAGAGAGAGAAGATGAAAATAAATAATCAGAAATGAAAGGGGGGGAAGTTATGACTGACCCCACAGAAATAAAAAGAATCATAAGAGGATATTATGAGAAATTATATGCCAACAAACTAGACAACCAAGATGAAATGGACAAATTCTTAGAACTGTACAAACAACCTACACTGATGCCACAAGAAATGCAAGAACTTAACAAACCAATCACATTTAAAGAGATTGACTCCATCGCCAAAAATGGATAAACAACCTGTGGTCTATTCACACAATGGAATATTATGCAGCTGTAAGAAGAAATGAAGTCGTAAAGCATATGGCAACATGGATGAACCTGGAGGACATTATGTTGAGCGAAGCAAGCCAGACACAAAAGGACAAATACTGTATGAATGCGTCACTATGAACCAAATATATTGTGTAACATATTGTATGGTTTTAAAAATTTATATGTATCTAGTACATTTAACTGAGAAATATATGTTTTTATTCAAATAAATAAAACATGGGTGGTTGGGGGGAAGCTGTACCGTCATCCCTGGACCAGTAAGCTCTGGACACTTCCATGAGAGAGAAATAAACGCTCATCTTGTTATAGTCACTGAATTGGGGGTCTCTTTGTTACAGCATCATGTCATACGCCTGACTAATACAGCATCAGGTTAACTCTTTGGGCGCTGAGCTGGCTCTTCCTTTCCTGTCTCCACAAATACCTACCATCTCTCCCTGACTCTGAGGTTCTGAAAACAGGGTGTGCAAATCTTACGGCATCATAAGTCAACGCCATAATGGGAGAGAAAAGAGGTAAATACCGGCTATGTCCAAACTTCATTTGTTCAAGGCCCCAAAGCTCTAGGCTCACAGCACTTCCCGCTTTGTTTCCCAACCTGTATTGAGTCTAGACTGGTAGAAATCTTTTGTTTTCACATCACCGGCATCCCTTCCCTCTCCTACATCTCTCCCTTGAGGAGACACCTCTAAGCCACTTTTGGCTCACCTGGGGGCACCAGGTGGGGTTGACTTCCCCTCACCTCCCGATGAGCATTGACCCAACATGGGCCAATCAGAACATTCTGCCCCTCCAGATTAATTCAGCAATGGACCTATGACCCAAGACAGGTTGATGAGAGTCGGCCCTTAGATGTTCGCTATAATTGTTGGGAAAGAAGTGTTTTCTCTCTGCTAGAATTGCTAAGCTGTTGGCATTAAACCAGGAATGAACTGAGACCACCCTGCTGCTGCTCGGTGAGAGCAGCCTGAGAGAGAAGCTAACACAGATGAAATATGAATCGGGAGATGGGCAGAAACAGACTCCTGGTGACATCATCTGAGCACCAGGATCCAGCCATGCCTGAAGCTGTACTACTGCTGAACTTTTCAGTCATAAGAGCCGATGTAATCTTGTCTTTTTAAATTGTTAATGGAAATTCCTTAATTATATCCCTTTTCTCTCCCGGTTGTTGCAAAGACCTTACCACTAACTGACTTCCCCCAACCAGAGGGGTGACTCCATTGGACTCATCTATTCCCCTCTCTCCAGGTCTCACACCAAGACAGCTTCTAAAACTCCAGGTCTCACATGCAGACATAACAGATTGAGCAGAAGAGACCATCTCCTTATCCATGTACCTTTTCCTGGTACTTTCCCTTTGTGGCTTCCTAACCTGAAATTCATCCCAGATTCTCTTGGTTTGGAGGCCCCCAGAACTAGACCCAAAGGTGCAGATCTGAGCACAAGCAGCGTCTCTGGGAGGTGATTGCAGGAAATGCTGTGTCTCAGGCTCACGGTTTCAGAGGCTAGAGGGCTGGCTGGGTGGCAGTCATTGGGGGGCTGCTTGACCTTCCCGTCACGTGGCGATGTCCTTTATGTTCTCTTCCGGGTCCATTGATTTCTAGCTTCTGGCTCCTCCTACTGATTTTCTCTCTAAAAGGTTTCCAGTCACAGCATTGGAATCCATCTTGATTCCCTTGGGCCACACCTTAATTGAGTGAAATCACCTCATCAAAAGGTCCTATTTACAATAGGTTCACACCTACAGGAATGGATTAAGATCAAGAACCTGGTGTTTTCTGGCGTGCACGGCTCCAAGGCCCCATGCCATCCTCAGAGGCTGAGGGCTTCTGGCAGGGACACTTCTGAGGGAAGGCCACTGCTTTAGGACAAAGCTGTAACCCCTACAAGCCAAAAAGCCTGCCCAAACCCTGGTCACGAGGTCCCATATGAAACTCTTGGGCTCAAAAGAAGCCAAACAGAAAGCCCTCCCCATTGCGTCCCTGAAAGCTGACAGGTGAAGGTAGAAAGGCAACCATTCCGGACCGCAAACAGCTGAGGTCCCTCCTTAATACGGGCAGGGGACAAAGAAAGGGCTTAAAAAAAACCTACCCCGGGGCCTCACCCTGTAGCACGCCTGCACCCAGGTCTCCCGCGTGTACTTTTCCTTTTTCTCATTTCTCAATAAAAACTCTACTTTTTTTGCCTATCAAAAAAAAAAAAAAAAGGTCAGATAATAAATATTATTAGCTTTTGGTCTTTGTTGCAACTATTCATCTTTACCCTTGAAGTGCAAAAGCAGCCATAGACGATATGTAAATAAACGGGCATGTCTGGGTGCCAATAAAACTTTATTTAAAAAAAACAGTAGCCCCACAGTGGGCCCCGATACACACCAGGCCCTGGCATTTGGTTTGTTTTTTTTTTTTTCTCCATGATTGCGGATGGCCAGAGCAGGAGACTGCCTTAGTCTCCTAGGGTTGCCATCTCAAAGTCACAGGTGGCCTTACCTCTCTCCACAAGGCCAGCTGTGAACTGTCAGGAGAATGGCTTGTCTCTTTTCCCAGGGCCTTCTCTCCTTCCTCACGTCCAAGCTCCTCTGTGTGCTTACTTCCTGGGACTCCAGCTCAAAAACTCCAGCATGGGAAGCGGATATGGTTCAAGTGGTTGGGCATCCATCTAACATATGGAGGGACCCGGGTTCGAGCTCCGGGATCTCCTGGTAAAATAAAATTTAAAAAAGGTGAGCAGGCAATCTGGGCCCACACAGCAATCCGAGCCATGCAGCAAGATGATGATGCAACAAAAGAGAGCCAAGGCAAGATGCACCAGAAACCGGGAACTGAGGTGGCGCAAGTGACAGGGTGCCTCTCTCCCACATCGGAGGTCCCTAGGATCGAATCCCGGTGAAGCCTGGAGGAGAAACGTGAGAAGAGAAGGCAAGAAACAGACACAGAGGATCACCCAGAGAATGGACACAGCCAGCAAGCGGGGGAGGGGGGAACTCATAGAACTATACACCAAAAAGAAAAAATAAAGTCAATTAAAAAAAAACAAAAAAAAACTCCAGCATCAAAACTCCAACTCAGTCTTTGCCATGTCTTTTATCTGTGAGTCCCCACCCACCAAGGGGTGGGGACTCAAGGCCTTACTGTCGTGGCCCAGTCAAAGCCCTAATCATAATTTAATTAAGTAAAAGTAAAACCTCTGAATCCCATATACTCTAATATGCCCAGAGGAAAAGACCAGTTTGCAAAAGTAATCCAATATTTCTTTGTGGAATTCATCAAAGTTACTTCCCTCACTAAAGTCTGTTGCCACGCATTGGAGCAAGATGGCTGCCTACATCTGCCAAGAGTTCAGGCTTCCTGGGTTCCTCTCTTCCCGGGATTCATTTCTCTCTGGGCTCAGCTGCTCTGCTCGTTCCACAAGGCCAGCTGTAGACTATCAGGAGAACTGCTCGTCTCTCTTCCCGGGACCTCTGCGGTGTCTAATGGAGCCTTCTTCTCCTTCCTCACACATCTGCCTCTCTATGTGTTTACTTCCCTGGCTCCAGGATCAAAACTCCCACCTTCCTTCTCTGCAATGCTGTTTCTCTGTGAGTCCCCACTCACCAAGGGGACGGGGACTCCACGTCCTACTGACGTGGCCCTATCAAAACCTCGATCATCATTTAATCAAGTAAACGTGAAACCTCTGAATCCAATATAATCTAATATGCCCAGAGGAGCAGACCAGTTTACAAACATAAGCCAATATCTATTTTTGGAATTCATAAATACTATAAAAAACCTGCCACATACCGTAACTGGATTGGCTTTTACAATGGGAATTTATCAGTTTGCAAGCTTACAGTTCCGACACTGTGAAGATGTCCAAATCGTTACAGACGACGCTTGCTTCCTAAAGACTGGCTGCCGGCGATCCTTGGCTCCTCTGTCACATGGCAAGGCAAATGGCAATGTCTGCCTCTCCCTTCTCTTCCAGGTTTCGTTGCTTTCAGCTTTTTGCTCCTGTGCGTTTATCTCTCCTTGTCTGAATTTCATTTTCTTGTAAAGGACTCCAGTAAGAGGATTAAAACCCACCCCGAATGAGGAGGGTCGAATCTTTTTTTTTTTTTTTACTGGGAGGTCCCGGGGATTGAACCCGGGTCCCTCCACATGGGAGATGGACACCCAATCATTTGAGCCACATCCGCCCCCCCCAATCACATCTTAAGATGCTACCCACCAAAAGATCCTACTGACTGTGAGTCCACAGCTACAGGAATGGATTAACTTCAAGGCCGTGCTTTTTTGGGATCCGCACAGCTTCAAACCATCACAGTGTCCCAGCTTCCTTTCCTTGCAAGGACACTGGCTGTGACGGATGCGTGCCCACCTTACTCCACTTTGGCCTTATTTTAACTAATCACCTCTCTAAAGATCGTATTTACAAATAAGTTCACACTGACGGGGCTGGAGATTAGGACTTGGTGATGTCTTTTGGGGGGGACGCAGTTCAAACCGTAACAGAGCCCAGGACCCCCCCCCCACTCTGACCCACACACAGGCTGTGCCCATCCAGGTAGGACTGATCCATGTTGTCTCCCAAAACACAGAGGAGCCGGAAGAGACCAAGGAGAAATTAGAGAGCCGTTCTCCATCCCACCGGCCCATGTCCGGGACTTCTAGGGGGAGCATCCCAGGCATCTTTTTTTTTCTCTTAAAGTACATCTGCCAATACTCTGCAGTCACTGAGCAGAACGAGGGGGGGGGGTCTGACTGTGCCAGTCTGGGGAGGGTGTCAGAGGCATATATTAACTGGAAAAAAAATCAAGTGAGTAACAGTGCATCTGCAGAGCTCCCATTTGTGAAAGGAAGAGAGAGGTTATCCGTGCAGATACTGGCATGTGGATAGAAATGGTCCCGGAGGATACTGAGGGCAGCTCTTAGCAGAGTAATATCTGGGGGTCAAGGTGAGAGCTGCAGGTGGAGGGGCAGGCCAGAGAGGGTGTGTTGGTTTGGTACCCCAAAAAACATGCTCTGAAACTTAACCGTGCCTGTGGGTCTGAACCTTTTTTTTTTATTATTATTATTCTTTTATTTTTGAAACACGCGTTTTCTTTTTTCTTTTTGACTTTAATTTTATTTATTAAGTTAAAGGGTTCAAAATTCAAAAGGCACAAAAAGGTATGCAGCGAATAGACCTCTGGCCTCTGTCCCCCAGCAAATAACATCAGTTTCTCGTGTATCCTTCCAGAGATATTCTCTATGTATACAAGCCAAAATATTTTTTTTTTCTCAACCCTCTCTCTTTTTTTAAAAAAAAAAAAATCTGCAAATGGTTTCATGGAACAAGTAATCTTTAGGTTGAAATAAAAATCAAGGGATCTTTGCACAATCCTAACGCCTTGTACGAATGCATTACACTTTTCTATAATGAAATCTCTTTTTTTTAAAATAATATTCTTTTCAGTGCCTCCCATATCACATAAAGTTAAGGAGTTGTTTTGCAAAAAGAAATAGGAGATTAAAGGGAACTAAACTGCATAAGATTGTGACAGCAAATCAACTCACTTAACTTCTGGTTGCAAATAGGACCTTTCGATGAGGCGACTTCAGTTAAGGTGTGACCAAACTAAATCAGGATGGATCTTAATCCAGAGGGAGCAGCCAGAAGCTGGAAGTCAACGGAACTGGGAAGAGAAGGGAGAAACCAGGAGAGGCCGCCATGTGCACTGCCAGGTGCCAGAAAAATCTAAGGACCCAGGATTGCCAGCAGCCAGTCCCAGCAAGCCTTGATGACGCCTTGATTTTGGACTTCTCTTCGTCTCAAAACTGCGTGCCAGTAAATTCCCATTAGGTAAGCCAACTCATTGCATGGTCTTCATTGCAGCAGCCAGGAAACGAAAACAGAGGGAGACGTGAGTCAACGCGTTCCCCTTTTGATAGGATTTGGATTCTTTTCATTTTATCATGAGTGTGTATTGCTTTTCCAAGAAAAGAAAGTCTCCTTAATCCCACCCCCTCATTCTTTGTTGCTATAGGGGTAGGAAAGGGACTAAAAAGGGAATCCCATATGTTTTAGGCTGGGTTCCCCCAAGGCAGACCCCGGGATAAGGACTTAGGTGTAAGAAGTTTAATCTGGGAGGTGATTCCAGGAAACATGAGTCGGAGAGAGGAGACCTAAGGCAGGGGACTGCAGGCTGCACGGACCCCAGGAGGTATCAAGCAGTTTCCTACCGGGGGGAACTGAAGCTCAATCCCATTGGCTCCTCTGGGGGCAGCAGAGACCCCCACGCAGCAGAGTCATCCCACTCCAGGGGGAGGAGCCTGGGGTCTCGAGCCAGGCAATTCTAGTCTATTCTTTCTGGATTGACTGTCACTCCTGGGAGTGATACACAGCAGTTACAGCATAATAGAAAATGGAGACAGCAGAACTTTGCAGTGTTTCTCCAGTCTGCATCTACCCACTTGTCCTCACTTTACGGAGGAAGAAACGGAGGGCCAAGGAGGGGAACGAAAGAATGGTCGGGGCCTCTGATCGTCCAGGACACCTTTTGTCCCATCCCCCAGCCACCTTTTCATTTGTTTTCCATCACAGGCAGCTGGGATGGAGAAAGTGTGGACTCCGGCTCCAACCGCCACCCAATCCCAGCTCTAAATACCACAGAATCACTAGTGTGAGGGAAACTCCCTCTTCCCTGCTCTCAATCCCTCCAATACCTTAAAAAGAAAGTCTCTGAAAAGCATTAACATGACTTCAATGCCCCTCTGATGTTTCTGAATCTACCCTTTTAACAAAGAAAGCAGGAGACCAAATCTACGGTGGATTTGACTACCCCATTAGGCTTTCATTATGTTTATTTTATATTTACTTTTTTTTTTTTTTTTTTTTTTGGCATGGCCTCTCAGGCTGGTTTTCCATGCATGGCCATGAGAGAAAGTTTCCTTTGTGAGTTTAAGTTTAAAACAAAGTAAGCCAATTTTATATATTTTTTTTCAAGTGAGTAGTGGGGGGCTGGCTTTGTGTGTATTCACAAAGCCCATACAAGGCTGGAACTATTGAATCTGAGTCTTGGCAAAAAACCTTTTGATCCTCCCAGAACAGAAATGGATGAGAGGCTGGTAAGACATTCTATCTTCTAGAAGGCTGTCAGAAGACAATTTCTCATCTCCTGCCTCCTGCGTTCTGATGGGGACAGGACTCACGGCCCCACCCTCCTAGTGCTGTAGTTGTAAGTTAGAGAAC
Source organism: Tolypeutes matacus (assembly GCA_026826555.1). Taxonomy (NCBI): domain Eukaryota; kingdom Metazoa; phylum Chordata; class Mammalia; order Cingulata; family Chlamyphoridae; genus Tolypeutes; species Tolypeutes matacus. The sequence continues at coordinate 3,177,584 of JAKSZT010032673.1, read as the reverse complement.
CACTTAGCTGCAGTTGAATTGGCTTCTGATAACAGGGTTTCCCACATCTCGCATTGTTCTGGAGAAAAAGGGTTTCCCACATCCCGCGTTGCTCCGGAGTGACAGGGTTTCCCAC
>JAKSZT010032673.1:3160702-3177459 GCA_026826555.1 Tolypeutes matacus | reverse complement strand
TCCCGCGTTGCTCCGGAGTGACAGGGTTTCCCACATCCCGCGTTGCAGTCATTGGCTCCCTTTGTTTCAGTGTTGTTCTTTTTTGGTGTGTGGGACAAGGACCACAGGAAGTGGGCTCCTTTGGAGTCTCCTCCTTTCACTGTCTATGTAAATAATAAACAGTCTGAATCTAAAAGTGGCTTGTTGTAGCTTTTTAGGCATTGGCCTTGGTCTTGCCTGCTTTGTGCTTGACAAGGGATTGTGCAGAAGATGGAGGGGAAATGATGGGACTTTAGGGGATAGAGAGACCTGGGCTGCTCTGCCCCTAGACCTATTCTTCACCTTCCCCCTGAAGTGTTTCTGTCAAATGTGGCTGGAAGTGCTATACATTGCACTCCGGCCTTAAACACCTCCTGCCCATTCTTCCACGTGCTCTCTCTTCCTTTGTCATCTGCCAACTATATGTAGAGGGTCTGTGGAAGACCCTAAGGCCCTGGGAGAAGGTGGAGCCATAATATAGAGGGAACCAGAGTTTCCAAGGAAAGCAAAGCTCCCCTTCCACATGAGTGAGAAGCCTTTAGTGTTAAGCCATTGGATTTTTTTTTTTTTGGGGGTGGGGGTGTTTGTTACAGCAGCTGGTCTATATACTTATTCTGACTAATACAATATTTTGATTCACTTAAGCCTTAAAATAACCTTATGATGTAGGTTCCATTGTTATTCCCAGTCTATAGATGAGGAAACTGAGTCACAGAGAGGTCCAGTCATTCGCCCAAGGTCATAGAGGAAGTGGGAAAGCTAGAATTCTAAACCCAGACCAGCTGCCTTCGAAGCCCACTCTAACTTACCACAGTAACCTGCCAGAAGGTTCAGCTCAGGACAAAGAAACTTCCCCTCCATGGATACTGGGATCTCTTCCCACACAATGGATTTCCTATTCTTGCAGGTGTTTGTGTGCAGCCCCAGCCCCCAACCTTGAGTCTTAGCTTGTCCTCCCTGCAGTATCAGGGAGTGCTCAAATGAGACTTTTCCTGCCCATCCTCTTTCAAGCCCTCGTCCTCAGACAGAGTCCACTGTGAGATGATGTGTGTATGTAAAGAGCTTGGGACAGTCCTGGCCCATAATAAATCTCCAATAAATAGTTGATATTATTACTTTGACTGGTGATTGGGCACTGGCTGAGAGCCAGCACAGCTCAGTGGTTAAACCAGGTGGGCTTGGGTTCAAATCCCACCTCCACCATTTACTAGATACTCAATCTACCTAGCCTCAGTTTTCCCATTTATTAAATGAGACTAACAATGCTATGTCATAGAGTTATTGTGGGGATTAAAATATCAAATGCTTCAACAGTGTCTCAATGTTAGGTTTTAGTATCACATTAACACTTTCCCCTATCCAAAGTCTCATCTCCTAGGACCCCAGGCATGCAACAGCTGGTTCTCAGACTGGAGCCTCCCCAGGCTACCCACACTCCCCACGACTCCCCTTCCCTGACTCCAGGCTGCTATGTTCTTTTCCGCCCCTGGCCTGAGTTCCAGCACCATCTCCTCCCCTCTTGCTTGCCCCTCAGCCCCACGGTGACCAGAACCCTTGCCTCCTGGGACAGTTTTCTAGCACTTTCCCCTTTTTAAGAGATTGACTGCAATTTCTATAATAACATCACATTAGCTAGAAATTAATGTCCTCATTAAGACAGCAATTAGGCACATTAGCGTGGCAATAAAAGAGAAGCTTATGAAATAATTGCTGCTTCCAAAATGCCTTTAATTTAGTATTTTATATTGCACCATGTTATTAATTTTTTCCCTTGGCAGAAGATAATAAGAGAAACGTTTGAATTGTAGGGAGGTTTAAATTTTTAAAAAAAATTTTTAAAGAAAGAAATGTTGATACCTACAGGCAAACAATCTTTCTTCTCCCCAAGCCCTCACCAATCCCAAGTCCTTTGGATCATGGCAGTGATAGAAATGGAAAGCACTGATGGGCCGAGGGCTTGGACCTGTCCTGAGACTCTTGGCCAAGCTTGAAGTCCAGAAGAGGTTTGAGGGGGACATGGAGGTTGGGGTTGTGCATGGAGTAGATTGGGGTTGGACATGGAAGTTGGAGCTGGGCATGTTGAGCGTGGAGGTTAGAGTTGGGTGTGGAGGTTGGGATTGGGGGAAGTTAAGGTTGGGAATGGAGGAGGTTGAGGTTGGGCATGGAGATTGGAGCTGGGCATGTTGGGCATGGAGGTTGGGGCTGAACATAAAGGAGATGAGGGTTCGGCATGGAAGAGGTTGGGGTTGGAAATGGAGGAGGTAGGGGTCGGGCATGGAAGAGGTGGGGTTGGGCATGGGATTGGGGTTCGGCATGGAAGAGGTTGGGGTTGGGTATGGAAGAGGTTGGGGTTGGGCATGGCTGAAGCTGTGTGTGTTGGGTCTGGAGGCTGGAGTTGGGCATGGAGGAGGTTAGGGTTTGGCATGGAAGAAATTGGAGGTTAGGGTTTGGACATGGAGGTTGTAACTGTGTGTATTGGGTCTGGAGGTCTGGGGCTGGGTGTGGAGGTCTGGGGCTGGGTGTGGAGATTGGAGCTTGGTGGACTTAGATCTCAGAGGCAGGAGGAATGGAGCCATATTTCTTTGCCCTAAACAACAAATACCTGTTGGGGTTTTTTCCATTTAGTTCTATTTCCCAGTGTCAAATTCTTTCAGCAAATATTTCCTTGGGTACCCAGTGGCTCTGTCCCTGCCATCAAGGGATTCCCAGTCTGGTGGAGAAGATGGATGCATACATGAGAAAATGCGGTGGTGAATGGAATGGCACTATTTTGCAACTCGTAATGAAATCATGGATCTAGGGCACCGTCATCTGGGGATAATAAAATCATTAGGTGAAAGGTGGATGTTTTCATGGAGGACTGTTCTGCCCCGATCTGAAGCAATGGATCAACTTTAGCATCCCTAAATGCAGGACAACCAGATGTGATGTGGTTCTTTTTGGGAGCAGCAGGAGGTACCCAGCACCACCTCTGAAATGTCCTTGTCCAAAGTCTAGAATCTTCTCTACCTTTTAGATCTGTCCTAGGCTGGGTTCCTCTGGAGGCAGACCCTGAGACAATGATTTGAGGGCAAGTATTTTATTTGGGAGGTAACCCAAGGAGGCACTAGGAGTCGGGGAGAGGCAGGGAGGAGGACTGGGAAGGACAATATTTCAGGTAGCAGTAAGTGCTGTGAATAACAATCACAATCAGAGAAAGGACTTGGTGAGGGGGAGTCGGGAAGGGCCTCTTGGAGGAGGTGACAATTGAGGCGGTGAGGGTGGAACTGTGTGAAAATCAGGGGGAACAGCAGGTGCAAAGGCCTGGGGTGTGGACAAGCTTGATGAGTGAGAGGATCAGCCAGGAGGCTGGCATGTCTGAATGGACATAAGAGGAGAAGATGGAGGGGAGGGGATCAGAGAGAGAAAGCAAGGAATGGAAGAGAGGGAAGCATTCATAAGGAAGTGGAAAAAGATGGCAGCAGATGGCAACCCAATCCAGTCCCTCCCCCCCCCCCCCCCCACCCCCCACCCCCCAGGATTTGAGTTCAGTTCTTTGAAAGGCAGGAAGGTAAATTCTGTCTGATGCACATGGGCCATGTCAGTTACCAACTGCTCTTTGTGCTGCGTAACAAGCAACCACAGAATCCAATGGCATGGCATTGATTCATGATGGCTCAGGAGTCTCTGGGTGGGCTGGGCAGTCCTTCTGCTCTTGGGGGGATTCACTCCTGTGAGTGAGTCAGCTGGGGGTCTGAGAGGTGGCCCTGCTGGTCCCGGCTGGACTCTTTCATGCTTTTGGGGTCTGGCTGGCTGTAGGCTGGACCAGGATGGCTTTGGCTGGGACGACCAGACTCTTCCACGTCCATCGTCCTCCAGCAGGACAGGCAGGGCTTGTTTGCAAGGCGGAGACAGGGTTTCCAGAAGGTGAACAGGAATAGGGAGCGCCCCTTTAGGGCTAGGTTGGGAACTGCAGGCCCCTCCCCACTACCCCTGCATTCTATTGGCTAAAAGCAGGTCACCAGCCCTGACCCCTCTAGAAGTTCCACCTCCGGGGTTTGTTTCCTCTAAGCTCCAGAAGGAGAGGTAGCTGTGTTTGAAACCCTTGACAAGGCTTCCCTTCCACCCCTGCGTTGGGGTGTGCCAGGACTAAAACATTTTACTGAAATAATTGGCTCTCCCAATAGGAAACAGAGGGCCGGTGTCAGCCACAGGGGTCTGTGGCAAGGCCGGGGCCAGTCTGTAGGACCCCCCCGGAGCAAGGAAGAAAGGGACACTCGCCATTAGGACTTGAATTTCGCTCCGTTCTCCTTTGTGCAGTGCCCAACCCGCCCAACCCTACCAACCCACCCTGATTAGGGGGTCGGGGAGAAAAAGGGAGGAGATAAAGAGCAGGAGAGGGATGCCACTGGGGGCCAGGACGCCTTTGAACCCCAGCCGGGTGATAGGGAGGAAACTGGCCTGAGAAGAAGATGAAAGACCTGCGGCCAAACTGATGAGGGAGGGACCCAGAGGCTCGGAGCCGCAGCCCCCAATCCCGGCGGGCAGTATGGCCTCTGGACCAGGCTCTGAAGAGGATGTGGAAGGAAGGGAGCTCACGCGCAAAGGCCCAGGAGGGTAGGAAGGTCCCAGACAGAAGGACCCGGTGGCCTCCCCCTTCTCCCTCCCTCCCCCCCCCATCCACTATCCTGGGGAAAGAAAGTGCGACCGGGTTCCTGGTTGCCATGGCGACGACCACAAAGAATTTGGGGGTGGGGAACACCCCGAGGGCATGAAGAAGCAATTTGTTCTCTGCTCTGGGAGGCAGGGGGTGGGGGGAACGGGGATCAGAACCTTCTGGGGCCGGGAAAGCTGAGAGCCTGGAACCTTCGGCTGCTGCCTCCTGGGTGCGGTGGGCCCAGCCAGGCATCCGAGAGCCGAGAGGGTGGGGGCGCGGCCGCTCAGAGTGAGGGGCCTCAAATCTAAGTCTTCGGCTTCCAAAGACCTCCGGGGCATCCTCCTGCTTCCTTCCTTCCCACCCAAGCCTTTTGCACCAAGTATCTGGGCGGGAGGGAGGGAGGGAGCGAGGCGGAGCCACGCAACGACTTGTGATGATGATGATGATGATGATGATGATTTCAATTCTGCCTTGGGACCAGGCCACGGTTGGGGGGCCGCACAGGCATATCCCCCCATCAGATCCCCCCAAAAGCCTAGAAGGGGCCCTACCTCATTTCCCAGCCCCTCCCCCTCCTCCCTTCAGACTATGATGGAAAAGTCCAGATATAGGGTATTGGGGGGGGGGCGTGGGGCGAATTTTAAATCCGGAGGGAACCTACAATCCGCGGTCTCTCACCTCCCCTCTAGTTTTTCCTTAAACCACCGAGAAAGCAGAGAAAGCAGATCTGTGGCGGCAGCTGCGTGGCTTTTTTTTTTTTTTTTTTTTTTAATCTGTTAATAAAACGCAAGTGAATCAAATCCGCTCGGAGGGAAAGGGGGGCGGGGGTTGGCGAAGCCGAGGCCGTGGTGTTTGCAAAAGTTGGAAATTTAATAAGAAAGAAAAATAAAAATAGCCGCTGTGCAGGAGAGACAGAGCGTTGGGAGAAGCAGGTGGGGCTGCCCCTGGAGGCTGGGGGCATGGTTCTCCGGGAGGGGTGAGGGGCTGGGGAAGTTGAGAGGTTCCCCCAGAGTCTGGAGGGGCAGAGAGGCAAGGCAGGGGTAACAGGAAGGAGGGCTTAGGGGTGCAGCTGGGAGCTGGCTGTTTCCTAGTGGCTTTTCCCCAGGGGTGTGTGGGGCAGTTTAGAAAGAGGTGACAGCTGAAATCTCCTTTTTCGGGGAGGGGGTGGGGCCTTGGCCATCTGGGGTATTGACCATTTGAAAGCCTCGGTGTTGCTGTCCAGCCCTTGCTTACTTGTTGTGATCAGTGTCCCCACCTCCTTAGCTTCTCAAGAGAACAGTCACACAGGCAGGACTGCCAAGAACAGTGGCCCAGGTTGGTCACTGCCCAAGAGCATGGGAGTCGAAATCGCCATCATCTGCCCTTCTAACCACCATCTACCCAGAAGAAGGGGCACCTTTTAAAGATTCATCAAAAAAAACAAAGGCGGAAGCAACCCAAATGTCCAACAATGGATGATAAAGTAGATCAAGTTGATGGAATATTATTCAGCCATAAAAAAGGAAGGCAGGGAAATGGATGTGGCTCAAGTGATTGGGCTTCCATCTACCATATAGGAGGTCCAGGGTTCGATTCCCAGGGCCTCCTGGTGAAAGGCAAGCTGGCCTTAGCAGAGAGCTGGCCCACCCAGAGAGCTGGTGCAGCAAGATAACGCAACAAAAAGAGACACAGAGGAGAGACAATAAGAGATGCAGCAGACCCGGGAGCTGAGGTGGTGGAAGAGATTGAGCGCCTCTCTCCCACTCCAGAAGGTCCCAGGATCGGTTCCCAGAGCCACCTAAAGAGAAGACAAGCAGACACAGAAGAACACACAGAGAGCAGACAGCAAGGGCAAAACAATGATGGGGGATGGGGGCAAAAAATAAATAAATAAATCTTTAAAAATAAAAATAAAAAAAATAAAGGAAGGCAGCTCTGATACATGCTACCACAAGGGTGAACCCCAAATACATGCTGGTGAAAGAAGCCAGACACAAAGGGCCACCTAATGTATGATTCCATTCATATGAAATGTCCAGGAAAGGTAAATCCTTTACCAGAAGGATTAGTGGGTGCCAGGGGCTGCAGGGAGAAGGGAATGGGAGTGACTGCTTAGCAGGTGCAGGGTTTACTTTGGGGTGATGACAGTGGTTTGGAACTAGATAGAAGGGGTGCTTTGCACCATATTGTGACTGTAATTAAATGCCACGGAACTGTTCACTTTAAAATGGTGAATTTTATGTTATGTTGACTTTATCTCAACTTACAAACTATATATATATAACTCCACATGAATATACCAAATAACCAGCTGCCCCCCCCCCACCCCCAAGTCCCCAATGACAAACCCAGAGCAGAGCAGCCCTGAGCTGGCTCCAACCTTGGGGGTCCCTCTGGGGACAGCCAATGGAATGCATTCATTCACTCACCCGCCTGTTCTTGCATTCACTGAGATATTTATTGAGTGCTTATTATGGACCGGGGGCTGGGCTGGGCGAGGCATGGATAAACCCTGCCTGACACTCCCGTGGGGTAGACAGACCTAAGGACAAGTACAATTTAGGGTACGTCAGGCGTCAGGTGTCGGTACATGCTAAACCAGAAGGGGGTGGAGGGGCAGGCAGGGCACGGCCTCCCTGAGGAGGTGACGTTTCTGCCAAGCCCTGGAGCAGGCTGTGTGGGAAGACTGTTCCAGGCAGAGAGAACAGCCAGTGCAAAGTGCTGCGGCCGTTTGCTGTCTTAACAGGCGCCTCTCCATTCGGGTTGCCTGGTCTTGGATTTTCATCACTAGCCAGTGACCCCATCTATATTGGAGGCAGGAAATAATCAGAGCAGAAAATGGAGGTAGAAAATGTTATTGTGGTTAAAAAGCAAACTTAAAAAAAAAAAAAAGATTTCAAGCTTACAGGCCAGTTGTGAAAATAATACAAAACTCACACAGGAAAGGCCAACCTACCCCCCACCCAGGGACTGGTGTCCACCAACTTTTAACATTTTGCCATATATCATTCGATCGATTGATCTATTATCCATCCACTATTATCTCCACTTTTATGGAGGGGAAACTGAGGCACGCCAAGACTGACTCCCCCAAGCTGGTAAGCGGTATGTGGGGGAAGGGGGCATGAAACAGACCGCCAGGCTGCCGAGCCAGGCACCTGCCCAGGTGGATGGGAGACCCCTGAGCTCCTCCCCCGGCCCCACCTTGACGGGCCCCCTCCGCGGGCCGCGTGGGCATTGCCTCTGGGTCCCCAAGCGGAGGATACCCGGCGCGGGGGAGCCAGTGCTGGCGGGTGATTGATGGTTTAATATCTCAAGCTTGCGACCCGGACCCTGTCCTCTCCCACGCCGCGGCGGGTGTCCCCCAGCGAGAGGTAGTGATGGAATAATTCTGTTACCAAAAAAAGAGAAAGAAAATTCCAGAGAGAGAGGCGCAGACCAGGGGGCGAGCCCGGAGCTGGTTTGGCTGGGCTGGAATGGGACGGAAGAGGCAGATTCGCGATGCCGTGGGGGGGGGGTCTGGGAAGCGGGGTACCCACTGGGGTACCCTCTCTAGCATCACTCTGGTTTCCTGCCTTGGGAATGGAGAGAGCAGATGTGATGATGGTGAGGTCACGGGCAAGTTGGGACGGCTGGACAGAGCTGGGAGGGAGGTGGGTGCTGGTGGAGCAGGGATGGAGGGGGCTAGGGACCCCAGGAACCCAGGCCGGCTGCAGGGTCGACCTTGACTCTCGATTCCTCTCTCTCTCTCTCTCCCCACTTATATCCAACCCATCACTTCACTTCCCCCCACCTCTACTATCCCCACCTGATCCAGCTCCCATCCTCCCTTGCTCACTTGGTCCAGTTCAGAAGCCTTTGCCCGGGTCTCGGGTCTCCCACCTTTGCCTCCCACAGTCTGTTCCCTTCAGAGCCGCCAGAGGGCGCCTGTGAGCACCTGAGAAGGTCACATCCCTTCTTCTGCCTAGAACCCTCCATAGCTCCCACTTTGTGTTAATGTCCTATGACTGCCCTAGCAAATTCCCACAAATCAGCACCTTAAACAACACAAACTTATTGTCTTACAGTTCTGGAGATCAGAAGCGGGCTGCGGGTCTCACCAGGCTAACGTCAAGGTGTCGGCACGCAGCATTCCTTTAGGGAAGGTCTTGTAGAGAAGCTTTTCTGTGCTCATCCCCGGGCTGGCAGAATTCAGTTCCTGGCAGTTGGAGGACGGAGGTCCCGGCTTTCTTGCTGGCTGTCAGCAGAGGACGCTTCCCAGCTTCTAAATGATGTTTTGCTCCCGGGGTTCATGGCCCCTTCCATCTCCCAAGCCAGCAGTGGGTGAAGCCCTTCTCACGTTGCATCTCCCTGACCCCATCTTCTGCCTCCCTCTTCCCCTTTTAAGGATTTATGGGATTACATTGGGTCTACCCCCCCAATAATCCAGGATAATCTCTTGCCTCCAGATTTTTAACCTCAGTCGTCTCTGTAAAGTCCCTTTGGCCACGTTAGGTAATATCTTCCCAGGTTCCAGGAGGTTAGGGCATGGTCTTTGGGAGGCCTCACTCAGAGCAAAAGCCAAAGTCCTCCCTGCAGCCCACCAGACCCTGTGCTCTCTGCCTGTCAACTCCCACTCTCACTTCCTCCCTTGCTCACCCTGCTCCAGCCACACAGGTCTCCTCACTGGTCTTCAAATACTCAGGCAGGATCCAGCCTCAGGCCCTTTGCACGTGCCTGGGACCCTCTTCCTCAGATATCCATTCGGATCCCTCCCTCATCTCCTTCAGATAACCCCTCACGTGTCTCCAAATCAGGGAGGCCTTCCCTAACAACTTTGACAACATCCTGCTCCCCTGCCCAATTTGCAGCTGCCACAGGCCCCTGTGGCTGCGTCATCCCCCCGCCCCCCCCCCCATCGCAGCGCTCATGGCCCTGGGACCCAGTGCAGACGTCTCCTCATTGTTTCTCTTGTCTCCTATCTGGTTTCCCCCTGGAATGTCAACTCCCCCAGGGCAGCTCCTCATTCTGTGCTGCTCCCTCCTGACTCAAAAGCAAGTCTGCTCCCCCCACCCCCCACCAGGCCCTGGCACACAGCAAGTGCTCAATAAGTGTTTGTAGATTGAATGGAGTACAGGCAGTCTCCCCAGCACGGCGGAGGACTCAGAAGCCCAGTGGAAGGTGGGAGGGGAAGGTGGAGAAGGTTCAGTGTAAGGGCAGCAGGGAGGGCTTGGGGAGGAGCAAGAGACATTCTAGAAGAATCCTGGAGGGCAAGAGAGGTCACTGATGGAAATCGTGGGGTGAGAGCAAAATGCAACTTTGGCTTGGCTTCCCACGGCCCCTCTAACATGCGTCCTGGAGTAGGGAAGCAACCCCACAAGTGGAGGTTTTCTGTCCATCTCGGAACCACGACTGGGGGGTTGGGGAGGGGCTCGTTGTTACAGCAGCCTGTCATTTGTCTTAAGGAATACACACTCACAGAGAAAAAGGTTGCCTGCATCCACTGTTGTGGGGATCCAATGAGGTATAGTATACAAAAGGCGCCAAGCCTATGTCTGATACACAGTAGGTGCTCAATAGATGTTTATTCTTTCTCTCCCTCTGGTTTGGGGGAGGAGAGGCCCCTGGTCCCTGGACTTGCTTCTGGGCTGGAAAGCGAGGGGTGTAAGGGGAAGACAGGGCACAGAGCCTTTCGCCCCGGGTTTATTTGCTGCCCGGCTCTGGGCCCTGGGAGCTGGCCTCTAAGACTGCGCCACTGGGCTCCTTTGCCCTCTGGTTTTGGGTTGGATTCAGCCAACGGGGGTTGAATTGTGTTCCCCAAAAAGATACGCCCAAGTCCTAACCCCTGATCCCGGTGAATTTGACGTTATTTGGAAATAGGGTCATTACAGATGGAATTAGGCATGTTACAATGCGGTCCAGGATTACCTGCATCGGTATAAGAGGGGATGGGGACAGAGACAGAGAGAGGGGAGGGGACTGTGCGAAGACAGAGGCAAAGAACGAAGCACAGGGATTTCCAGCACCCCCCGAGAAGCTAGGAAGAGGTAAGGAGGCATTCTCTCCTATCCATCCCCTATCCAGGGGATGCAAAGAACCATCTTTGTGGTTCTTTAGGCTACTTTGTTAAAGCAGCCTTGGGAAACAAAGACACCCAAGAAGGAGATGGGAGGACGGGAGGAAAAAGCTTGGGGTGTAAACTCCCCCAGTTCCTCCCCATCTCCCAAGGTCTCGGCTGCTCTCCTCTAGAGCTACCACTCTCTCCCCAGAGCTTGCTCTCTCTCAGTAATTCTCCTTGCCCCCCATGCTCTCCTTGCCTCATCCCCTCCTGCCCATATCCCTTCTATGCTCTCTCCTCCTCAAAACACTCCTGCCCAGCCAGCAGCCTGCCACACAGGGCTGGGACCATCTCCTTGCAAAACTTTTCATGCAATCCCTCTGCCTGCTAAGTGGTTAAAAATATCCACTCCGCCCTGGCAATCTTGCTAAGCTTGTGTCAGGGGGAGAAAGGGAGACTCCGGAGAGCTCAGGAATGAAGCAAATTGCTGAAAATCGGATTTTTACTGTCTTATCTAGGAGCCACATGAGAGGAGAGAAGAGATTGCAATTTCTGCCGGAACTTTCTCACATCCCTGCTGTTTGGGGCAAGAAGGTGGAGAGTGAGGAAGACTGGGAGAGAGAACCTAAGGAAAGGGAGGAAGGAGAAAAGGATGGTGGGGGTGGTGGGGAGGATGGGCAGAGAAGAGAAGGGCCCTGTGAGAAATTCGGGGCTGAACTGAGAATGATGTGAAGCCACTGTGATCCCAGCCTGGGGTGTCTGCAGGGGCTGCCCCCCGCTTCAAAGCCCCTTCACCCACCACCTCCAATTTCGATTGCACAACAAGCCTGTGCAGTAGGCAGGGGCCATACGCCCCATTTTCCTGATGGGGAAACTGAGGCACAGAAAGGGGAAGCATTTGCTCAGCATCATGTAACTAATAAGTGGGAAACAGAAAAAAAAAGGAGTGTCTAAGGCAGGGGTCAGAAAACTTTTTCTGTCAAGAGCCAGATGGTAAATATTTTTAGCTTCGTAGTCTCTGTCACCAGCTCTGCACAAAAGCAGCCATGGACGATATACAAAAGAATGGGCATAGCTGTGTGCCAATAAAACTTTAATTGCACATAAATAAGCTGCCTGGGGTTGACCCTGGGGCTTTAGTTTTCCAGCCTCCAGAGCTGGGCTCTCCAACAGCTCCACAAAGCCACCTGTGGCCATTTAAGTTTAAATGAATGAAAATTAAATTAAATTGAGCATCCAGTCTTTCCCTCAGTCCAGGCCACCCTCCTTTCAAGCACTCAGAAGCTCCATTCAGGTTTCTGTTCCAATGCTACCTCCTCCAGGAAGCCTTCCCTGACCACTCCAGCTGAAGAGAGAACTCTTTTTCTCATGCCCTTTACCCCACTTAATTTTGCTTCACAGCTCTCCCCTGACACAGTGTTATATATCCATTTATTCACTTATTTGTTTTCATGTCCCCTACCAGAACTCAAACTCCATGAGCCTAGGGGTTTGTTCTGCTCTCTTTGTCCAGGCTGTGCAGCCAGACTGCCTGAGTTTGCATACCACCCATCTCCTTTCTCGCAGACTGCACGATGTTGGACAACTTGTTCGGAACTTCTTCTGCCTCTGTTTCTTCATCTGTAAAGCGGGGGTAACAACCGCACCTGGTAATGGGTTAAAGGGCTCTCAAAAGATATGACCATGTCCTAATACCCTGACCCAGTGAATTGACCTTATTTGGAAAAAGGGATTTTTGCAGATGGAATTAAGGCTCCTCAGATGAGATCATCTTGGGTTAGCCAGGTAGACCTGAATAACAGTGACAAGTGTACTTATGAGAGACACACAGGGAATAGACACACAAGGAGAAGTAGGAGATGGCCACGGGAAGGCAGAAGCAGAGGTTGGAGTGATGTGGCCCCAAGCTAAGGAATGCCAGGAGCTACCAGAAGCTGGAAGAGGCAAGGAAGAGCTCTTCCCTCTAGGGCAGCAAAAGGTCACATCGATTCTGGCCCAGTGATAACGAGTTCGGACTTCTGGTCTCCAGAACCTCAAGAGAGTTCATTTCTGTTGTTTGAAGCCACAAGGTTGAACTAATTTGTTACGGCAGCTGCAGGAAACTCATACCTCCTTCACCAGGTCATTGAAAGGATCGAAAGAGGCGCAGGGCAGATATGCAACAAAGATTTGTCGAATGGAACGGGAAATTTGTTGACTAGAATGGGAAATTGGGCCTGTGCTAGGCACTGGGGAAAAAACAGTGAGAAAACCCAACTCAGCCCCTGAGCTCATGGGAACTAAAGCCTGGTTGGGAGACAGATGTGGATCATATCAATACCCTAATGAAGTACAATTACAAATTGGGTTAAAATCTTCAGACAAAAGAAACGATTCCCAGAGATTTTGAAGCAGCAGAAACTTGACAGAGATCGGGGCAGAAGAGAGGTGTTCCAGGGTGGGAGCGTGGGGGAAACAGACTTGCTGAGATCTGAAGGGAGAGTAGATGTTTGCAAGCCAGAGGAGGGGGAGAAGGCCATTTCAGACAAAGGGAACACCATGTGCAAAGGCCCTGAGGCAGGAAGGGACTTAGAGCATGCAAGGAGCAGTGAGAAGACCAGGGTGGCTGGAAGGCCATAGAGAGGGGCAGTAGGAGGCTGGTGCAGTGGGCAGAAGCCAGATCACTCAGGGGCAATAGACTATTGCAGTCTTCTAGGCAGGGGGTGAGGGTGGTCTTGGCTAGGGAGGGGATGGCAGAGATGGAGGCAAATTCAAGGGATATTGAGGAGGTAGTGTTCATGGGGCTGTGGAGGGGAAGGGAGAGGAAGAGCTGGAGGAGGACATGAGTTTGTGGCCCACACCTGGGTACTATTTACTGAAAAGGAAGAGCCAGAAGAGGGCCCTGTGTAGAAGAAGATCTTTAGTTTAGCCTTGGACATGGAAGGTCTGAGATGCCTTTGAGACAATCAAAATGTTGAAAAGATAGTTGGGTGAGGCTCTCGTGCTCAGAAATATAAATAGGAGGGTATCATTCATGGTGTATCAGTCAGGTTAGGCTGGATCATGCTGCAGTAACAAATAAGCCCAATTCTTGTGAGTTCTACTCAAGTTGGCCAGATGTATCATTTGGCCCTGTTTAACCATAAGGGGCAAGGAAATGTGATTCTCCTAAAGGCCCAGAAGATAAAAAATAAAATAAAACAAAAAAATAAGGGCCCAGAAGAGGAAGAACCAGAAATATTTAGGGAAGAGCAGTCAGGATTTCCACACATAGGTATGAAAAGGAATGGTCCAGAGAGAGATGAGAGAGCCCCAAATCCAACATTTAATGATTGGGTAGATAATGATCCAATAAGGAACCTATAAAGGTAGGGCTGAGAGATCTCCAAGATGCTTTTCTGTGCATCAGTCTTGTGGCTTTTAGAGGCAAAGGAAAGGCAACCTTAGACATGAGCCAGGAATCGAGAGAGGAGAGCAGGCAACTATCCACATGGCCAGGCAAATTGTGCCCCAGCCTGGAGATCTTCCCCCTAGAAGCCTGACATTCCTTCCTCCCCCAGAATCCCACTGCAGCATCAATCAGGCTTAGGTTAGGAAAATAGAAGCCACTCTAGGTATTTCAATAGGAAGGGATTTAATGCAAGGAATTGGAGGCTTACAAACCCACTGGAGGGCTGGAGAAGTCACACCAGCATCCAAGAACTCAGGAAGTGCAGGAACCATTCAGAACCACTGCAGATGACCTCAATTGCCTGACAGCAAATATCAAAGCAGGAGATTTGCAAAGTGGGAGATGCCTGGATGCAACTGGCCAAACCTAACAGCGGTCATTTGCCAACTCCTGAGTTCCTGCTTGCCATGAACTCAGAAACCATTATGGTTCCTGCTTCTTTTCTGCCCTGCAAATCTTGCACCAGTGCCTCTAATTGTAAAATTCATCCTGTAACCCTCCTGGAAATGGAGTCTTCGACATGTAGTTCCCAGACTTCTAGCCCCTGAGATGCAGGAGAGCGCAAAAAAGAAGAGAAATAGTGCAGAATTACTAGCAGGTTATTCAGGACACCCAAAGAGATGAAACAGGGAGGAGGTGGCCAGAAGGTTTTGGGGTGTAGTGACACACTGGCCAGGAGAAGGAGTTGGAAGTGATCCTGTGCCATGGCTGGGCATCTTACCCCACCCCAGATGCCCAAGGAAGCTCCCTGGTTCCATGAGGACAATTATTCTCAGGGATCTCTCAGGAGGCATTCCTCCTTACAAAGCAATAAAAGTTAAGAGTTGAGGTTGAGCCCAGGTGATGAAGGGGAAGTTAAAAACATAAAGAGGGAGTAGAGGAGGTTTGCATGGTGAGCAGACTCCAATCTGCAGGAGCTCCATGATAAACAGAGATGAGTTGCTAGGGGTGCATTCAGCATTGAGCTTCATTTTGGACAGACCTGTGAATTACCCTCACCTGCCTGCTTCCTCACCTGTCAACTTCGAGAGTCTCTCTCCAGAACGTGGGCTCCCTTGCCAAGAACTATTTTAGGTTAGTAAGCAAACTGAGCCTCTCTTTCACCATCTATAAAAGGAATGTAATGTGTAACAGTCAGTCTAGACTAGGTTATGTTACAATAACAAAGTCCAAACAAGCCCAGATTTCTGAGCTAGATTCTAGACATGCTGCTTCCAGCAATCTGGAAAATGGCATAGTTGAAAAACACTTCCTTATGATATGGCAGACCCAGATTTGCAGTGGGGTAGGGTGGTGGAGACAGATATTTCTGAGTATCTGCTGCAGAAGTGACACACACACAGATGCCAACACCTTTGCAAACACACATCTGCCTGTCCTCTGCCCAGGAGCAAGGAGTGGGCTGGTTCTCAACACAGCCTCTCCCGCTGTCCACTCTCCCAATTCCCAAGGCAAATCCTTTTCTGTCCTTCCCTCCTCCCTGCCCCCACATTCCCTCAGAGCTGGAGGTTAATAAACTCATCACTGATGAGTAGGGAACACGTTGGCATAGGTTTTAATTACAGCAGAAAATTGGTCCAATTGGTATTTAATGTAGAATAAGTGTGTAGTTAACCGGTCAGGGCGGAAGGAGATGAGGTTTGCACAGAGGTGTCCTGAGCCGAGCTGGCTGGTTTTCCCTGGGAACCTCTGAGTGCAGAGGGCCTGTGGGTCTGGCTCACCAGAGACTGCAGGGGGACCCTCGAGGACCAGGTAGATGAAAGAAAGCAGACTGGGGGTGAAGAGGTGAGAAGACATTTCTGAACCTCAGCTCAGGGTTCAGCCCAGGATCTAATTGCCCAGGGTCCCAGCCCTCGGACCTCGAGATTTCTCGCCCCTTGTAGCAAACCATTGATCTCCAGCTCTTCTATGTAGCAGCCGAGGAAGTTAGGGTTTATGGGAGGGGGCAGCAGGAGCAGGGGGATGGGGTGGAGGTCTCCCAGGAGACCTCGCAAGGGCAAGGCTGAACTGAACCAGCCGATGTCTCTAGGCAGAGAGTTGAATGAAGATAAAGCTACTTCCCGGGGCCTCCCCGTGGGGAGGTGATGCACGGAGACTGTCCAGAAGAACCAGTGCTCAAGAGAGGGCAAGGGAAATGGATGTGGCTCAAGCAATTGGGCTCCCGCCTACCATATAGGAGGTCCAGGGTTGATTCCCAGGGCCTCCTGGTGAAAGGCAAGCTGGCCCGCATGGAGAGCTGGCGCAACAAGATGATGCAACAAAAAGAGACACAGAGGAGAGACAATAAGAGACACAGCAGACCAGGGAGCTGAGGTGGCACAAGAGATTGAGCACCTCTCTCCCACTCCGGAATGTCCCAGGATCAGTTCCCGGTGCTGCCTAAAGAGAAGACAAGCAGACACAGAAGAACACACAGAGAGCAGACAGCAAGGGTGAAACAACAAGGGGTGGGATGGGGAGAAAGAAAGAAATCTTGAAAAGAAAAAAAAAGAGAGGGCAAAACAAAAAAAGCTCCTAAAAAGACAAATGACCCAATTAAAAAATGGGCCAAAGACTTGAATAGACATTTCTCCGAAGAAGAAATACAAATGGCAAAAAAACACATGAAGAAATGCTCAACATCACTCATGATTAGGGAAATGCAAATCAAAACTACA
>JAKSZT010032673.1:3143979-3157573 GCA_026826555.1 Tolypeutes matacus | reverse complement strand
GGGGGGCCGCCCGGGGAACCCCCCATCCCGCCCGCGCGCGGCCGGGACCCCCCCCAAGCCGGGTCCGGGCGAGCGGGCTCCTCCCGCGCGCCCGGCGCCCCCGCCCGCCCTGGCCGGGACCACGGAGCCAGCCCGGCCCCCCATCTCGACAGGTGGAGGTACGGACGGGAGGCGGGGGGCGGGGAGGGCCGGGCCGCCCCCGGAGCCCGTCCCCTCCCCGAGAGCTAGAGCGGGGCGCGGTGGCGGCGCGACTGCGGGTTTCTGCCGGTGCCTGGCGGCCCCCGGCTTCCCAGGCCGCTCCCCTCTCCGGAGCCGGCTCCCAGCAGGTGCCGCTCCACCTGGGGCAGGTGCCTGGCGCCGGGCCCCGGGAGCCCCTCCCCCGCACCGCGGAGCCTGAGCGGCCCCCGCCTCCGGACTGACATTGACCACGGCCCCGACGCCAGCCTGCTTAGCACCTGTTGGTGGAAGTCCCTGAGTCACCTCGTTAGGTCGGGGGACCCCCCACGCCCACTCTCCGGGCTGCAGGTGGGACCTTATCCCTTATCCCGGGTGGGCTGTGCTGGGGTCTCCAGTCAGGGGATGCTACCTGGAAACCTTCCTGCCTGGGGGCCACCAGGAGCATCCTGCTGCCCATGCACCATCCCCCCCATACCCGTGACGGCCACCCTCCAGGCCCTGCCCAGGCCTCTCTGTGCCACCTTGCCCTGGACTCGGCTTCCCCATCCGTGACAAGCAGGGCCAGGAGACCTCCCACCTGTCTTTGATTCCTTGACCCAAATCTGAGATGTGCCCCTGTTCACACTTCACCACCTGGTCACTTGCCCCGCGGGTCTCTTTATAACTGGGTTCTCGTCTCCTTCTGCACCTGCCCCGTCCCCTCTGTGTCTCCCCGGTGACCCCCTGTACCCCACCCCCAGTCCTGCTGATGGCCTGCCGAGGAGCTGGGCGTGTCTGGTGTTGCCGAGCACACAAGGTCAGACCTCGGGGTGGGGGTGGGCTGGGGTCCCTGCCTCTCCTCCGGCCTAGGAGTAGGGAGAGTCCCCCAGGTGCATGCATGCGCTCTGCGCGTGCCACGCGTGACCCAGACGGGGCTGTGATCCCACAGAACGAGGCTGGGCCGGTGCCCTGGCGCCCCTTCCCCTCTCTTGTGTGCTTTCCATCCCTTCCCGGGGCTGCTCGGGCCTCCTGCCCCGTCTGCCTCTCCTGATGTGTGCCTGTCTGTTCTGTGTCCGGCAAACGGATGTCCTGTCCACATTCCGGAAACGCCCAAAGGCATTGAAATCTCCGGACATGGGGTCCAGGGGCCTGGCTGCCCTGGAAAGCAGGGATTCTCCAAGGCCAGGCCAGGGCCACTGATTCCTGGGTTCGCCTCGCTGGCCCTCAGGTGACCCCTTGACCCTGGGTAAGAGTGAGTCACCCAAGGGAGAAGGACCCAGGAGGCCCGGCCTCCCTCCCTCCCTGCTCTGTAGTGTCCCAGGCTGCTGCCAGGAGGTGGGGCCCAGGGAGGCTGCTCCTGCCCGATGCCTGGACGCCCCCCGTTTGAGCTGGCCCTGATCCTGGCTGCTGCACCCCTGCTTGCCTGCCCAGTGGTGGAGCCTGGTTGGGAAGGGGCAGTCTCGGGCGAGCCTGGGCTGAAACCCCAGCACTGTCACTTGCTCGCTGGGCCCAGTGTCTTGGCCATTCTTAGCCTTAGCCCTGCTGTGGAAAGTGGGGCTCAGAAGTGGGGTTCCTGGTGGGGAGAGATGGAGACCAAGCCAGCATTCAGCTCCCCGGGGCTGCTGCCAGGGCATTCCTTTAGTCCAAGGTCTCCCACACTCGGCACTGGTCACATTTGGGGCTGGATCACCCTCTGTGATGGGGGGCCATCCTGGGTAGCCTGGCCTCCCCCCACTAGATGCCAGTAACATCCTCCCCTCCCCCCAGCATGACAACCCAAACAGTTTCTGGCTGGTACCAAACATCCCCTGGGGGCAGAATCACCCTGATTTAGAGCCACCAGGTTAGGTGGATCTCGTTGACCCCCAAGAGACTCTGCATCCCATAATTATCTGACCTCCTGGAGCCCCTGTGACACAGCACACATTTAAACGCACAAGCTGAGTGGCGAGGGAGAATCCCAGAAGCTGGGGGTCCAGCCTGGTTTATGCCGTCTAACCCACCGGGAATTTATTTTGGTGTGTGGTGTGAACTGGGGACTGAACTCAATCCCCCCCCACACTAATGAATCCAGGGTTTCTCAGCCTGGGCACCGCTGGCATTTGGAGCCGGGTCATTCTGTATTGTGGAGTAGGGGCCGCCCTGGGCTTTGTAGGAGTTTGAGCAGATCCCTGGCCTCGACCCCTAAGGGCCAGTGGCAGCCCCCCACCCTCCCAGTCGTGATCACCAAAAATGGCTGCAGCCATTGCCGAATGCCCCCACTGCCTTGTGAAATGCTGCTTTGACCTCACTGAGCCTCAGTTTCCTCGCCTGCTCAGGGTTATGGTGAGAGGTCAGGAGGCGTGGGGGTGACCTCCTGGCCTGAGGTCAGCCCTCCTGGGGCACAGCACCCTCCAGGCTGGTGACGAGCCGATGACCGTGCCTTTCCTCATCTGTGAAATGTGGGCTCGCTCGCAGCCGGCGGAGGAGGTGTCCATGGGGCACTCGGATGCTGTACACCCCAGTTCCCAGCCCTGCCTCTGGCTGGCTGTGGGACCTCGGAGCAAGTTATGTGAACCCCCGTCACCCCCGGCCTCAGTTTCCTCCTCTGGAAAGTGGGGTGATCATGCACTCACCTCATGGGACAGTATTCGTCGACCTGGGAGAAGCTTCTAGCAACTGTGGTCAGGAATAGGCGTACTTGACCATTAGCATGTGTTCAGCCAGCAGTTTGCATGCTGCTGGTTTTGGGGAGCCCTTGCCCCACCCCCCCAGTGCCATCCTCTTGCCCTGTCGGCCTCAGGGTGGCCCCGCTGGCCTCTGAGCTCTGGTCGGCAGCCACGGGTGGCTGGACTGGGAGGAAGCAGGAAGCTGGGGTGGCCTGGGCCGCAGGAAGAGGGCCTCCCCCCTGCAGCACTTGCTGTGCTGACCTTAAAGGGGAAGTTGAGGACAAGGGGCGGGCAGGAGCATCTGGCTGTGGGGACACACACGGGTGTCGGCAGGGCTGGAGGCCCATGGGAGCGTGGGCAGGTCACGGGGGCCTCGGGGAGCATGCAGGCGTGTGTGGGCAGGTGGGAGTGTGTATTTACAGGATTGGTGGGGGGCCCATAGATGTATTCTTGGGCATGTGTATACAAGTATACGTGGGGGTAGGCATGGCAGTGTGCACGCACGTGAAATCTTTGTTCCATGTGCACGTCCATAGGCGGGAGAGTATGCACATGTGTGAGTCTCTGTACATGCACACACCCGTAGATGGAGTGTGCAAGCATGTGAGCCTGAGTTCCGTGCACACAACCATGGTCAGTGTTCCTTGCATACACCCTTAGGTATGAAATTGCACACACGTGTGAGCCTGAGTTCCGTGCACACAGCCATGGTCCGTGCTCCTTGCACACACCCTTAGGTATGAGATTGCACACATGTGTGAGCCTGAGTTCCGTGCACACAACCATGGTCAGTGCTCCTTGCACACACCCTTAGGTATGAGATTGCACACACGTGAGTCTGTGTTCGTGCACACAACCATGGTCAGTGTTCTGTGCACACACCTTTAGGTATGAGATTGCACACACGTGTGAGTCTGTTTGTGCACCCATCCATGTCCTGGGAGCCTGTGTCCGCTCAGGGAAGCCGATTGTCACGCACACACCCGCGGTGTGGTTGTGTGCCTGCCTGTGCCCCCCCGGGTGCCTTGGGGAAGCAGGCTCAGCCCTGGAGGAGGGGTCAAGAGGCAGGTCCCCCAGATGCCCCAGAGCGGCCTGGCCGCGGGGACCGCCGGGAGCAGGCAGGAAAGAGGAAGTGGCAGGGCTGAGGCTCAGGAAGAGGGCGGGGTCCTCACCTTGCACCCAGGATGGCGGAGGCCGAGCCCCCTTCCGACCAGGAGCCGGTGGTGGGGGCCGGGGTCCCCGTGGGGGCTGGTGCGGGAGGGCCCGAGTGGGACAGGCTGGGGTGGGCGGGACATGGGCCTGCCTGCCATACCGCCGAGCTGCGGACAGAGGAGAGGGGACATGAGGCCATGGGCTCAGCGTCGTCATTTTGGAGGAAGGAAATATTTGGGGCCCTTCGGCGCTCCAGGCCAGGGCCCTAGAGGAGGGAGGAGACGGGTTTTGCTCTTTAGGTCCCAGCTGGAGAGAACGGAGTGGGTGTGTGGCGGGGAGATGGGGCCTGCTCTCGGGACCTCCCAGTTGGGGGTGACAGCTGAGGGGAGATGGGGCTGCCCTTGGCACCTGCTACCTTGGGGCGTCAGTGCCGGGGCGGCGGGGCCTCCCTCCGGAGTCCGGCTGCCTGAAGGACAGATGGAGGGAAGCAGGGCTGTCCCTGCGGGGTCCTCTAGCCTGGGAAGGCAGGACCCTGCCCTCCCCTCCCGGTTTCGGGGTCCTCCCAGCCCCCCGTGACCCTGCCCCGTCCCCCCGCAGAGTGAACCGCACAGCTGGTCCCTGCTGGAGCAGCTGGGCCTGGCGGGCGCGGACCTGGCGGCCCCCGGGGTGCAGCAGCAGCTGGAGCTGGAGCGGGAGCGGCTGCGGCGGGAGATCCGCAAGGAGCTGAAGCTGAAGGAGGGCGCCGAGAACCTGCGTCGCGCCACCACCGACCTGGGCCGCAGCCTGGGGCCCGTGGAGGTGCTGCTGCGTGGCTCCTCGCGCCGCCTCGAGCGACTGCACCAGCAGCTGCAGGAGCTGCACGCGCACGTGGTGCTGCCCGACCCTGCGGCCGCCCGTGGTGAGCCGAGGGTCCCCGGGGCGCGGGGAGGGCGGGGGGCCGACGCCCCCACCGCCAGGCGCGTGCAACGCCAGCTCCGTGTCCCCCAGAGAGAGGCACACGCGGTCACACCAACGCCCAGAAAACCCCACAAGAACCTCTCACGGTCCCACCAACCCCCGGACAGCACCCAAAGACTCTCGCACATGGTCACGCTGCCCGAGCCTTACCTCACGCAGTGCCGTCCACGGCCAGGAGGCCTCCCCGTACGGTCAGACAAGCCCCGAAGGCTCGGCGCCGCCGACACCACCCACCCACCTCCCAGCGCAAGGGCATGTCGTCTTCCGGCACCCTACACGGTCACGTCAGCACTCAGAGACAGAGAGGAGGAGGGAAGCCAGCACCCCGAATCTCGTGCACTCACACCTGCACCCCCCCCAAGTCACACCAATCTCCAGAGGCTCCCGCAGTGCCGTGCCAGCACCCGGAGGCACGCACGCCCGGCTGTGCCGGGGATTCCCGCACAGACACACGCTGGCACCCAAAGATCCTGACTTGTAGTTGTGTCGACAGCAGTGTGCACATAGGGACTCCTTGATACCGGGAATCTCACGGTCCTTCCACCACTTGGCATCTCACGGTGACGAGCACCTAGAGAGAGAGACACCCACAGTCACCCCTGGGTGGGCACGCCAACCCCCGAGGGCTTGTAGACCTGTCCGAGTAGCTGGGGGTTCCCACATATGCCTGGAGACTTGCTGGGTCGTGTGTGTGTGTGTGTGTGGGGGGGTTTCCTGGGAGGGTGGAGGGGTAGCGGGAAACTTGCGGGCCCTGGGGTCCCTCCACTGGCCTGTTCACCAACGTTGGGCCCCGGGGAAGGGGGCCAGGGTGACACTCTCTCTCCTGTCCCCCCTCCAGATGCCCCCCAGTCGCCGGGAGTGGGCGGCACGGGCTGCTCGGCCACCAGCCTGAGCCGCGTGGCCGGCCTGGAGAAGCAGCTGGCCATCGAGCTGAAGGTGAAGCAGGGGGCCGAGAACATGATCCAGACGTACAGCAACGGCAGCACCAAGGTGGGTGCCACGCATGCGTGTACACGCCCCACACGCACACGCATCCACACGTGCACATGCACACGACCACTTACAGCTGCCCCCGAGGGAGGCTGGGAGCTCCAGGATGGGGATAGAGGGGCTGACGGGGTGGGGTGACTTGGAGAAAGGACCCAGGGGCAGGCGGCTCACGGGGCAAGCGGGAAGTGGGGAGATGTGGGTGATGGCAGAAAGACGCGGCCGGGATTGTTGTCACCCCCCTCGCGCCCGCTCTGGATTTTCTCCCGCTGTGGACTACTTCTGCCTGGTTCTGAACTTCGGGTAGATAGAATCAAGCAGCAGGTCTTCTTTCCCATGTAGATCTGCACATTTGTTGCTCTGGGTTTATTACAACTCCCAGGAAACTTCCCCCTGTGCCGCTTGGAGAGCTGACCCGCGCCGGGGGCCGAGGTTTCCTGGCGGCCCCCTCTTGGGGGCCAGTTGGTCCAGCCCTGTGGCACCTGCCTGACTACAGCGCTTTAGATGTGGCTGACTGAGGTGCAGCATACAAGTGCCAGACCTCTAAGAAGCATGGGCGATGGAAGAAACAAAAACTAGATCTTTCTCAATCTTTCTTTCGCCATCTCTCCCCCAGCCTGAGGAGCCCGTTTGACCCTTTTCCCTAGTAGCTATACCACACAAAAAATTTTTTTTTGTGGTAAAAGACACAGATCATAAAATTGACGATCGTTACCACATGAAAGTGC
The DNA here is from genome assembly GCA_026826555.1 of Tolypeutes matacus. NCBI lineage: Eukaryota > Metazoa > Chordata > Mammalia > Cingulata > Chlamyphoridae > Tolypeutes > Tolypeutes matacus. The sequence goes on along the minus strand of JAKSZT010032673.1, from coordinate 3,150,945 downwards.
ACAATTCAGGGTCATTAAAGCGCTTTCACAGTGTTCTGCCACCACCCCCTCTATCTAGTTCTAGAACATTCTCATCGCCCCAAGAGGAAACCCCGGCCCCATTAGCAGCCACTCCCCATTCCCCCACCCCACCCCCAGCCCCTGGCAACCACTTATCAGCTTTCTGCCTCTATGGATTTGCCGATCCTGGACATTTCTTATAAATGGAATTGTATAATATAGAGCCTTTCATGTTTGGCTTCTTTCTCTGAGCTTCATGTTTCCAAGATGTATCAGAACATCTTTCCTTTTTATGGCCACCTAACATTCTGCTCTGTGGATGGACTGCGTTTTGTTTATCTGTTCATCTGCTGATGGACGCTTGGGTTCTTTCCACCTTTCGACTACTGTGAAAATGCTGCTGTGAACGTGTGTGTACAAGGTTTCGTTTGAACACCATCCCACGGAAAACTTATAAACACTTTTTATTTTGAAATAGTTTCAAATTGACGGGACAGTTACAAAAATAATACAAACCATTAGGAGATACCCCTATCCCCCCAGATATCCAGATTCACCAGTTTTAACATTTTGCTGCATTTGTCACCAGTCTATCCATCTGTCATTCCGTCTGTCTATCCATCCATCCATCTATCCGTCCATCCGTCTACATCAGCCCATTTTCTGAACACTGGAGTGTAGTCTGTGTACATCATGCTGCTTGAACTCCTAGTCCTGCCATGTACATTTCTCACACCCCCGTCCACCCGGGAAAGGGCGGACATGCACCATAGTCGGATCTGCACAGCAGACATGCAAGGCAGGTGGGTCTTGCCCCTGGCCGCCCGGCCATCCCCTCACACCCCGCCTCTGCCTCTAGGACCGGAAGTTGCTGCTGACGGCCCAGCAGATGCTGCAGGACAGTAAGACGAAGATTGACATCATCCGAATGCAGCTCCGCCGGGCGCTGCAGGCTGGCCAGCTGGAGAGCCAGGCACCCCCCGATGACACCCCAGGTGAGCCCCTTGCCCTGAGACAGCCCGATCTGCATCCCGCCCTGTGCCGCCGCAGCCCATTCTTGACCCTCTCTGGGCCTCCACTTCCCATTTTGTCCCATGCTGGGTTCGGACAAATCCCACCTGCCCCCTTTTATTTGTAATAAAGTTTTATTGGCACACAGCCACACCCATGCATCTCCCTGGTTGCTTTCAGGCTACAAACATAGAGTTGAGTTGTTGTGACAGATACCCTGTGGCCTGCAAAGCTGAGAATATTTATCATCTGGCTCTTGAAGGAAAAAGTTTGCTGGCCCCAGGAGAAGGTGGTTGTCTTGTCATCTTGTTGGCCCTGAGTGTGTGTGACTGGGTGTCCACAACAGGTGTGTGCATTGTCCTAGCTTCCTGGGGCCGCCGTAACAAAATACCACACACCGGTGGCTTAAAATGACAGAAGTCTATTGTCTCCCAGTTCTGGAGGCCCTAAGTCCCAAATCAAGGTGTTGGCAGGTCTGTGCTCCCTCTGAAACCCGTAGGGACGGATCTTTTCAGCATCTGATGGTGGCGGCCAGCCTTGGCATTCGTTGGCATCACTCGTGTCTCTGCCTCCGCCATCACGTGGTTGTCGCCCCCTGTTCGTCCCTGTCCAGTTCTCCCCTTCTTGTCAGTACACCAGACGTCTTGGATCTGGCCCAAATTTGGCCTCATCTTAACAAATCACATCTTCAAAGACCCCGTTTCCAAATAAAGTCCCATTCAGGGGAGCAGGGGGTGAGGACTCGAGCCTGTCTTTTTGGGGGGAGCTCAATTCAGCCTGTGGCGCGTGTGCGTGCGTCTGTGTGTTTGAGCGTCTCACAAAACCAAACATGCTGAGATTGTTGACCTGAATTTGAGACAGCATCTCGGTGTCTCGTGGACAGGGGAGATAACACCCACGTCACTGGCCCGGGTGCCAATACGAACGTGACCTTGCCAGTGTGACGGTTAGTATGCGCTGTGAGAGGTGTGGGACTGACACGTGTCAGGGACTCTGTAACCGTGACAGCAATGTACGTACGTCTCGGGGGCGAGGGGTATCCACGTGTTTGCCAATATCCGTGGGCGCCCCAGGCTCTGCGTGTGATGGTACTATTGTGTTCCCGGGGCCTCCGGGTGATGTCGTAACCATGGTGATGGCACGAACATCTTCGGGGCTGTCTGGGCAAGTGTGACAGCAGGACTGGGGGTGACAGTGTGGCTGGGGACACCAGAGTTCATGGGCCTCTTTGCGTGCACCTGTGGATGAGGACGGCCAACAGCGTGTCACTCTGGGTCGTGGAGAGGACGAGACTGCCCCAGGATCTCACGGCGGCGGGGAAGCGTGGCGACAGCCTCGTGCCCGCAGTGGCGGTTTCCCCGTATCTGTGTGATGACCTGTCCTTGTGCCCATCCCTGTGCCAGGGGGTGACTGGCTGAGTGTGGCGTTGGCCTCTGACTCTGTCCTCGTGACTCCGTCCCATGGCGTCGAGGCGCTGGAGACTGCAGGTGACGCTGAGCCTCTGTGGCTTGTCCTTGAGGCAGAGCAGCTGTCCCTTGGGATTCTCCCCAGATGGGGTTCAGATCCAGGGAGTTTGGGCCCCTTTTCTTGACCCTGTGCCTGGGCATAAGGGAGTTTGTTCCTTGTGACTGGGACCTTTTGCCCCTGTGATGGGACCTTGCGCCTGGGGGGTGGCAGGCTGCATCTGTGTGATGGCAGGGAGACAGACCCCAGAGAGTGGCCCTGTGCCGGCGGCAGAGGGATGGTGTTGCCATGCCCCTGTGGGTGACATGTCCCTGTGGGTGACAAGGTGCTCGTGTCACTGTGTCCCAGTGAGTGACAAGGTGCTCAGGTGCTGTGTCCCTCTGGGTGACACGTCCCCGAGGGTGAAAAGGTTCTCTCGTCGCCGTGTCCCTCTGGGTGGCAGGGTGACACTGTATCGATGTCCCTGTGCTGGCACCATCTGAGTAAGTGTGACTGCGGCCCTGAGGCCGTCCGCCCGCCCATGGCCATCTGCCTCTGGGTGACTGTGTGACTGCCGCGTGGTGGCTGTCCTGGGGTGGTGTGTCCACGTCTGTGTGACAGTGTGACTGCACCCCTGCATATGTGGGCGACAGTGCGCCTGGCTTGGGGCCACACCCAAGATGTCACTGTGTGCCCGTGAGTGGGGACCTACGTGCCGTATCGTGATGTGCCTGAGCCTGTGCCTGTGACACTACCGGAGAGGGGGAGTGGGACCCCGATGCCGTGCACCCGTGCGGATGATGTGCCTGCCTGTCCCTGTCACCGCGTCCCTGGGCCTGTCCCTTGGGCGATGGCATTTGGCTCCCAGTGGCCGCGCGTGTGGGCGTGTGCCGACTGCGATGACGGTGCCACTGTGTCACCGCACTGGCCCCTGGCCGCGCTGGGTGCCCCTTGCCCTGTTTGGTGGGGGCTGGACCCCGGCGCCTCACTGCCCCGAGTGCCACGCCCGCAGGGGCCCCGGACCTGGGGGCTGTGGAGCTGCGCATCGAGGAGCTGCGGCACCACTTCCGCGTCGAGCACGCGGTGGCCGAGGGCGCCAAGAACGTGCTGCGCCTGCTCAGCGCTGCCAAGGCCCCGGACCGCAGGGCCGTCAGCGAGGTGAGGGGCGGGGCCTCAGGGGGCGGGGCCTCACCAGGGGGCGGAGACTTGCTGGGGCAGGGCCATGAGAGGCGGGGTCTCCATAGCATGGGCAAGGCTTCTGCAAGGAACAGAGCCAGAGCCCGGACCGGGTCTTGGTGACGGGGGGGGGGGGGAGCCTTGACATAGGGGTTTCTAGGTGAGGGTGGGCCTCCAAGAAGGTGGGGCAGTCCCTGGGCGAGGGGCGAGGTTTGGGGGAAGCCCTAAGGTGGGCCCAAGATGGTGTGGGGTCCAGGCCTCCAGGGTGCAGCTGAGCCAGGCTGGGGGCTCGTCCTGCATCTGCAGGGAGTGGGCCGTCCAGTGCCCCCGAGCAGGCCCCACCCCTACCTTGCCCCCCGCCTCAGGCCCAGGAGAAGCTGACCGAGTCCAGCCAGAAGCTGGGGCTGCTGCGCGAGTCGCTGGAGCGGCGGCTCGGGGAGCTGCCGGCCGACCACCCCAAGGGGCGGCTGCTGCGCGAGGAGCTCGCCGCCGCCTCCTCCGCCGCCTTCAGCGCGCGTCTGGCCGGGCCCTTCCCCGCCACGCACTACAGCACCCTGTGCAAGCCCGCGCCGCTCACAGGTGAGCTTGCAGCCCAGAGACCCCCGATCCTGGGCCCCAGACCGCTGCCCTCCCATCCTGGAGCCCCAGATCTCCACTCTCCCCAGCTGTGGTCTCCTAACCCACTTCCCCCTCACCCGCCCACCTACTCCTACTCTCTAGTCCTGGACCCATTTCTTCAGGCTGGACAGCTCCACGCACCCTGCACCTCCTGCCCCACCCCTTCCCACACACGCCCCCAAGCCAGTACCTGTTACCCCAGCTCCAGTCCCCCAGCCCAAACCCACCCTGAGAACTCCCGACCTGTCGAGCCCTGAACCTCTGAGCCCCCAAGCCAGCCAGCCCCATCCTTAGACCTCCCAGCCCCCAGACCAGCCTGTGGAATCCCACCCTGGACTCCCCATTGCCTGGAGCCCCCACTTCTGCCCTGAACCTCCTCTATTCCTAAACCTTAGCATCCAGACCCCTCCCCAGCCTATCCACCCCCACCTCGGCCTCCCAGATCTCGTCCCATATTCCCCACCTCCGGGCACAGCTGTCCCTGCCTCAGGCTCCCAGCCCCCATCCCCACCCCGACTGACCCTCCCCAGTGCCCGCTTTGCATGCTGGTCACTTCTGGGCGCCCCTACTTCACCTGCGTCCTCTCCGACGCGGCCGCTGCTGAGCCTGCCCCTCGTGCAGGGACCCTGGAAGTGCGTGTGGTGGGCTGCAGGGACCTCCCAGAGACCATCCCCTGGAACCCCTCACCCTCGGCGGGGGTCCCCGACAGCCGCACCCCCTTCCTGAGCCGCCCAGCCCGAGGGCTTTACAGCCGAAGCGGAAGCCTCAGTGGCCGAAGCAGTCTCAAAGCAGAAACCGAAAACGCCAGTGAGTGGGCACTGCGGGTCCTTGAGGGCTGAGGGGGGCTGGGGGTCGCGGGGTGCGTCACATTCTTTAACACTTTTAAAAACGAATACGTAAAACCAAACAATATTTAAAAAGGAAAATTAAAAATTTACATGTGAGAAAAAAGTGCGTGAAACAGTCCGACAGTCCATCAGACGCCTGCATTGCCACCACCCAGATCAAGAACACTAGGACACTGGCACCTCCCTGGAAGCCCCCTCCCCAATCCCAGCCCCTTCCCCAATCCCAGCCTCTTCCCCAATCCCAGCCCTCTCTCTGTCCTACAGGTAGCCATTCTTCTGACTTTTAGGATTATCATTTCCTTGCTTGTCTGTATAGTTTCAGGAGCCATGTATGTATCTCCAAACAGTAGAGTTCAATTTTGCCTGGTGTTTGGGCTTTATATAAAACAAATGTCATGGGGGTCGGATGTGGCTCAACTGGTTGGGCGTCCGTCTCCCATATGGAGGGACCTGGGTTCAATCCCCGGGACCTCCCGGTAAAAAAAAAATAAAATAAAAAAATAAAAATAAAACAAATGTCATGATACTAGCTTCTTCTTTTTTTTTTTTTTTTGTTTTTTTCTTTTTTACTTTTCGATGATACTAGCTTCTTTACGTAAAACAAATGTTATGATACTAGTTTTTTCCATTCAGTAGTATTTGGGAGATTTGTCCATGTCGTCATCTTAGACTATAGTTTGTTAACTAAAAAAAATTAGTGTGGGGGACAGATGTAGCTCGAGTGGTTGAGTGCCTCCTTCCCACATATGAGGTCCTGGGTTCAGTCCCCAGTACCGCCTTAAAAAAATTAGTGTGATAAAATATATATAACAAAATTTGCTGTTTTAATTGTTCTTAAGAGGCATTAAGTCAATTCACAATGTTGTGTAACCATCACACTATTTCAAAAACTTTTTCATCATCCATTAAGCAATAACTCCTGTTCCCCTTCCCCCTGGCTCCTGGTAACATCTAATCCACTTTTTGTTTCTATGAATTTGCCTATTCTGGATAGTTCAATTCATTTTTATTACTGTTTTAATAGTCTACTGTATTAGATTGAATCCTATAATTGCCATTTTTTTAAGGTCAGAAATAGATGATTATCAGCAATTTCATAGCCCAGCCTACTAAGACTACATCACAATTAATAAATTAGTTAATGACAGCGGGATGCTGTCATATAAGCACTCTGTGTGCGTCTTTGGACATACACCTGCATGTGTTTTTCTAGGGTACATACTTAAGAGTACATTGCTGGCTTCCAGATGGAATAAAGATGAATTGGGATCCCTACCTCACACCACACACAACAATCGATGGGAGATGGCTAGGGCACAACTGTCCAGCTTCGACAAGAAAGCATAGCTGAATGTTGTCGTGGAGGGGCTGGGCCAGGGGAGGATTTCTTTAACTAGACACAAGAGGAAACCGCCAGCATTTTCTGACTGTGCCCCTGGCTCTCCCCCCCCATTCCAGGCGAGGTCAGCACCGTGCTCAAGCTGGATAACACGGTGGTGGGACAGACGCCCTGGAAACCATGTGGCCCCAATGCCTGGGACCAGAACTTCACGCTGGAGCTGGAGAGGGTGAGCAGCAGCGTTGGGGCCCGACGGGGCTTGGAGGTGGGGGGGGGTTGGTTCTGGGTCTCAGGCACCCCGAGCAATGATCCTCTTTCTCTCCCTCAAGGCACGGGAACTGGAGCTGGCTGTGTTTTGGCGGGACCAGCGGGGCCTGTGCGCCCTCAAATTCCTGAAGTTGGAGGATTTCCTGGACAATGAGAGACATGAAGTGCAGCTGGACATGGAACCCCAGGGCTGCCTGGTGGCCGAGGTACAGCCCCACCCCCAAAAACAGGGAACCCCAGGGCTGCCTGGTGGCCTAAGACAGC
>JAKSZT010032673.1:3111104-3124765 GCA_026826555.1 Tolypeutes matacus | reverse complement strand
GGGTCTGTCCCACTCCCAAGTCCAAGTTCATAACCACAAATCTGTCCCCTAAGCAACTCAATCTCCCTGAGCCTCAGTTGCCTGGTCTGCAAATGGGTCATGGTGAACATCAAATCTTATGGAGTTATATCCTTCAGACTGCCTCTTGCAGGGAGCCCTCCTGGATTCGGTGGAGCCCAGTGGGCGGCACCCACCCTCATGCATGCACGCATGCCTTCATTCTCCAACACCTCCTTCAGTAACACCCCGGCCCAGCCCCCTCATCACTCACCAAGTCTAATGCAGTCACCTCCTCCTAGTCACCAGCTCCCGTCCTTGCCCTGCACTGGTTCTTGTCAACACAGTTGCCAGAGTGATCCTATAAAACATAAGTCATGTCACATCCATCCTCTGCTCTGGCCCCTCCCAAGGATTCCCCCCTTACCTGGAGGAAAAGCCAATGTCCTCCCCGTGGCCCACAAGGCCCTGCACGACCTGCCCCCTCACCTCTCTGCCCTCACCTCCTCCCTCTCACTCCACTCCAGCCATGTCGGCCTCCTTGTTGTTCAACACCCCAGGCACGCTTCAGCCTCAGGGCCTTTGCACATGCTTCTATCCACATGCCTGTCTTATGATTTGTCGCATTCATTCCTAGATCCTAATTGCATGGAACAATGCCAACACATAGTAGGTGCTCAGTAAATATTTCTTGAATGAATCAATGAATGAATGATCCTAATACTCACTAGCCCACCAGTGCCCATGCCCTGCTCTAGGAAGACAAAGGGGTACAGGATACAGTCCCTGTATCCAAGAAAGTCTTGTTCCCCCTGCAAAAGCACAAGCTCCACTTCTGTGTCCCTCCTCCTCACTTCCCAGCACAGTGCTGGGCACACAGTAGGTATTTCTTCTAGCCAGTGAGCTCCTTGGAGGTAGGCAGAGCTTCTCCACCTTCTGAAATCAATGATGCTGAATGCCTTTTTACATACGTATTAGCCATTTGGATTTACCCTGTTGTGACTGTCCTGTTTAAGTCTTTTGCCCGTTTTTTTTTTTTGTTGTTTGTTTTGTTTTAAACAAATCAATTTCCTTGATACATATTAATAAAGCATACAATTCATCCAAGGTGTCCACAGTCAATGGTATTTGGTATAATCACATAGTTGTTAAAATATATGTATGTATATATATATATAAATAACATTTTTGTAAGCAAATACACATATATGCATATATATTTATATATCATTTTGCAAATGTTTGTATGTATTGTGAGAATTTTGATTTTTACCCATTATAAAAAAAAAAAAAAAAGATCACATAGTTGTGCATTTATCACTTCAATCAATGTTTTGTTTTTTTTTTTTTTTTAAAGATTTTATTTATTCATTTATCGCCCCCTTGCTGCTTGTGCTCGCTGGGTCAGCCAACCACGCCGTGCCGGCGGGCCTGCCCTCACCAGGAGGCCCCGGGAACCGAACCCGGGGCCTCCCATATGGTAAACGGGAGCCCTACTGGTTGAGCCACAGCCGCTTCCCTGTTTTGTTTTTTTAAACAAAGCTGAAAATATTGAGACAATGCTCCCCTTGAAAGGTGAGGTCTGTGTCTCCTCCTTTTGAATCCACGTGGGCTTGGACTGCTTTGACCAATGGAAAATGGCAGAAGCAATGCTATATGACTTCTGAGGCTAGATCACAAAAGATTATGCAGCCTCTGGCTTTTTGCTGGAAGACTCACTCCCAGAGCCTTGAGACATCATGGAAGAAATCCAACTACCCTGATTTTGCCTGGTTTTTAATCGCATAGTCTGTTTTTGTTGTTGTTATTATTGATTTGTGAGAACTCTTTATATGTGGTAGATACTACTCTTCTATCACCTCTCTCATCTCTCTAATCATAGCACCCATCACAGGATCTGGCCCACAAAAGCACTCACTGAATATCTGACAAGAAATAAACTCTGAATGAATAAATTAGTTCTCTTCCCTCAAGTTATTTCCTCACATGCAGTGATGCTAAAAAGAAAAACCTCATCTCTCCCCTAACTCTCCCTCCACCTCACATTATCCACCAGGAGACAAGATGCTAAGAAAATGAGTCTGGAGCCTGGTTTCATTTCTTCCTAGCTGTGTGACCTCAAGCAGGTGTCTTAACCACTCTGAATACTTTCTCCCACCTCACACCCCATTATCTGGGTGGATCCAGGCTGGCTTCTGTGTCCTCACTTGTGAACTGGGAATAATGGTGGTAAGGCAGGTGGGTGCGTAATGAATCTGTCTTCCGGGCCCAGAGGAGCAGTGTAGCCCGAGTTCAAATCCCATCTCTGCCACTTACCAGCTGTGTGACTGTGGACAAGTCACTTCACTTTACGCGGCCTCAATTTCCTCATCTGAGAAACGGGCAGAATTCCTGTTAAGCGAGATTATGCACGTAACCCACGTTACTCTGCCTGACACGCAATTTCCGGAAGCTACTATTATTACTGTTGTTATTGTCTTCCCTCCCCCCACCCTGCCCGGGAGCATCCCATTTCTCTAGGTTTGGCAAGGCGAACTCCACCAGGCAGCCTCCCTGGCTTACCCCAGCCTGTGGAACCGCCCCTGTGGTCTGGAGACTTAGGCCCAGGCACTTAATTATATGTTCCCCTGGCAGAACACTTGTCTTCCAGGCTTGGACTGTTATTTAACTCTGTGTCTCTATTTTAAAACATAAAGCAGATTACACCACTCCCTTGCCTCAAACCTTCCAACAGTTCTCCACATAACTCCAAATCCCTTCCTGGGACTCAGAGGCCCCTGCAGAATCGCTGCTCCAGCCTCATCTCCTGTCCCAGCCATGCCTGTCCAGGCTCAGTCCAGCCACAGGGTTGTGCCTTCTGCCTGATCTTTGTTAGACTGACTCCTTTTTTTGTCATTCTGGCTTCGGCTCCACAGTCACCTCCCCTGAGAGCCTTTCTCCCTGCTTACTCTCTTATCCCGTCCCACCTTTATATTTTATGCATAGCTCTTCTCACGATCTGAAGGTATCTTCTTTATTTACTGGTCAATTTCTGTGCTGCCTGCTTCCCTCCACCAGAATGTCAGCTCCCCGAGAGCAGGGATTTTTGTGTCTGGTTCGCGGTTGCATTCACTGTGCCTGGCACTTAGTAGCTGTTCAATAAATATCTGAATGAATGAAAGAATATCTTGTTCTCACTGCTCTGAGACCCCTATCCTCAGAAAAGGCCCCCACAACATGCCGGCGGTGAAGTTTCTAAGCTGGCACTGCTCCCTGCCTTCCCAGTCTCCCCTCAACCCTGAACAGAGCTGGGAGCTGGAATTCCCTCTTGTTATTGGGAAGGATCTGAAATGCAGCAACCCCAGAGGCACAGTGGGGCGCGCAGGAAGAAGAAAGGGGGTTCCTGGGAGCTCACCCAAGGCTGGAGGATGCCATGCCCAGCCTCCCCCTTCCAGTAGGGTAGAGCTTTGGCAAGAAGGACAGGAGAAACCCTGATTCAGTCTTGAAAAACCGGCTCCTGGGTGTTTCCAGGGAGCAGGCCTACTGCCTGGGGCTCGGCCCAGGCTGCAGGGGAACCCAGCGGGCTAAGCCCTCCAGCGCCCTGGCCTTCTGCCCATTGCACCTTCCCCACCAGGGCCCCCCATGATGCCATTCTCTTCTCAGGACCCAGGAGGTATTTCAGCGTTGCCTTTCCAGCTCAAAAGAGGAGGAACATGGGGGCAGCTTCCTGTTTGAGCAGCTGGTGTCTGGTGACCTGGGGCAAGGGGGAGGAGGCAAAGCTCCGCAGGTGTGTCTCTGACGACGTTAAGGCGGAGGAACTGGTCCCATACACCTGACCCACTGGGCCTGCAGTCTGGTGGCTGGGACTCCACTTCAGGCTTCGGTTCCAGAGTCTCCTCCCCCTGAGAGCCTTTCTCCCGGCTTCCTCTCTATTATGTCACTCCTTCATATTTTATGCACAGCACAGATTCAGAGACACGGGTTCGAGTCCCAGCTGAGCCACTTACAGCTGTGTGACCTTGGACAACTCACTCCACCTCTCTGGGCCTTCAACCTCACCTCTAAAAGAAGTACCTGCAGCTCCCACGAGGTGTTTTGGAGTCAGGGATGGGCGTACTAATTGCCCGACACGGAAGCACTAACATCCCAGCCGGTATGACTTTTTCGAGGCGATGATGGGGACCTCGGTCCTCCCTGGGGTCCCCCCGGCCCCTGCAGGGCTCGGACGCGGCCAGCTCCGGGGAGGTTACCGGGTACGGGGCAGCAGAAATGCCGGACCCACGCCCATCCCCGGCGGCATGGGAAGTGGCCCGGGGGGCAGGGGGCGCGGCCCGAGTCCCTGCCCGGCGGCGGAGAGGCTCTGGCCCCGCTGCCCCGCTGCGGGAGGGCGGGCATCCCCGCGTCCCCGGGCCCGGCCCCACCCCGGGAGCCGCCCGGTCGGCCGGGCCTCCCCGTGCCCGCGCCCGGAGCCCCCGCGGGGCGGCGCCCAACCGCCGGGGAACACTCACCTGCGGCCTGCCGCCGCCCTGCGCGCGCCCGGCCCCGCCGTCCGCAAACTCGGGCCGGCTGCGATCCCGCAGCTGCGGCCGGGAGGGGCGGGGCCGGCGCCCGCTCTCGGCCAATCGGCGGCTTCCGCCCGGCGCTCGCCGCCAATCCGTGCTTCCCTGCGCTCGGGGAGCCCGACGGAGACATTCCAGAGGGATCCCTCCGCCCGGCGCGCGGCTCTTCCCGACCCCACCCCCACCCCCCGCGGTGGGGCGTAGTGGATCATTCCGTCCCGTCTAGGCCGCGGCGGGCTGTACCACCGCGGGCGGCGGAGGGGGGGAGCCGCGGCGGGGCCCCGGCCAATCGCGGGAGGAAGGAGGCGAGCGGCCAATGGCGAGCTGGGGCCGGCGAACCACGTGCTGCTCGCGGAGTGTCCGTCTGGGGTGTTGGGGAGAAGGGGGTGGGGAGTAAGGGCCGTGGGAGCCAGGAGACCCAGGGTGGATTTCGGATTTCAGTGGGGGGAGGATGCGAACTCCCGACGTCCGGAAAAGCCAACCCTGGAGGAGACCTGGGAGGGGGTGGAGGGCAGACCCCGACCCAGTCATCTGCCCGGCTTGTCCCGGCCCCAGCCCGGCCATCCTCGGGGTGGATCAAAAGATGCATTCAGTCCCGGCCGGCGCGGGGTGGCGGGGGGAACCCAAATCAATGGTGTGTGTGTGTGTGTCACGAGTGTCTCCTTGGCGTTCACAATGGACAAGGGCATTCATTCATTCACTCCTCAAATATTTCATATGCCCCTGCTCCCTGCCAGGCGCTGCCCTACCTCTGCAGACACATCCCTGGATAGGCTGGCTGCTCCTGACGGAAGGAAGAGCCCGTGCAAAGGCCCGGGGGTCGGGCGGAGAGACACAGCACACTTGAAGGCTAGTGCAATATCGTAGGAGCTGGGAAAGGAGCGTGAAGAGCTGCAACGGGACGGCGACAAGAGCGAGATGGCTCTTCGCTTCGGGCTCGCTCGGCGAATATTTATAGAGCACCTATTCTGTGCGAGGATTCAGCCATGCCAAGCTCTTCTGCACCTCAGGGAGCTGGCCTTTGGAGGGCCTCACTCCTCCATCTGGCTGTGAGTTCCCTAAGGGCGGAGGCTGAAGTCTCTTTCGTCCCCAGCTGGTCCTGGAGGCTTCTCAAAACAGCGTCTTAGCATACCTGCGAGGAGATCATCTCACCGTCTCCAGGTTTGGTTTGTAACCGGGATTTCTCTGGCAGGAACAGGTCCAAGAAATGAAGACACACACAAAAAGGCACCTGGCAGGCAGGGACGCTCTGTTCCCAGGCCACCTGAGGGTTCCTTCGCCAGCTGGAGCTGGACCAGGAGTTCCCGGTGCTTCCTGGGAACTGTAGTTCTTCAAGGCTTCTCGCTCCTGCAGTCCTGACCCGGCCTGGTTGGGTGATTGAGTCTGTGCAGCCCGCGGGGTGAGCTGCTGCGTGGCCCAGCCCGGGCAGGGCCTGCAGACCGGGGAAGGGAAAGGGGAGAGCTGGCCCTGGGCTCAGCTGTTGAGGGCTGCACTGCCGGCCCCACCCAGCTGGCAAACACGGCGACTGCCTGGGCAACGGGCACATCTATTGTCCCTTGCTTCCTGCTCGGCTGGCCTCTGCCACCCGCCCTGAGTGACTGGCTGCCCCGGCTGGGGCCAGCATCCTCTGTGGGAATGTGCTCACTGCCCCTGCACACCTGGAGAGGGCAGGAGGTGGGGAGGTGGGGATGAGTTAGCACCCCCCCAGTGGATTTTACAGATGGGAGAAGCATGCCTGGGCTGGGGTGGGGGAAGAGGAAGTTCTTAATGGGTACCGAGTTTCTCTTTGGGGGTGATGGTGCCACATATTTGTGAATGTAATCAGATGTAGCCTTGAACATGGCTAAAATGGGAAATTCAATGTCGTTTATATGTTACTGCAATAAAACAAAAATTTTTTAAAATGTACTCATGCAGCTCGCCTGCTTCTCTTGGACAGCGCTGGTCACACGGCTTTCTGGAGGCCCATGGGTGGTAGCCATGATAAAGGCAGGCTCTCTCGCTGGAGCCCCTGAGGCCTGTTCCTAACTTGATTTGTCCCCCAGGGCGTCTCAGGGTGCTCCAGACTGAACATGTCTAGAGTCGAGGTCCCTATCCATGCCCCAAAGCTGCCCTTCACCCTTTTCCCATCTGAGTGGCCCAGGCCCTAAACTTGCAATCAGCCTTGACCCCTGGTGACATGGCTTCCTGGGGTTGCTGTAACAAAGGGGGAGGGGGGCTTAAATCTGCAGCAATATATTCTTTCACTGTTCTGGAGACCAAGGTCTGAAACCACGGTGTCAGCAGGGCTGTGCTCTTTCCAAAACCTGTAGGGGAGAAGCCTTCTGGCCAGTTTCAGCTCCTGGTTTGTCGGCCATCCTCGACCTGCCTTGGCTTGTTGACACGTCACCTGTCTCTGACTCGGTCCTCACGTGGCCGAATTCTCTGTTTCTGTGTGGTTTCTCCCTTTCACGTTGGATTAAGGCTCTGCCCTAGTCTGGTCTGCCCTCATTTTAATTCAACTACTTCCACCTGCAATGACCGTATTTGCAAACGAGGCCACAGTCACAGGTACGGGGGAGGGGGAGGCTTAGGAGTTGAAGCTTTCCTTTTGGGGGGAGACAATTCAACCTTTCACATTTGGCTTTCTCACACACTCCGCTCATCTGTCTGTCAATCCTATCAGCCCTATTTCCAAAATACGTCTTCAGTCGTTTCCTACCTCTTGCACAGGCTTTCTAGGTTCAGTCCCAGCCTCTCCCACCTTGGCCAGCGCGGTAGCCTCTGCCTTGCCCGCCCCCCCAGCCCGTTCCCCGCACGGCGGCCAGAGGGCGCCTGGAAGCACCAGAGTCCCTGCCGGCCCCTCCTCTCTCGAGTAGCCTCCCCAGGAGAACCCGCCCCTGAGAGCCGAGGCTGTCCTTCTGGAATTGGTACGATCTTTCCAAGGAAAATTGGGCTCCCATTGAGGCGAGCCACCCAGGGCCCAGCTCGGGCTTCCCGGCGAGAGCAAATCTGCCGGGACTCTGCTCCTCTGAACCAGCTTCTCCTCCACCTTGAACCCCCCGGGCCGCCCCCGGCGGGACACAGACGCTCTGGCCTGGCTTGTCTCCAGACACGCCCGGGCCACCCCAGGCCCGGGGGGTGACGCTTGCTCCCCATCCCTGGGACCTGCCAGGTCCCCTTCCCCCTTCCCTCCCCACCTTGCCCAGGGCAGTGTGTTAAATGGTTGCACCCCACCCCCCCATCACAAAAAGAAATACCCACCAGGAACCTTGCAGTGAGACCTTGTAGGGGTCTTTGCAGATGTCATTAAGATAAGGATCTTGATCCTGGATTGGGGTGCATGGATGCTAAATCCAAAGTCAGGTGTCCTTAGAAGGCACAGAGACGCGGGGGCAGAGCCTGGGGTGCACTTACAAGTCCAGCGACGACGCCAGGAGAGAGGCGTGGAACAAATTTCCTTCCTGAGGCGCCTCTGGCCCCCCACCTCCTCCTACTGTCCCCCTCGGAGCCTCCAGGAAGGACCGATCCTGCCCACACCTTGATCTGGGGCTTCTCGCCCCCTTTCTGTTGTAAGCCCCGCAGCTGGCCGTGGCTGGCTACAGAAGCCCCGGGAAACCCAGACACGCCCATGGCCGTGTTTCCAGGGTGCCCCAGGCCTGAAGGGCTCGAGGGGGCCTGACAGCCAGCTGGTTTCAGCCAGCGCACCCAAGGATGTTTTGAGTTTCGTGCTGATTGTGCATCCAAAAAAAAGAAAAACTGAAAATATAGAAGTTATGCTTACACTTATATAAGCATGCACAATTTTTTTTTAAAAGGTAAAACACACGCTTGTGCTTTAAATACTGCATTTTTATTAAATTACAACGGGCCCAGGGGAGGGAGCAAGGGGGCTTAGTTTTTCCCAGCCCGCACGATGAACACACATTTTGAGTTTGGCACCCACATTAAAATCGTGTAAAAATGAATCGCTGAGGTACAGAGGATTATTTGCAGGTGGCTCCTTAAAGAATGAGGAAGCACCACATGTACTGACATGCAAGAAGCTCCAAACCCAGCTTAGAGGGCGGCTTGGGAATAGACAAATACATTTAAAGGCAGCCAAGGAAAAATTCACTTGCATAAGCACAAGTCACCTCCTGCTGGCCCAATGGAGGCCCCAGGGGCAAAGAAAAAAAAAACAAAACACTTCCGAGGAGACTCTCTCCACGCTGCTCCCCTCTTTTTGAGCCCCTTCACCAGCACCCTGGGACAGCTGTTCCTGTGTGGTGCATTCCCAGGACTGCATGTACCTTCAGGCTCCGTGTTTTGTGGCAGAGCTGTAATGAAAGGGACTTGGTAGGATGGCAGCTCCGGGACGTGGAAGCCCAGAGGCCAGGGCTAGTTCTGCCACCGTGTGACCTGGGGCCCAAGGTCACTCAATAAAGATTTTTTTTTTTTTTTTTTTAAGATTTTATTTATTTATTCATTTATCCCCCCCTTGCTGCTTGTGCTCGCTGGGTCAGCTAACCACGCCGTGCGGGCGGGCTTGCCTTCACCAGGAGGCCCCGGGAACCGAACCCGGGGCCTCCCATATGGTAAACGGGAGCCCCACTGATTGAGCCACAGCCACTCCCCACTCAATAAAGATTTTAAGATGGAGTCCTGCTTGGCTCTGCTATTCCAGGGATCCCTTTCACAGCAGGATGATGTTTCCTGGCTTGACAAGACTTTTTTAAGTCACAAATCAAAAACCAAAAAAATAAAATAAAATTAAAGAGTCACAAATCATACTTCTCTAGACCTGGGCTGCCCAATAGTTGCCACCAGCCATGTGAGTGGCCAGTGAGGCGAGGAACTCAGTGTTTAAGCTTTAGTGAATTCTAAAGAACTTAAGTTTTAAAAAAACAGATAAAGACCCTTCCCACCATTGCAGAAAGCCCTGTTTGACAGTGCTTCCCCGCCCCCCCCGGGGGCTATTTTCAGATTTACCTCCTTCAGTGGGAAGGCAAAGTAACTGCCCATCCAACTAGATTTGGACTTTGAAACATTTCCTGCCACATTAGCAATATTGTTTGAAGTTTATGTAGCTGCTCCCTTTGTAATAAAACCAGTTCCTCAAAATAACCTATAAAGAAAAAGCAACTTCAGTCGCCTGCACAAAACTGAGGGCAGGAAGTGGGTCTGCTCACTGCCAAACTGCTGAATTCTAGCTCTGGTTTGGCCAAGCCTGCCTGACACCCAGCCTGTTCTAGCAAGAAAGGGGTGGCCAAGTACTCAGAGGGTGGACCACACACCTCTCCTGGGCCTCTGGATCACCCCGAGGGAGGAAATCAGGATGCCTGGGAGAGAGACAAACAGGAACACTTTCCTCTGCCCTTTGATTTTGGTCCCAACCTTTGCCACACACAATAAAAGGGCAGCCCTGAATCCCACTCACTGCACCCAGGCCTCTCTGGATGTCTGGATCTAGAGTCTCGGCATGTTGTCTTCTACCCCACCCTCAGGCCCAGGAAGGAGACTTATCGTGCCCACACAGAGATGCCTTCCACCCTCCCTTGCCACTGTGGGAGGGACACCCCAGCCCCGCCCGCCCGAGCCAGCAGAACCCTCAAACAGAGTCGCAGAACCGCTCCCGAGGTTAGCATCAGTCTTTAATGCCGTCGTGCCGCGCATTGACAGGTCACACGCTTTGGTCTCGTGTCGGCAATGGCAACTTATAACAATGAATCTGAAGGGCTGAGCACCGGCTGGCCTCCAGGGGACAGACATTTGTTCCACCTGTCCCTTGCCCCAAGATTTCCTCTGGATTCCAACATGGCCCTATACAGAGCAGGAGCCATCGGGGACTGGCCGTGTTTGCGTGCACGCCAACTTTACACGGAATTATAAAAACATATTTACAGGCGATCCACAGTGCTCCTGTAATCAGAAGCAAAGACCCTTTTATCAAAAGGGATTATAACTAGGGCTGTGCAAAATTCAAAAGGAACGGGTCCCTTTGAAGAGAGTCCGGAGTCCGTTGGTTCAGAAGAGAACAGAAGTTTATCAGGGCTTCTGTTAACGTGCCAGCTTTGCCCTACGGTTGCCTTACAGGAAAGGAAAGGGTGTGAGCCGTGAGCGAGCACACCCGGCCTCCCAGGGCCCCTGGGCCCAGGCAGGAGAGGCTGCTGAACGACTCACTCGCTTGAGGCCAGCTCTCGTGGTCCCGCTGGAACGAGGTATTGCTGGTGGGCGCCGGCCAGGCAGTTTTGCAGAAATAGTCTAGGTTCTCAATTTGAGATGGCAAAAGAGAAGACAGGATTCTCCGGGGGAAGACCAAGACGTCGAAGACAAATACAGAATAAAACAGACTGATCACACAACAGAGAAGGGGCAATGTACGGAGTCTGGTAACTAAGAAGGCAGACTGGACACCCCCCAACAGCTGGAAACAAAGGGAAGACTAAGGGCCAAGTCCAGCTGAGGGTCTGCCTCTTGTGCAGGGTGGAGGCGGTGGAGGCTGAGGAGGGGTGGGGGCCCACCCTGGAGAGGACGCAGGACTCAGTCGGGCAGACTGGGCACCTTCTCCTGCGCTCCCCACCACCTGCCGCCCTATCGCTCGAAAAACCACTTAAGTCTAGTGCGCGACTTTGAAAGATTGTAATATATTCTCTGGAAAACATTCAGCAGTACGAAAGCCCTCCCTGGGCCCTCCCAACCTCTCACGGGCCCACAACTGGTGGAAAGGTCCAGAAATCTTCAAGCTCTGGAAATGTCCCTGGTCAGTCTTTGGGAAGCGCAGGTGACTATATTGGAAGAACCTGCTCAAGTACGGTTTTTGACGTCTGGGGAATCCTTTCTGGGAAGATCACTTCAAACTCAATAACGAGGTCCCCTCGTTTCTCGGGCGTTTTGGGGAGGGGGAGGCCTTCTCCGGGAACTTTTCGCCTCATGCCAGGCCTGATGACATCTTTGAAGACAACGGGTATGGTCCTGCCGTCCAAAGTGGGGACGTTCACCGTGCAGCCACACAGAGCCTTGGGAAGCAAAAAAAAAAAAACAATATTTTAGGTGGGAGATGGTTTAAGAAGTGCCCCTCCTGCCCCACGGTTGTTTGGTGTAAGCTAAGACCCTGCCCCAAAATCTACCCGGGCCACCAGGACAGAAGTTCTGGAAGATCTGGGTCAGTCTTGCTGACTGCCACAGCCCCAGAGCCTGGCACACACATAGTGCTCACAAGTATTTGTCAGCAAATACTACCTGCCTCCAAGAGCAGCCCTCTCTCCACAGGTGCCAGCCCACCTAGGACCTTACCTCCCGAAGGGTGATCCTGGCTGGGTAAATGACATCAGAGCCATCTCTCTTAAAGATATTGTGGGGCTTGTCCTTTAAAACAAAGACAATGTCGGCTGGAATGTTGTTGGAGGTCTGGTCTCCTTCCTTGGGGAAGGTGATCTTGGTCCCTTCTTTCCACCCTCTCTTCACTTCGATGGTCAAGATCTTGTCTTCGTTGCGAATGCTCTTTCCATCGGGGTTCAGTCGCTTGTGGGAGATTTTCATCTTCTTGGTGCAGCCGCTGTAGATCTCTTCAAGTGAGACCCGGAGGTCGTGGGTGACGGGGGGATCCTGCTTCTTCCGGGCGGGCTCCTGGGTGGGGCGGGAGCGGCCAAAGTTCATGTTGGTGAAGCCCCCCATGCCCATGGGGAAGCCAGAAAACGGGTCATCGATGTCCATGCCTTCTTCGCCGTTCCGCTGCCCAAAAAAGTTATCAAAGGGGTTCCGACCACCGAAGAACTCCGCAAACATGGCATGGGGGTCTCCGTGGAATGTGTAGCTGAAAGAGGTACCGTTAGCACCAACGCTGCTCCCGCCACTGGGACCACCGCCCTTCAGGCCTGAAAGGCAAAATCGGAAGCTGTCAGGCAGCTGGCCAGCTCGCCTCTAGGCACTTGGTGAAAGAGAAAGGCCTTGGGGAACCCTCGGGAAGGAATTGTGCATGACCTGCCAGGAAGGGCAAGGAAGAACCGTCCCCCAACCTTCCTCAGCAGCCAACACGGGCCTTCCGGGCACTTCTAGGTGGCACGACACTGGCGACTGGCCCCAGGCCTAGGGTGGGCATCTCTGGCGGCCACCCGGGGCCCTGCCACCTCCTGCTTGGCCCACCCTCCCGGCAACACTGCAAGGATCCACCTAGAGATCCGATGCAGGTGGGCCTTGGCCTGACCGTGTGCTCTTGGCACGTCGGGGCTGGAGGTGGGTGTGGGATGGGCGGGAAACAAGGTGGAAATGAAACGGAGCTTTCCAACTGGTCACCACCCCGCCTTGGCTCTCGCCACCATCTTACATAAAGGCGGCGCGTTCCTTGCGCCCAGCAGCCAGGCTGAGTCATCGGCGGGCAGCTGGACAACGAGGAGGCCTCTTCCTGTCTCCCCTGCCGAGGGCCACTGTGACCCCCCGCTCCCTACCTGCGGGCCCGGCGGCCTCACTCCGCCCTCGCAGGGCCGCCCCACCCCCTCCCCGCAGGGGACCTGCCCGGAGCCCGCCTTCGGCCCGCGAGCCCAGGTGCGCCCAGGTGGGTGGCGGCGCCCAGGGCGGCTGCGTCCCTCCCCTGGGCCTCGGTTTCCCCCGCCTGTCAAACGGCGGGCGCGCGCACGCACCTTCCTCCCCGTAGCGGTCGAAGATGTCGCGCTTGCGCGGGTCGCTGAGCACGTCGTAGGCCTCGGCGATCTCCTTGAACTTCTCCTCGGCGCCGGGCTCCTTGTTCTTATCCGGGTGGTAGCGCAGCGCCTGGCGGCGGTAGGCCCGCTTGATCTCCTCGTCCGACGCGCCGCGGGCCAGGCCCAGCGTCTGGTAGTAGTCCTTGCCCATGGCCCCCGCCTGCGGCCCGCCGCCCCGCTCTCGCCGCGCCCCGGCTCCGCCGCCGCCCCGTCCCGGACCCTATATACCCGTCCGGCGGAAGCTTCCAGAGCCCGCCAGCCCCCTCCAGAACCTTCCGCCCCGCCCCCCGCGCCGCGCCGGCCAATCGCCGCCGCCCGCCCCGCGACGCGCGACGTCCGGGGCGGGGCCGCGCCGTCAACGGCCGCCCGCGCGCGGCCACGCCCCCTGCCGCCCGGCCCTTGGCAACGCCTCGCCGCGGCGCGCGCCCCGGACCGGCGGAGGCCCCGCCCACCTCCGCCGCGGGGAGCC
>JAKSZT010032673.1:3077143-3110704 GCA_026826555.1 Tolypeutes matacus | reverse complement strand
CAGTTGTAATATGGGAGCATTTTCTGGACATTGGGGTTGTCCTGAATGACACTGGAATCATTGATAACAGGCCATTATGTATTTTGTCAGAACTTACAAAATTGTGTGGGGCAGACTGTAAAATATAATGTAAACTATAACCCACACTTACGTGCGCAAATAAGTGTTCATCAATTGTAACAAATATACCAGACTAATGAAGAATGTTGTTAATGTGGGAAAGTTTGGGAGGGGTACGGAGTGGGGCACATGGGAATGCCCTATATTTTTTTATGTAAAATTTATGTAATCTAACGTATTTAAAAAAATTAAAAAGTATTAAAAAAAAAGAAAATCCCCCCCCCCCAAAAAAAAAAATACCCTGCTTCTCCTGGCCATGGGGAGGATGCAATTGGGAGCCCCATGCCTGTCCCTGTCTTCACCTGTATGGTAAGGATGGGGGCGCGGGTTGCAGTGCATATTCCCAGGTGCAGAGCTCACCTCTCCGGAGAGGTCTCCCAGCCCCTCTCCTCATGCCTTCTACTTTACCCCATTTCTCAAGGGCACCTGCCATGAAATCTGAAATTATCTCACCCGTGGCTTTCATCCTAACCTCCCCCACACCCCCAGTCTGTGACCTCTGCTTATGAAGTTATGTGCACACTTTATAACTATCCCTGGCTGCTTTTTCACACCTGCTTCTTTTTCTTCCCCTATTACTTACCTTTACGATTTGGGGGAGGAGGGAAACAGCCCTCAGGGCCTCTGCTTCCTCAGCTGTGCGAGGCTCTGAGTTTGGGGTGCCTGTGATCATGGGCAGGTTTGCTGGGGAAAGGAGGCGCAGAGAGGGGGCCTGCCTCAGTGGGGTGGAGGGAAGAAGGGGCAGGGGGCACGGGGTCTGGGAAGGCCAGGGCTCTGGAGCCAGACTGCCGTGTTTGATTGCCGGTTCCAGCACTTCCTGGCTGTGTGAAACTTGGGCTGGTTCCTTGACCATTCCCAGCCTTGGTTTCCCCATTTGTACAATGGGGACAGCAGTTGTATCCCCCCTTTTAGGGTTTGTTTTGAAGTTTCCAAGAGTCGATATTGGTAAAAATACTTAGGACAGGCCTGGCACCAGGGAAGCCGTGAAAGGGACGAGTCATCTTGTTCGGGGTGGGCAGTATCCCAGCAAAACTTCTGGTGATGTCCACCCTGGCCCAGGCTGGGTCCCCCAAGAAAGAAGACCTGTGGCCTTCCCTCGCTGTCTGGACTTCCCTGCCCACTCACTGACCCCCCAAAAAAGTGTGTCAGCAAGGACTTTGTGGGGCAGAGAGAATTTATTTTAAAAGTTAGGTAAACAGATAATAGCATACTAGCAGGCACCGTCATCATCGTGGGGAAACAAAACAGACCTCTGTGGACTTCCTTACACTTACCCTCTAGGGTTTTATAGCGTAAATTTACAGAGGTGGCAGTACCACCTTTTTGCAGATGTTTTGTCCTTCAAAGGTATATACTTGGTTCTGGTTTTTACAAATGGTTCTCGCCACACACAGGAGGGCGAGAAAACATCTGGCAAGGAGTGTCCTTGCGTTTCCCCTTAAGGCTGGGAACTAAGCCCGGGACAGGTTCCAGAGGTTTTAACCGTTTAGAAGGAAAAAAACAACAACAAAGCTCTCCTTTGACCTGGACACTGAATGGGCGTTACTGGAAAAGTGGCCTCCGTGGAAACCTCAGCAGATCTTGGGCTCTGGACTCAGAAGAGTGAGTGGGCGGGCCTGGGGACAGGCTGCCTCTGGGCAAATCCCTGGCCCCTATTGCCTGCATGCTCTTGGACAACTTGCCTGATGTCTGGGTGCTTCAGGTCATGTCTCTGTAAAATGGGAATAAGGGTGGATGGTCCTTCCCAGGGTTGCTAGGCGGATGGCACGCTAGAGGCCAGATAAAGAACAGGTTACTAACGCCCGCTGCTGACGTGGCGGCAACGTGTGCCAGGCCTGTGGTGGGTGCTTAACGGGTATGAACTCATTTTCTCCTCAGAACAGCCCTCTGAGGTAGGACAAGTGTGTCGCCCCCGTTTTCCAGGTGGGGAAACTGAGGCCCCGAGCGGCCACGTGACTTGCCCAAGGTCACCCAGGGAGTGAAACGCTGAAGTGTAGAATGTGATGCTGGTTGACGATAAAGCTTTGGTTAAAAACAAAAACTGCGTTACGGCGTGCCTCAACTGTTCGCCCTTTCTTCCTCAAGACTTTCAAAAGCAAGTCGGCTGTGCCATCTGGTGATCTCACTCCCGTGAGACACCCGGGTGAAACGGAAACCTGTGTCCACACGAACACCTTCCGTGACTGTTCGCCGTGGCTTTGTCATCACCTTCAGGGGGTCCAATGGACGAACCGTACGATGGAATAGTACTCGGCCATAAAAAGGGACGTGAAGAAGCTACTGCTCCACGAAACAATGCAGACAAACCTCAGAGGCACTGGGTGAAGTGAAAGAAGCCAGACTCAAAAGGCTGCCTGCCTTCCGTGTGGTTCCATCTATAGGACTTTCTGGAAAAGGCAGAACTATAGTGACAGAAAGCAGATCATTGATCGCCAGGACTGGGTTCAGCTACAAAGGGGCACCAGGAAATATTTTGGGGTGGTGGAGAGGTTCTCCTATATTTTGCTTGTGGCGGTAGTTACGGCCTGACTATGTTAAAAAATGTACACGGCGGAGGGTGACTTTTATTCCACGTAAATTATATCTCAGTTGCAAACCAAAGCTCCAGTGATGCGATTGGTTAGCGTGTGATACTTATAGGACAGTATGTGTGCGAGGGATGCCAGGGTTGTGAGTTCGATCCTGGAGGGTTGTTTTCCAAAAATGGATCACTTGAAGGAAATGTTTGAGTTTGGATGTATGAGTTTGTCCTGTAGATATAAAAACAGAACAAACCAAAAACAAACAAGCATTATTCATAATAGCCCAAAGGTGGAAGCGAGTGCCCATCACAGATGAGTAGATAAACTAAACGTGGTGTATACGCACAGTGGGCAGTTATTCAGCTGTAAGAAGGAATGAAGTTAGGAAAAGAAAAAAAAAAGAATGAAGTTCTGATACATGAGACAATATTATTCGCTCACATTGAGTGAAATAAGCCGAAAGGACAAATAGTATGTGATTTCACTTGCAGGAAATATCTAGAACAAGTCAGTTTGTAGAGACAGAAAGTAGATTAGAGGTTACCAGGGGGTGTGGGGAGAGAGGAAATGGGGGAGTTATTGCTTAATAGGTGCAGAGTTTCTGTTTGGGGTGATGAAAAGGCTTAGGTAATGGAAGTGGTGATGGAAGCACTACATCGAGAGTGTAATAAACGCCACTGAATTTGAAAAATGGTGAAAATGGGAAATTTTGTGTCATAAATGTTTTACCAAAAAAAAATTTAAAAAAAAAAAAAAAAAAAAAAAAAAAAACCACAAATATCCTATGGAGTTTAAAAAAAAAAAAAAAAAAGGCAAGACAGGAGAGAGCTTGTGAAGCTGCTTGCCCAGGTTCCTGACACAGCAGAAAGCTGCTCACCAGCCCCGGCTTGTCAGCTCTTGTCTTCTTCATACCACTCTGAACGAGCTGGATCACGCACCCCAAGACATAAGCCATGCCGGGTTTCGGGAAAATCAGAATCCTACCTTATCAGCACTTGGGAAATACAAAAGGAGCTTGTGACGCACACACTGGCAAACCCACCAGGTCTTAGATATCCAGATGACAGAGCGGCAGCCCTGCTCAACCTTCAAAACTGCCCCAGCGCAGGTCCCCTCTGCCGTGTCCCCTTTAGGGATGGCTTTAAGGGGCGTGCCAGTGCTAAATGTGTGGATGGATTTGTCTCTGTGCTGGGGATGCTGAGGACACGGAAGCAGCTGTCCCCACACATAGGTACCACCAGATCACGGGCGGCTTGAACAAAGCTGCCAGCATCTGATTTCTGCAGACAGCCTGGCCCCCGAAAAACACGTGGGGACGAGGGGTCTGCCAGCCTGCGGTGACAGTCAAACACGAGGTGGAATTCTACTCTCGAGGCCTGGGTCCTGAATCTGGGGCTCAGAAAAGCAGCCTCAAAAGGGAAATTCCAGTATGTTTGTAGGAATATGCGTGGAATCTCTCCAAAAATGATGTCTTTGGGGCCACCAGAAGGCCACGCATAACTAGATACCTCGAGTAACTCAACTTAGTAGGATACTAACTTAAATAACCACGCCTCTCCCCCTCAGGAGTTGCCAAGGGCCCCCAAACTGCCAACAGAAAAAGATCTGGGCTTTTGAAAGCGCAGCTTAGCAAACACCTTTACATGGTCATCGGTTTTGCTCAGGTGGACACAGTGAACTAGATGGGCGATTCTGAAGACCGCAGGCCTTTGATTGCCCTTATTCCAGAGACAGGGATTCCCCAAAGGCTATATGGCTGCCAAAGAAGTTTCCAGAGCTGAACCTGGATGACTCAGTGTCAAGCGCTCACCCTCTCCCCACCCTGTTCCTCTGTGAATCAGTGATCTACCTTTGAGGACTCCTCACCACGCCATGAATTCCAGAAGGGTTCAGCGTTTTGATGAACGCTTAACCTTGAACAGGAGGGGTTTGTTTCCAGGCTCTGGGGCAGGGTCTGGAACAAGAAGAAAGGAGAAAAGGTGAGGGAGAGTGCAGGCACTGCCTGCCCCTCAGCCTGTCCTGAGATCTTGAGTGTTTGTGTGTGTAGATGTGTGTGTGTGAGTGAGTGATAGTGTGCCGGGCCTCACTGTGACTCAGAAAACGACTCATGTCTGTGATTTTAAATGTTCTAGTGCATTAAAAAAAAGTAAAAAGAGCCTAGTGGGTGTAGGTCAGTGGCTGAGCTCCTGCTTTGCATGTACGAGGTTCAGGGTTTAATTCCCCGGGTATCCCCTAAAAGAAAGGGAAAAAAGTAAAAAGAAACAGGGGAAATCAATATCTTTTCAACTTATCCCAAATATCCCTTCAACGTGTCATCAAAATAAAAAATGATTAAAAAGGTATTTGACAAGAGAGCAGACAGGGAGCGCAAAAACAACGAGGGGGGAGGGGGGATAAATAAATAAATATATCTTAAAAAAAAGAAGAAAAAAAAAAGGTATTTGATCTTCTTCTCGTCTAAACCCGAGCAATCCAGCGTGTGCTTTGCATTTACAGCACATCCCAGTTTGCACCTGTCACATTTCAAGGGCCAGTGGTAGCCAGGGGTGACCATATCGGACAGCACAGGTGGAGACAAATGTGGGCCGAGGATGGTGGGGCGGGGGCTTGCATGGAAAAGGGCGGTGAAGATACCCCGATAATGGGCCGGGGGATTAGTTTGCAGATTCGGGGGCGTTCCAGAGGGGGCTCTTTACTACTCCTTCTCCATTTCCTCTTTCCTTCCCTCTCTCCATTCATGACAGATAAGGGTTATCCCCGCCTTTGAGGCCTCGCCCTCCAGGCGCCCCAACCCGCGGCCCCGCTCCCCAACTCTCCCCTGCTGCTCCCGGGTCCCCCAGGATCACCCACCTCTACCGCGCCGCCGGCCATGTGGACACCGCCCTCCCTGTCACTCAACTTCTTGCTCCCGCCCCCCGTCTTTCCGGAACCGTCGCGTCCCTTGGTTTCCACGGCGACGCGGCCAAGGGGCGGGGCAATCGGGCCTCCTCGTGGCGAGCTGATTGGCCATCCTCGTGGCGCGAGAGGCCTGTCCTCGCTCAGCTCCTCCCCCAGGGGCGGGGGCAAAGGGGCGCTCTCCGCGCGCTGATTGGCCGGCGGGGCGCGCGCGCGCGGCGGGGAGGGGCGGGGCCGGCGCGGAGCCGCGGTTGGTCTCGCGCGGCCGCCGGGAGCGCGTGAGGAGGCCCGGCCCGTGTCGCGCGCAGGAGGACAGCAGGACCGGCAGCGGGAGCATCAGCCGCCGTGCGAGGGAGCCATGAAGCACTATGAGGTAAGGAACGAGGACGCGGGGGCTGGGCGGCACCTCCGGACACCCCTTCTCCTTTTCTTCTCCGCGGAGCCGCGGGACCCCCTTCCCTCATCTTGCGCTCAGAGGGGCAGAGCCGGACAGCGCAGGCGCAGTGCGCGTGCGGTGCGACCCTGGGCCGCTTTTCAGTCGCGGTGCGCATGCGCGGGGGCGGTCGGGCTAATGGGGCAACCCAGGCTGTTCTGGGGGTGCTTGGGTGGGGGGTGGTCTTTGCAGGGCCTGGGCAGCCTGCGGGTGCCCTGCAGCACCTCCAGCGTGATGAGTTGCAGGTTCTGGCAGGGGAGGAGCCAGGGCGCGGGACTGCTGTCCCCTGTCCCCCATCCTAGGGCGAATGTTGCGCAAATCTTGCACCATGTCGTCGCCTCGGGCTTAGCAAGGGGCTTTGCAGTCAAGCACGACCTTTGGACCCCTTCCCTCGCTCCGGACGTCCCGGAGAAGCCGAGGCGGTGCAGTTCCAGGGCTGGCTGCAGCCGAGCTGCAAAGCCGATCTTACTTTCTGGCAGCCTAAGAGGTGAGCTTAGCCAGCCCCTGCTTGTCACCGAGGGGACAGCTCATGCCCACAGCCACTTTTGAAGGCCGAGTCTTCTGACTCCTAACTTCGGTCTCCTTTTCTTTTAAAACGAAGTCTCCTGGTGACCTTTATCAACCTGATCGACAATATAATACGAACACTGTAGTTATTGCTGCCGGTTTTTAAGTAACTTTGTCGTTAAAAAGTAAACTTGGCGCGAGATTAGTAACGCAAGCGCATCTGAAAAGTGATCTTTCGCTTAAAAAAATGGTTAATAAGAATACTTTATTAAATGCTTATTGTTGTGGTAGGGAGATTGTTGTTTCTGTTTCTGGGAAGTCAGAGACTATTATCATTCTTATTGAAAATTGTCGTTTTTATAGATGAAGAAACAGTCTCAGAGAGCAACTTGCCCAAAGGTCCCCAGCTAGTCAGTGCAGAACAAAGAGAGAGTACCTTTGGGTCATATCTGTTCAAGACCCTCTGTGCAACGTCTGCCCCCAAATGAAAACTAGCAGGTGGGGAGATTTCTTGGTTCTATTATTATTTAGGAGGTATGGGGGTTGAATCCGGGACCTCATACGTGTGAGGCAGGCTCTCAACACACTGAGCTACACCTTCTCCCCTCTTGGTTCAATTAACAAGCCGAGTACCACTCTCTCTCCCAGCTCCCTTTACTTTTATTAGTATTATTTTAGTAATTTACCCAGATTCCTGTGAGCCCTTTAACCCAGAAATCCTCGGTTGTTTTTGACAGGGTACAAGGAATGAGGAGGTAGGATCAGATAAACTCACGTGCCCCATTCAACCTTATGATTCTAGAATAAGTTTCTTTTAATATAGACTTCCTGCTCAAATCCTTCACCTAACCCTAGAGACAAAGCCACGTTGAGTTTGAAAGATGTAGGACAGAAGAGCCACAAGGAATTTTGCAAAATGAAGTCAGGTGAGCTTTGCTAGTCAGCAGTCACATAAAGAAAGTCTCTGAGGACTCTTGGGGTTGGCGCTCTGACACACAGAAACTGGGGAACAGCTTGGGGGCCATGGCTTGGATTGCAGAACATGCTCTACTTCATTTAAACTTTTTTCCTTCCAGAAGGAAGGGGGAGCCTCAAACCCACCACTCTGAGTGACCTTGGAGTGTGCTTTTGCTGTGTTCTTCTTTGCTGTCATTCTCTGCTAATATCAGCCAAGTGTTCACCGAGGCAGTGGTTACGGAGTTTCTTCCTCAGAGCTGAGCTTGCATAGCAAGCGGATGAGTTTTGCTCAAAGCATTTATTTTCGAGCAACAAAAATAGCAGAGAGGCTTTCCTGCACATTTAGCAAAGGTTTCAATTATCCAAATCAAAGACTGTATTTCTATTTGGGACTAAATCCGTCCCTTGCCACCTCCAGGCAACCCCCAGCCCACAGAGAAGTTAGTCCCTCTCCAAAGACTTTTTTGGAGACTTTGAATTGGGAAGTCCAGTTTACTAGTGAGAGAAGCAGTGTCACAGAGGTATGAGGACTTGCTCCGTGTCCCATAGTGAGTTACTACAGGGTCGAGGGGTGATGTCAGGGCAGAGTTCCAGCTGGTGGAAAGATTCGTTGCTGTTTTGATAGTTGTTTCATATCACTGCCAGTCAGACTTCTGTGATCTGGGAGGTAAAGTATACCCTTCAGTGGCTTAAGTGAGATGAAGCGGCTAGAACAGGTCACCCCTCCGGCTTCTGCCAGAGCTGTCTCCTTTCCAGGCCGGAGCACGTCTTGGAATTGTCTGGGGTCAGTGCAAGGTCGATAAGAGAACGGGCTTGTCTTTTTTTTTTTTTTTTTAAGGTACAGGGGGCTGGGGATTGAATTGAACCCTGGACCTCATCTGTGGGAAGCCGGTACTCAACCACTGAGCCACATCTTCCCTGAGTTGGTTTTTTTCATGTGTTTTACTTGTTGTTTGTTTTTGTTTTTTTCAGGAGGTACCAGGGAACTGAACCCAGGACCTCTCATAGAATTGCTTATCTTGACAGATATTCAGCCTAGCTGGATTTTTTTTTTTTTTTTTTTTTTTTTTAATTGCTGCTTTGAGACTCTCTGCAGATGAGTCTCAAAGTACTGATCCCAGTAGCAGATGGGTAAACTGCTGTTGCATTTTTGTAAATGAGCCTGTTAATTCCTGGGCAGCACTTAGGCCTAAGATCAGTCCCTCTCAGCCTCCTTGAGCCCCGCTCCTTTTGAGCCCACCTTGCACATAATCCTCACATGAGGCAAGTGGCTTCCTGCAGTTTCCTCCACAGAAATACGCACGGGGGAAGCGGCTGTGGCTCAATCAGTAGGGCTCCCGTTTACCATATGGGAGGCCCCGGGTTCGGTTCCCGGGGCCTCCTGGTGAAGGCAAGCCCGCCCGCATGGCGTGGTTAGCTGACCCGGCGAGCACAAGCAGCAAGGGGGGATAAATGAATAAATAAATAAAATCTTTAAAAAAAAAAAAAAAAAAAGAAAAGAAATACGCACGGGAAAGTTCTGGGAGAAGACTTCTGGCCAGGAGGCAATTGCTTGGAGCCAGAGAGGTGGGTAGGAAGGCAAAAATTCGTGAGAAAATAGACTAGGATGTGAGGGTGAGGTGGGGGTGTGGGCTTTGGGCTCGTCCCTGGCTCTGCCACTCCCCGTTATGTGTGACACAGGGCAAGTTGCTTTACTTTTCATGGCAGCTCCTTGGAGCAGAGCCCATTTCAACGTGAAAACAAAGGCCAGTGTTAAAGATCACTGTGAACCTGCTAGAAATAAGTCAAAGGCTGTGCGTAAACAGGGAGTCGCTACGCGGAGCCCTGGTTCATTCATTCTAAAACCATCTCCAGAATTCCATCGTGTGAAACAAACCTAGTTTGATTTACCCAGTTCTTCACTAATTAATCCCTAAACATCATGTTGAGGGGAAAAAAGTTAGGTGCAAGGTATTCTATAAAGTGTGAAAAATGCACCAGATGCGACTTCTGTGGACTGATGATGGCTGCGTATGCAACAAAAGGCTGAATTTATAATAAGAGGTCAAAATACGCACGCGTGAGACTCACACAGTGATTCAGAGGAGCTGTTGCCGCGAGAGAGAAGGAAGAAGAGGGGCAGGCAGGGGGCTTTAGCGGTGTTTCTTTTGTTAAAAAAAAAAAAAAGAATCTGAAGTAAACAGGAAAACCTAAATATCTTAAACCTGGGAGATCAGATCCTCCTACTTGCGACTGTTTTCTGTACTTTTTCCTTCTGGGTTCTTCTGACCTTTTGGAGTCGAAGGTGAGGGGCAGTTCGGGTTTTTTGGGCGCTGAGCCCGTTCTGGTGCGTGTGCCTCTGTGACTCCCGCACGTGTGGACTGCTAGATCTCCGGCTTGTCCCTTTCTGCAGGCCCTCCCCAAATGCTTCCTGGGTTGCCTTTTTGTTGCTGAGTAATAACAACAGCCACAGGGACACTTAACCTTGATCGGGTCCTCCCAAGACCCCCGGGAGGTGGCACCCTCGGTGACCCTGTTTTGGGGGTGAGCCGAGGGGCTGGCCCGCCAGGGGCCGTGGGATGCCGCCTCTGCCAGCCCAGGAGCCAGAGGCAGAGTCCAACGAGGGCAGCACCTGGCCAGGGGCAGCGTCACCGCTCTTGCTTCACAGCCGAGGCGACGCTGCCTGGAGGAGGCGCAGAGCCGGGAAACAGGGGGACTGGCCCTGGGTCCTGGTTCCATCGGCCTCCCCGCTGACACTGCCCCAGGCGGCTGGCGGCTGAGCTGCCCTGCCCCAAGCCCTGCGCCCACCCACAGGGCCGGGCACGTGGGTAGGTGCCGTGGGTCAGTGTGGACAGCTGGCAGGGGGTCTCCCGGACCCTGAGCTCGGGCGGGCCAGCGGGCCTGGGGTGCTCGAGCCGGGAGAGCCATTGGAACCGCGAGCCCTGGGACATGGAGAGTGGTGAGCTTCGAAGCCTGTTCCTTTGCGGGGGCGCCTCAGGCCAGGAGCCTGTGTGGGGAGCTCAGGCTGCTTCCCTGCCAGCTGCTGCTGCGTTCCTCAGCCAGGACCCCCAGGCACGCAGGATCCCTAAGCCTCAGGGAGGCAGAAGCAGGTCCTGGAGGCTGGGGTCAACCTCCTCCCCACAGAGGAGGAGCTTCCCTGGGCCACACAGCCAGACCCCTCTGCAGACCCCTCTGGGCAGGGCTGACCTCCTAACCCATCCTGCAGCCCTCGCGTCAGAGCTGGGGTTTCCTAACCTCCCTTTCTGGGCGTGAGCCACGTGCAAGGTCCTTAACCTCTAGGCCAGTCTTTTTTTTTTTAACTTCATTTTGTACATTTAATAACTGAAAACATAAACAATTAAAAACTAAAAAGTAAACACAGATGAATAAATATATACATTTCTCAATTAAATGTAATGGATACATGTAAATTTTTATTTTTTATCAAACAATATGTTACACAATATATTTGGTTCATAGTAACACATTCACACAGTATTTGTCCTTTTGTGTCTGGCTTGCTTCGCTCAACATAATGTCCTCCAGGTTCATCCATGTTGCCATATGCTTTATGACTTCATTTCTTCTTACAGCTGCGTAATATTCCATCGTGTGAATAGACGACAGTTTGTTTATCCATTCATCGGTTGATGGACACCTGGGTTGTTTCCAGCTTTTGGCAATGGTGACTAATGTGGCTGTGAACATCAGTGTGCAGATGTCTGTTCGTGTCACTGCTCTCAGTCCTTCTGGGTATATACCCAGTAGTGGTATTGCAGGGTCACGTGGCAAGTCTATATTCAACTTCTTTAGGAACTGCCAGACAGTCCTCCATAGTGGTTGTACCATCCTGCATTCCCACCAACAGTGAAGAAGTGTTCCTATCTCTCCACATCCTCTCCAAGACTTGTAGTTCTCTGTCTTTTTAATAGTGGCCATTCTGATAGGTGTGAAATGATATCTCATTGTAGTTCTGATTTGCATTTCCCTAATCATGAGAGATGTTGAGCATTTCTTCATGTGTTTTTTTGCCATTTGTATTTCTTCTTCAGAGAAATGTCTATTCAAATCTTTGGCCCATTTTTTAATTGGGTCATTTGTCTTTTTATTGTTGAGCTGTAACATCTCTTTATATATTCTGGATATTAAACCCTTATCAGATATGTGATTTCCAAATATTTTTTCCCAGTGAGTTGGCTGCCTTTTCCCCCTTCTGACAAAGTCCTGTGAGGTGCAAAAGTTTAATTTTGAGGACGTACCATTTATCTACTTTCTCTTTTGTTGCACGTGCTTTGGGTGTGAGATCCAAGAAACCACCACCTATTACAAGGTCTTGAAGATGTTTCCCTACATTTTCTTCCAGTAGTTTTATGGTCCTGGTTTTATATTTAGATCTTTGATCCATTTTGAGTTGATTCTTGTATAGGGGGTGAGATAGGGGTCCTCTTTCATTCTTTTGGTTATAGATATCCAGTTTTCCCAACACCATTTGTTGAAGAGACTGTTTTTTTCCCATCAGCGTGGGCTTGGTAGGTTTGTCAAAAACCAGTTGACTGTATAGGTGAGGGTTTATTTCTGGGTTCTCAATTCTATTCCACTGATCGATGTGTCTATCTTTATGTCTAGGCCAGTCTTGTCAACTATAACATGAGGGTCAGCAGTGTGGTCTGGAGCTTCCTCGCACCATCTGTCCCCTGCTTTTCTCACCCTGACTCCATTCAGCTTCTCACACCCGCGGCCGCACTCCTGCCCCAAGCGCCTGCCGTCCCCTCACCTGCGAGGCCCTTCCCCGTTTCCCACACGCGAGCTCCCTTCTTGCTGTTGAGATTGCAGCCTAAATCCACCCCCGGGAGGCCCGGCCGACCTCTCAGCCCCCGTCACGGCCGTGGCTATGGTCCACCGGCGCTCGATGGTCTCCCCACCTGGTGAGACCGTGAGCTCCCTGAGGACAGGGCGTCTTTCTGTCTTGTTCCTGTGCGTCCCCAGTGCGTGGCACAGCAGGTCCTGGCTGAAGGCACGGTCTGATGAGCGAAAGCGTTGTTTCCCTGCACTCAGGCCCGCAGGGCTGGCTGGGGCCCAAGACGGCCAGTCCCCAGAGCACCCTGCATGGGGAGCGGCTCCCCGTGGCCCTGCGCCCTCCACCCTCAGCAGGCCGTCCCTGTCCCCGTGTCCCCGTTATCTGATCGTGCCTCGCACTTGGACCCTGCTAGGACAGGAGCCGCCCTAACTGCACCGGGCCGCCCTTGCCAGACAGGTTGCCGGCAGGTTCTGCTGGTCCAGGAGTTCTCCTGTTATCTGTTTTCCAAATCCACCACTTGTCCATCCTCTTTTGTTTCAACTTAATTTTTTTCCCTCCACACCTGTCACATTCGTTCCAGAACACAGCCTCTGCCCTCCAGGTTTTTCCATGTAAGCTGAGGCCTGAAGGATGAGGGGGAGGGGAACAGTGTTCAGGGCAGGAGGGAACAGAGTGTGCAGCGGCCTGGAGGCCAGGGTACGAGGCCCATCCCAGGATTCCTACGCGGTGCGAAGGGGCTGGAGAGGGAGGAGTTAGCGGAATGGGGACAGAAGAAGTTGGGGAGGACTTTGAAGCCACACTTTCTCCCAGGGTCAGTGAGTCTCTTTTTTGTTGGTTTTCCCTCCGAGATGAGCTTTCAGAAGGCAGGTTTCTTTTTAGTTCTGGGGGGGCCCTGACCCCCACGTGTGCAGTGGTAGCTGTTGCCCACCGTCATCAAATGGGCTGTGACCCCAGTCATCTGATAAGTTAGAGATAGACCTGAGCATTTCCCAGCAGGCCCACTGGCCGCGGGGTAAAGGGCACTCTCGGCGGCTATCTCGGCGCCTCCCAGCAGCCGGTGCCTGTCCCGACCCTGTCCCCACTGGAACTGGGCTCTTACACAAGCAGAGCCCACTGGCTATTCACAAACTCCCCTGGACACTCTCCAAGGCCTTGTACCACTTCCTGGACCCTTCCGGGTTCTTCTGTTCCTTTTCCAAGTGATCAAGGTGCCTTGGCAGTGGCCAGGCCAGGTTGTGGGGGTGCCCATTGGGAACTTCAGCTGCCTCCAGGGGGCCCTGCTGCATCGGGGCAGGGGGTTCACTGAGCAGCAGGAAGCTGGTTGAGACGAGGGGGTCATGCGCTGGGGCCTCCAGGTTTCTTGGGAAGAGGGGCTATTTCTCCAGACGTTTGGGCATTTCAAGCTTAGTGGATCCGACCCTGAGTTTCAGAGCTTTCCTCCCAAACCCGCACATCCCAGCCAGTGTGGGGCCGTGCTGGCCTCAGGCCCCCAGGCCCCCGGTCCCTGGGTCTGACCCTGCCCACCTCTCACCCCTCACACCTAAAGCCAGCAGATACGGAGCGCGGCCGTCTGGAGTTAACCTCTTCTTGTCACCTGCACGCCACCTCCAGCTTCAGGCCAGGGGCTGGCGGCCGGTTGCCACCTTCGGCTGGGTGGGCCCGGCAGCCTCTGTGGCATCATCTGCGCTCGCTGTGTCAGCAAACGAGGGGGTCGTGTTCCAGGAAAACTTCTCTGCTGGGCACTGAGGTTTGAATTTCATGTGATTCTCAGGCCATGAAATACTAGTCTTTTGATATTTTTCAGTTGTTTAAACATGTAAAAGCCGTCCGTGGCTTGTGGGCCATGCAGAACTAGGTGGTGGCCCACAGCTGGCCCCAAGGCTGTAGTTTGCCTATCCCTGGTCTAAGCTGTCATGATGGTGACAGGATTTCTCTGTAGCCTCTTACTGGGCTCCCTGTTCCCACTCTTATTCCCCTATAGTCCGGAGGGAGCCTTTAAAAACCCAAGTTGGATCACACCCGTCTTCTGCCCAGAACCCTCCATGGCTCCCACCTCACTCAGAGTAGAAGCCCAGTCCTCCCGTGGTCCATCAGGGCACAACCTGCCCCATCACCTCCCTGCTGCCCTTGTCTTCCCCCACTTTCCCCTCGCTCGCTCCCTCCAGGCACACAGGCCTCCTTGAGCACACCAAGCATGCCGCTGCCGCAGAGCCTTTGCACGGGCAGCTCCTTTGCCTGGTATGTGTTCCCCAGATACCTGAGCAGCTCTTTTCCTTCACCCCCTCAGGGCTGGGCTTAACCCCCTGCCCCTGCTTCTCCATAACACCTGTGTCCCGTTCTGATGTACTTTATTTTTCTGTTTTATCATCTCTGTTCCCTGCTAGAATGCCGGATCCCTGTGGGCAAGGATTTGTGTCTCTGCCGCTGTGGCTGGAGCCCCAGAGCCCGTAACGGCCTGGCATACAGTAGGCGCTCAGCCAGCCTTTGTGTGAGCGGCTGAGCCTCAGTTTCCCCGCAGAAGGGGCCGGGCAGTTGTGAACGCAGTAGTTTGTGTGGAGCCGTGCCTCCGGCCTGCCACGCTGCGTGTGTGTGCGCGGGAGGTCGGCCGCATGATGACTCCCGTGGATGAGACTGACCTGCCGCCTGGACTGGGCCGGAAGGAAGGGTGCAGGCGGGCGCGGCCCCGCTGGGTGCCTCCTCACCTCCTCCATGCAGCGCGTCCCGGGGCCTCACGGGCCTCGTCCAGCTCCCTGCCCTGGATGGGGGAGAGGCACGGGTGTGGCCGCTGACTGCGGCCCGGCGGGGGTGCTGGGGCGCTGATCTGGACCACCCCCCGTGGTCCGGGGTCCGGGGAGGCGAAAGCCAGTGTCAGGGACAGTAAGAGCGGCCCCGGGCTGCAAAGCCCAGGGGGTGCCCTTCGGCCGCGAGCGTGCCCTCTGCGGAACGCAGGCGGGGGTCCTGCCCCCTCCTCCTCGCCCCGCCAGTGCTCGTAGCTCTGCCCTTGGCCTGCGCACATGCGCCCCGAGCCTCGGCCTCCTCGTCTCTAAACTGGGGTAGCGGTGCCAGTGTCACGGCCGGCGAGAGTGTGGAGCCAGACGGTGGAGGCAGGTGCACAGCACACCTCTCTGGACTCTGCTTGCCAGTGGGGGGAGGGGGAAAGGGGCACCAGGGCCAGGGTGGGTGCCAAGGTGGGGTGGGGGCGGCCGAGTCGGCGTGATGAGGTTTTGGGGCTCCGCCCCAAGGCCAGGGGCCTCTGTTAAGATGGGCAGCCGAAGAGGGGCCGGCGCCTCCCTCAGACCCCTGGGGGCATTGAAAGCTGTGGGTGCGTCAGAGAGCCCCACTTCGCTGGTCGGGGAGCCAGGCCTCGGGACGAGCAGGTGGCGCCCACTGCGCTGGGACCAGCTGCCACACGCCCGGGAACCTCCCCTCCGGTCACCTCGCGGCCTGCGCCTCGCTGGGTGCAGGCGCCCCAGGGAAATGCCCCGGAGCATCCCAGCTTCCCTGCCCGGGGGCGGGGGTCCCTGGGCCCAGAGAGGCAGAGTGGGGGGAGGCCGGCTGCACCCCTCGCCCCCACGCCCGCTGTGGAGGCGCCTTTCGAAGCGGAGGCCTGTGTCCCGGGCTGGAGGGGCTGGCGCGCCCGCAGGTCTCCCCCGCGCTTTGAAACCCGCAGCCCTTCTCTCCCCGGCGGCGGTGGAGGCGGCGTCACGCCAGCTCCGGCTGCCGCTGCGCCGTTTCCGGGCCTCAGTTTGCTGAGCTGCCCACCGGGGTCACAGCCCTTGACCTTTAGGGACAGGGTGAGGGCTGGGATCCGGGCAGCCGAGGCGGTGGCCTTTGACGGACGGCCTGTGGGCGCCCCTGGACGAGGCAGGTCCAGCTGCAGCCGCCCCGGGGGTGTGCGCCCCCTGCAGGGCCGTGGAGGCACAGCCAGCAGATGCCGCTGCCCGCGGCTCCAGGGCGGCGGTGGGGAGAGCTGGTCCCGGGAAGCCAGGCAGGCCCAGCGTCCTGCCCCCGTGGTCCCGGCGGCCGGCCGGGGAGCGCACGAGCCCCCGCCAGGCGGAAAGGGCAGCCCCAGGCCGCCTGGCCCCGGTCCTGCCAGCGAGGGCGGGAGTCAGGAGAGGCGGGGGGCCGTGCGGGCGGCCGCGTGAGCCGGCCAGAGCGACGCTGCGCTCTCGTGGGACACCTCGGGGAGCCCGTCGCAGCCGCCCCCGGGCTCTGCGCAGAAACGAGGTCACAAGCGGGCCCGCTGGGGAAGGAGGTATTTCTGGCTGAGCAGGAGCAGCAGCCTGGGTGTGTTCCTGGCAGCCGAACCCGGCCATGGCCATGGCAGCCAGCCTGGCATGAGCAGTGTGACCCGGTATTTCTGGAAAGTGGAAGGGAAGGGAGCCGAAAGGGGGATCTGGGCCCAACTGCCTCCTCGCCTGGGGGTGGGCAAGCGGCGGGAGCTGCGCCCCAGGGCTCGGGGACGGCCCCCTGCCCACGCAGCCGGGAGCCGGGGGGCCGGTGGGGACTGGTGGGGGCCGGGAGTGGCCTGCGGGGCCCTTGGTTCTTTGCCTGGGTCCTGGGTTGCTGAGCAGGGTTTGCACCCCCAGCCAGGCATCTTGGGGCTCCTAGAGCTTGGGAGATGCTGCCCACCGGGGGCTCACTTCCCTCGCAGGCAGGCCTCCCGCTGCAGCTGGACCCTGTCGGGGTCTGCCCAGTGTGCCGACTCGGGGCGCAGGCCCCAGAGGTCTGGGTGGTGGTGGGGGGCAGGGGGCCTGTCTTGGGATGGGAGCACACCCCTTTGGGGCTCAAGTGCTATTGGCCTGCCGCGTGTTCCCCACCCCTTGGACCTTGGCCTTGTGGCCTCCTCAGATCCTATGGAGTGAAGAGTCGGCATCTGGAAGCTGCGGTGGTCCCGGGCACCAGGCGGAAGGTGGGGAGGTGGTGAGGGGGGCTGGAGCCCAGACGGGTTCCCCCCAGGCCTGTGCCCACTGTGAGGGTGCAGAGCCTGGCAAGTCGGACCCGGCGAGGAGGCCCTGGGGCCTTGAGGTGTGGGCGCTGCAGCCAGGAGGGCTCGGGAGCATCGGGCCGGCTGGGTGTGTAAGGATGGGAAAGCAGGGCCCGACAGGGGCCTCCCCAGGCTCCTGGTCAGCAGACTTTCGGGGTCTTGGGCCCGGGCCCAGCTGCTGCACCCCCCCCCCCAATTCGGCGCTTCTCCTTCTGGGGCTCAGGCTAGAAACCTCTGACTCCTGTCCCTTAACCTCACGCCCAAGCCGTCAGCGGGCCCTGTGGCTCTCCCTTCAGCCTGTCCGGAATCTGTGTGCTTCTTACCCAGTATTCAGCCCCCTCCTGGCCCACCCCATCACCTCCTACCTCTGCCAACGCAGTCGCCTCCACCCTCGTCTCCTGGCTCCGCCCTCACCCCATCTGTTCCCCCCATAGCAGCCAGAGGGCGCTGGTGAGTACTTGAGTCCCGGCACGTTCCTCCTCTCCCCAGAACACTCCATGGCTCCCAGCATTCTCAGAGCAAGAGTCAGAGTCCTCCCCACAGACCACCAGGCCCTGTACGACCTGCCCCCACTCTCCCGGCTCCAGCCAGTCATGGGTCCATTGAGCACCTCACCACGTTCCTGCCTCAGGTCCTCTGCACTGCTGGCCCTTGTCTGAAATGCTGTCCCCAGGATATGCGCATGGCGTGTTTCCTCACTTCTCTGGGCTTTGCTCGGATGTCTTTTCTCAGGGAGGCCTTCCCTGACACGCTCCTCTAAACAGCTTCTCTTTCTTTCTCCTCTTCTCCACAGCACCTCGTGACGGCAGACGCTGCTGTTGTCTGCCCCGCCCTGCCCCCAGCACACACACTTAACCACGTCCCATGAAGGCCGGGACACGGCCAAGCCCGCCGCAGTGTCCCAGGACCTGGAGCCATGCCCGAGATGCGGGGCGGGGGGGGGAGGGTGCTGGGCAGCGGCAGAGCCGGGGTGGGCGCCCCCTCCAGGAGACCCCCGCCTCTGGTGTGTCCTCAGCGGGTCTTTGGACTGGGCCTCCTGCGTGCCTGGGCGTGCGACGCCTGCGGTGTCTCCCAGTGGCTGGAGGGGCAAGCGCAGGGCTGGGTGGGTGGGTCGTGGTTTCCTGAGCCCTCTGCCCTTGGGGTCCTGGGCATGGGGCCCTACATGGGGCTCTGTGGCGATGAGCCTTTGTCACCCTTCGTGGGATTCACTCTAGAGGCGGGAAGTTCCTGCGCTGCCCCTCTCGCTCTCGCCTCTTATGGTGACTTCGGGGTGGTGGGCAGCCTCCTGGAGGCGAGCAGTTTGCAGGCTCGGAGAGGTGGGGTGACTTGTCCAAGGCCACGCAGCTGGGAGGTGGGTGAGTCCTTCTGACCTCAGGGCCCGGGGAGCACGCGTCGAGCTTAGGCAGCCCCCTGCGGCCCCGAGCTTGCCTCCCTCGCCGGGGCACCCATGGGCGCAGACTCCCATCCGTGCTGGTGAAGGACAGTCCAGCTGCCTGTCGTGGAGCCCCAGGGCCTGGTCGGCTGAGCCTTCGCCTTGGTGCGCTGGCCGCTGGTGGGCCCTGCGGGGTCATCGCGGGCTTTGCAGGGACTCCTGGGCCCGAGTCACCCCACCTGGCCGAGGGGTGGCCCCTCTGGGCAGCTCCTGTGGCGCCTTTGCCCTGGAGTCTGGCGGGGAGGAGGCTTTGGGCTCCAGCCCTTGTCGTCATGAGCTCAGGGGAAGGGCAGAGAACAGACCAGACGGCCCAGGACCTGCCCTCAGTGGGGTGTGGGGTCGCTATTTTAACCAGGAGGCCCAGAAGGGCCTCACGGAGAAGAATCGAAGGCCTGGGGGTGGGGCAGGGGCATCTGGGGAGGAGGACCCTTCCAGGCAGGGGGAACAGCCT
Organism: Tolypeutes matacus; assembly: GCA_026826555.1. Taxonomy (NCBI): domain Eukaryota; kingdom Metazoa; phylum Chordata; class Mammalia; order Cingulata; family Chlamyphoridae; genus Tolypeutes; species Tolypeutes matacus. Next base: position 3,091,623 of record JAKSZT010032673.1, on the reverse strand, counting down.
GTGCAAAGGCCCTGCGCTGCTCCACGTTGCGTGACCGCCCTGTGACTTGGTTTTCCCATCTGCCAGGCGGCGTGAGCCTGGGGGCTTTGCCTCCCCCCCCTCGCCTCTGGGCAGCAGTGCTGGCCTGGAACCCGTGCTGGGACAGCGGGAGCCCCTCTCTGCTGGTCCCCCCTCAATCGGTGACCCCGTTATCGTCATGCAGACGCGCTGGGGGAGGCGCTGGCCCTGTTGCTGCAGAGCGGCTCGGGTGCTGCCCTTGGCCCTGCAGCCCACCCTGGCCGGGCCCTGACCTCGTGCTGCCACGAGCTGCTGCTGGCCAGACCCCGGAATCTCGGGCCTCCGGGTGAGAATTCCTCCCCGGCTGGCAGAACTGTCAACACTGAGCCACCCGCCTGCCCCCCGGCTGGGGCACGCACCCACGTCCTTGTCCTCTGCCGGTCCACTGTGCTGCTGGGGCTGCGGGGCCACAGCCCCTGCCACCAGCACCCACCCTGTGGCTCAGCGGTGCGGAGGGCAGGACGGGCCGTCCCGGGCTCCCCTGGGGACCCACCTCTCCTCCGCAGGGTGGGCTTGGCGGAGACCCTGCCTGGCCCCTTCTCCGCAGCTCTCTGTCCCCACCCCAGTCCTGCGCCCACCTCGAGGCAGGCATTTGGGGTGGGCGGTGAGCTCGGCCCCGGGGTGTGGGGAGGGGGAGTGGCGGGATGAGCAGGGGCAGGACGCATAGGGACGTGGTCCCCAAGTTAGACGCACGGTCTCTAGGGGGTGGGAGATTTTTTTTTTTTTCTTTTAGTTTTGAAATAATTTCCAGATGCCCACAAAGCTGCAAACAGCACAGAGATGTCCTGGCCACCCCCCAGGACCTTTTGTCTGTCTGGGAGAAGATGGCCGCTGGGTCTGGGGATTTGGGGGCAGGAAGTGGGTGGGCGAGGAGCTCCGTTGGGAAGGCTCCCACCGCGGCGGCCCCAGGACTGGGTCCCGGGTGCGGGGCTTACCTCTCGGGGTGGCCGGCGCTGCCTGTCCCCTCTGCGAGCCGCCTGCGCCCTTCCCCGGCGGCCTGGCCCTCGACGGCCGTGGTCTGCACTGTCCCTCCCTCCCTGGGCCTGGTCTGGTGCCCGGACTGGGGGCAGGGTAGGCTTTCACCCCCCACCCCCAGCAGCTGCCCGGCAGGGAGAGGGGCCCGTTGTATTTTAAGCTGCTGAGTGATTCTTTAGGAACTCCGGGGCTGCCTTCTCCCCGTGGAGGCTGAGCCGCCGTCCTGGGGGGCCCCACCGTGGAGGCCACGTGGGCCCGGCCCACCCCGGCCAGCAGCTATTAATACACCTGCAGCCACCCGGCTTTTCCGGAACCTTCCACCGGCGCCCCTGCCCTCTCCCACAAGTCCCTTTGGGGGGCCTGCCACTCCTCTCCGGCCCTCTGCCTGCCAGCTTGGCCTCACCCTGCCCCTGCGTCATGCCCTGTCCCCGTGGCTGGGGGGTTGAGCCCAGAGCTGACGTCAGGCACCCTCCAGCTGCGGTCACCGTTGGCAGCAGCGCCGAGGCCCCCCCAGTGCAGGCAGGCGTGTCACGGGCAGACAGGCCCCCGTGCCAGAGCAGCCTGCCGGCCGGGGGGCAGCCAGATTCCAAACCCAGGGCCCCCGGCCTGCCCTGAGGGGTGCAGCCGTCAGGCTTGTCCAGGGGACGCGGGACCCTCACGGCCTCCGAGGCAGCACACTGCCCCCCCACATCTCTGAGCAAGGCTCGGAGGAGGGACATGGGCCCAGGGCCACCAGCTCCTTTGTGGTCAGGTGGCGGTCCAGGCCCGCGGCCACCCCCCACGCCGTGTGTGCACGCCTGTGTGCAAGTGTGCGTGCACGCCCGAATGTTGGCATGTGTGTCTGTGCCCTCGTGTGTGTGCGTGGTTTGACGGTCCAGCCCCTTCAGGAGGCGCGGGGGCTCCAGGCGGGTGGCTGGGCGTGCCCTCGGTGGCCCCGGCCGAGCCCCTCGCCCCGGGTGCCGCTGGTCCCCTGCCCAGGCCTTCTTCCTTCTCCAGCCAGCTCCTCTCTGCCTCTCGGGGCCCCTCCCTCGCTTGTGGGCCCGGGGAGCCCGTGGGCCGGGGTGCAGGCGGGCCCTGGCTGTGTGTGCTGGGCTTTGGGGGACCAGGGAGGTGCGGGGTTGTGCCCACGTGGGAGACCACCCTGAGGGTGGCCTGGCCGAGGCCTGGGTGGTCCTGGGGAGTGGGTGGTGGGAGGGTGCTCAGGCAGCCGTGTGCGGGGTGCTGGCCTGAAACCCCCGAGAGCGAGGCTCTCTGCACCAGTAACTGCGGAATCTGTCACCTCCCTGGGAACACCAGTGCACAAGGACAGTAATCCGGGGTGTCCCTCACAGCTCAGCAGGGGAAATGGATAAGTTCTCGCCGGGTCTCAAAATAACTGGGATTTCTCCAGGCCCAGCGACCTCCCCAGCCCTGCGCTGGGGGCCGGGCCGCTGACCAGCCTCGCACCTCCCCCTCCCCTCCCAGCCCCTGCCCTGGCATTGGTGGCTGGCCAGCACCCCCATACTTGGCCCTGGGCACCTCCCTGCCTCCTAGGTTTTTGGGGGGGCCAGGCCTGCCCCAAAGCTGGTGACCTGGCTCCAGGGGGCTCCCCAGGGACCCCGCAGAGGGGGTGTGTGGCCGGGCTCTGGGGAGGGGGCTCAGTCTGGGTTGGATTTATATTTAGCTGGGCTGTGGCGGTGCCACTCGGGTTACACCTGGCAGGGAAGCGGGCCGTGCCAGGGCCGGCGCAGGCGGCTTTCCAGCACCCCGGCAGAATTTGATCGGGCCCTGGGCCCCGGCCTCCAACCGCCTCGAGTGGGGAGGTCTGGTGGGGGCTGACGGGCTGGCAGCTGGGGCCGCTGCCTGCAGGGGCGCAGAGCAGGGTGGGTGGCCGGCGCAGGCGCCATGGACGTGGACGCGGTGGCCCGAGAGGCCAGCCCGGGCCTCCTCCTGGGCCTCAACAGCCTCCCTGGGCCTGCGCCCCCAAAGTCAGCCAAGAGACACAAAAAGGCTGTTCTCTTCTTTGAGGTGGAGATTCTGGACGCCAAGACGCGGGAGAAGCTCTGCTTCCTGGACAAGGTAGGGCGGCGGCTACTGCCGTGCCGGGCCAGGGCGGCTGGCCCCCTCCTTCCAGCAGCTTTGGCCAGGACAGGCAGCCAAGAGTGGCTCACAGGGGCCCTGACGCTGCACCTCCCCTGCTCCTCAGTGGGTGGGTGCAGGAGGAAAGGTGGGCTTCTCCCCCCTCCCCAGGCGTGGCAGGCACCTGTGTCCAGGCTGGGGGAGGCGGCCAGGCAGCCTCGTGGACCTTCTCAGGCCTTGGGGCCTGGGGAAGGGTGGAGGGTGGAGACCCCGCCCCTGCCGAGGCCAGGCCAGGCCAGGCCAGGCGGGGGGCTGTCCCCGGGTCTGGATGGGACCCAGGGCCTTCTTGTGGGGGCTGGCGGTGGGGGTGGAGGGGAGGCTGGGCAGCAAGCTCAGCGACCCCCTGCTCAGACTCTCCCCTTGCTGGGTGGGGGCAGACAGGCGGCCCAGGGTTAAGACTGGAGCTCCTGCCCTGCGGCCGCCCCATCTTTGGCCTGCCCCCGGTGCCCCTGCCCAGGCTCTGACCACGTGGAGCAGGTCCTGGACCCCACCCTTCCCCAGCCCCTCCTGTGAGCAGCAGCCCAGGCCCCCTCCCCCCACCTGATGTCCCCGCGGCCTGTGCACCCCCCCCAGGTGGAGCCCCACGCCACCATCGCCGAGATCAAAAACCTTTTCACCAAGTCCCGTAAGTCCAGGGCGCGGCAACGCTGCCCCCACGCCCCCCTGGGCCGGGCCTCGCGCCCACCCGGGGCCTGGGCCGGGCCTGGCAGGGGGGCGGCAGCGGGGCGGCGGGGTCCCGGTGCTCCAGGACGCGCGGGTGGCCTGGGGGCGTGACGGCACGTGCTCTCCCCGCAGACCCGCAGTGGTACCCAGCCCGCCAGTCCCTCCGCCTGGACCCCAGTGAGTGCGCGGCGCCTGGGCCCGCGGATGGGGAGGGGAGGGGAGGGGAGGGGAGGGGAGGGGCGGGGCCCGGGCCGCGCTGACCCCCGCCCCCTGCCTGCAGAAGGCAAGTCCCTGAAGGACGAGGACGTCCTGCAGAAGCTGCCCGTGGGGACCACCGCCACACTCTACTTCCGAGACCTGGGCGCCCAGATCAGCTGGGTGACGGTGAGCCCCGCCCCGCCCCCGCCCCCGCCCCGCTCCGCCGGGGGAGGGACTCACCTCGCGCCCCCCCCAGGTCTTCCTGACCGAGTATGCCGGGCCGCTCTTCATCTACCTGCTGTTCTACTTTCGCGTGCCCTTCATCTACAGCCACAAATACGACTTCACGTCCAGTCGGCACACGGTGGTGCAGTGAGTGCAGCCGGGCCGGGGCGGGGGTCGGCAGGGAGAGGGGCGGGAGAGCCGAGCTGAGCCTGCTCCCCACGCCCCCAGCCTCGCCTGCATCTGCCACTCATTCCACTACGTCAAGCGCCTGCTGGAGACGCTCTTCGTGCACCGCTTCTCCCACGGCACCATGCCGCTGCGCAACATCTTCAAGGTGCGTGCCTCCCCCGCGGGGCTCCCCCTCCGCGGACCGCCCCCTCCCCGCACCTGCACCGCGTCCCACGCCTGCCCCCCCCCTTGCTCCTTTCCAGAACTGCACCTACTACTGGGGCTTCGCTGCGTGGATGGCCTATTACATCAACCACCCGCTGTACACGCCTCCCTGTAAGTGCACTTGCCCCCCACCAAGTGGTGCCCGCGCCTCTCCCGGGGCCCCCACGCCCGGACTCCCCCCTCAGGGGCCTCCTCTCTGCTTCCTCCGCAGCCTATGGAGCTCAGCAGGTTAAGCTGGCGCTGGCCATCTTTGTGGTAAGAGGCGCGGGTAGGGGTGATGGGCCTGGGGCTGATGGGGGTGAGGGGGCTCTGGCCTGACCTGTCCCCCACAGATCTGCCAGCTCGGCAACTTCTCCATCCACATGGCCCTGCGGAACCTGCGGCCGGCAGGTGAGTGCTTGCCCGGGATGGGGGTGGGGGGCACCGGTGGAGGTGGGGAGGGCCAGGTGGGGGCCTCACCCTCCCCCCACTCTGCCCACCAGGGTCCAAGACCAGGAAGATCCCGTACCCCACCAAGAACCCCTTCACCTGGCTCTTCCTGCTAGTGTCCTGCCCCAACTACACCTACGAGGTGAGGGGCTGCCCTGTGCCCACCCTCCCCGTTCCTGGTTCCTGGTCTGCCTCAGCTCACATCCGCCACAGATTTGAGCCTGAGTCCTGGGTGGGGGCTCCTTGCGGGGTCTTACCGCCTGGAGCCAAACCCTTCCAGCTCCTACTCCCCCCTCCATGGACCCCTGCCCGTCTCCCTCCAGCCCCTCCGCTGCCAGTTGGGGAGTGTGTGTGGCTGGCTGGCCTGGGCAGGGGGTGCAGGGCTCCTGGAACAACCAGCATCACCAGCCCTGCCCGACCCCCCTCTCCTCCGCCTACAGGTGGGCTCCTGGATTGGCTTTGCCATCATGACACAGTGTCTCCCAGGTGAGTGGCTGCCCCCCACCCCCTCAGCGTGGCCCCCCTGGCCTGCCCCCCATCCTGACACCCCTGCTGTCTTCAGTGGCCCTCTTCTCCCTGGTGGGCTTCACCCAGATGACCATCTGGGCCAAAGGCAAGCACCGCAGCTACCTGAAGGAGTTCCGCGACTACCCACCCCTGCGCTCGCCCATTGTCCCCTTCCTGCTCTGAGCTGCCCATCTGCTGCTAGGGGTCCCAGGCCAGGCCCATGCCAGGCTCTCGATTTCCATGTCGTCCCGGGGGAGGAGTGGGCGCCACAGTTTCCCAGCTCCCGCAATAAAATCTGCTTGCCCCACCCAGCTGGACCCAGGCTGTGTGTGCTGCTTTGGGGATTTGGGGGTTCCGGCTACGCAGTCAGAGGCAGGGCACAGATGCAGCCTTGCGGAAGGGCCCGGAGGCTTTATTTCTTGGATGGGTCCCCAGCAAGGTGGGCAGGGCCTCACAGAGCCATCTCTGGGGCCACTTCGTCATGCCCCTGGCCTCTGGCCAGCTCCGCCTCCTTCTGTTCCCGCCGTTTCTTCCGCTGCAGCAGGCGTCGCTCCCGCTCAAACTCCTTCATGCGCTGCACGTAGCTGGGGCAGAGGGAGAGGGGCGTTGTGAGCGGGTGTGCCATGGCCCCCCGGGGCCCGGGGCAGCTGGACCGCGGGGCGGGGCCTCAAAGTCCGTCCCCCCTGCAGGCTCGCCTTTGGGAGTCCCCTTGCCCCTTTGGGAGGCAGCGGGGCCTGGGCACAGCCCTCCGCCTCTCCGCCTCTCCGCGGGCGGCACTCACTCGAGGTGCTCGCAGTGCTGCCAGGTGTGCTCCTGGTGCTTGCAGGCCAGGAAGTTGGGGAAGTTGTCGCGCTTGCACTTGAGCAGCAGGATGAGCTGGTGCGCACAGTAGTCGCGCTGGTTCAGCATCAGCTGCGCGTCCCTCATCTCCTGCTGCGTGGCCACCATCACTGCGGGGGCGCGGGCGGGCGTGGTCAGCGCGGCCCCCACCCGCACTCCAGCAGCGGGCAGCGCATTCGGCCCCTCTCGGACAGATGGAGGATCTGGAGGACCGGCCCTTTTCCTGATTTGCACAAAGGCATAGCCGGACAGAGGCCCAGGCAGGGGAAGGGGCTCGTCCCATCACCCCGGGGGCTTCACCAGGTCAGGACGCCCTCCCTCCGCTCCTCCCGCGGAGCCTCGGCCTGCTCATCGACAACCGGCTCGCAGCCCTGGCTCCCCGGGTGCCCCGCGCCTTCGCTGAGCGCAGCCGGAAGAAGAAGGAGCTGAAGGAGCCTCGCAGTCCGGGCGCGCCCTTCTCCGCCTCCTGCGTCCTCAGGAACCGCCCCCTCCCCCACCGGCTCTTGGTTCTAGCTCCTTCCTGCCAGCATCAAAACGCTTCCCTGTCTCTGCAGGTCTGCCCCGGCCACCTCGTCTCTCTCTCCCCTGTTTCCAGTGTGTTTCCAGCGTCTCTAGGGTCTCCAGGTCCTCATCCCTCACCCCACCCCACCCCTACCGGACCCGGTTCTCACCAGGGCTCCCCATTTCCTTCCTGCTGGAAATCTCTTCCCCAGCTCCTTTGGGGTTTCCTCCCTCCCTCCGGCTGCCCTGCTTTTCTCCTCAGAGGTAAGCGCTGGCTTCCTGGGGCTCTTCCCAAAAGCAATCTGACCTTTCTTCTCCAAGGCCTTGAGTGCCGCTCCATGCTGATGAACCCTATCTCTCTGACCCCAACATCCCTCTCTGAGCACCAGTGCACCTGCCACCCTGTCTGGTTTCCATGTTGACGCTGGGGCACAGCCGGGAAGAAGACAGATGAGCAACCCTGCCCTGGTGGACGCTGGGCTGGAGGTGGCCACGCAGGGGCATGGGCAGGCAGTAGGCCTTTGAAGCCAGGGGAGTAGCGGAGAACCAGGAAGTGGGGTCCTGGAGCAGGTGAGGGGGCTTCCAGGAGGCGGCAGCCGCCCACTGTGCCTGATGCTCCTGCCGGGTGAGGTGACAGCTGAGGACCGAGAGCTGGGCTGAGTGATGCTGAGCCCTTTGCGCAGTGGCTGGAGGAGAAGGCCTGCTGGAGTGTGGCTGTGCCTACTGAGGCACGAGGCAGTCGCTGGAGGGGGAGGTGACACAGGAGGGGATTTTAAAGTGGTAGGATGGGAAGCGGCTGTGGCTCAATCAGTGGGGCTCCCGTTTACCATATGGGAGGCCCTGGGTTCGGTTCCCGGGGCCTCCTGGTGAAGGCAAGCCCGCCCGCACGGCGTGGTTAGCTGACCCAGTGAGCACAAGCAGCAAGGGGGGGATAAATGAAATAAATAAATAAAATCTTAAAAAAAAAGTGGTAGGAATAACAGTGCATCGAGTAACAGCAGAGAAGGCTGAGGGTGCTGGGGCAGGGGGCGGTGCAGGGCATCCAGGAGAGCTCTTTTCTGGCTCCGCCTGTCTTCTCAATAAAAGGGGATACAAGGGCTGAGAGGGATTAGGAAGGAGGTGCTGGAGTAAAGAGAAAGCAAGGGAGGGAGGTTAAGGAGGGACAGTGAACCACCCAGGAATGTAAATGGAAGGCTGGGAGGCATGCAGGGCCCACGGAGGCAGCAGCCCGAGACCAGTCAGCGAGTTTCAGCTGCACGGGGGCAGGTGCCAAGAAGGAGAGAACGGGGTTAAACCAGGGTTATGGTTTGGCCCAACAAGAGAGAGGGGCAGTGGGTTGGAGGTGCCCCTACCGACCCGGTGAGGCTGGAGGACACAAGAGGGGTGATTGTATCACCTCCCCGTGCTCTCAAATGTGCTAATCTCTCTGCACACCACTTAAGAGGTCTTCCTGTCTCCAACTCAACCTCTGCGCAGCAGCCACCACCACCTCTTGGCAAAGTAAACCTGACTCACATCCCTCCCCTGCTTAGAAGCTTTGGCTCTGCCCTCTCCTGAGGCCTCCCTCTGCCTGGTCAACTCCGGGAATCCTTCCTTGCAGCTCCCCGCTGTCAGGCCAGGTGCTGCCTCCAAGACCTGTCTGGTTCCACCTCCACCCCGCCGCCCTCACCATCAGGCTGAGTTCCCTGAAGACCGTGCCTGCGTCCCTCCAGGTCCCTGCTGGATCCGCGGTGCCCAGCTTGGGACTCAGCCCAGGGCTGGCGCTCGATAACTGCTGGGGATATATCTGATGCATTAAAAAAGCAGCGTGCTGGACAGTATGTGCGGCGGAGCCCCCTTGTGCTGACCTGAAAATAGCAGCGGCATTTGGACAGGTCCCTTCTGTGATCAACAGCCCGGGGCAAAGCCCCAGGCCCTGGGCGCCTCCACCTCCTCGATCCCCCCCAAATCGCTCCTCTCTTTTGCCCAAGCCGGGCCCTCTGGCTGGAATGCCGCCCCATTCAGGCAGGGTCGCACGCCTCCTCCCGCCTCCTCCCGGCCGACGCCAGGGCTGAGCCCAGAAATCAGCGCGCGAGGCTCGAGCTCAGCCCTGGGGACCCCAAAGTTCGGGATTCTAGGTTCCGGCGCCCGCGCCTGCGCACTGGGCCTCACCGCGCTCCTTTCGCCCCGGGAAGCCGTAGTCGGGCGGGAAGGTGGGCGTCTGCAGGGGGTCGGGCTCCACTGAGGCATCGCCCAGGTAGCGACGGGCCAGGTGCGCCCCCATAGCTGCTGCCGCCGCAGGTCCCGGGGCAGCCGGGGTCACCCCCACGCTTATCCGGAAGCACTCCCCCCTCGCCAGCACGGCTTCCGGGGCGCGCAGGCCGCCGCGGGGATCATAGAGAGGAATGTCTCCGGAGGACTTCCGGTAAGGCTGGCGCCACCTGGCGGCCGGCCGGGATCAGGACAGGCGCGGCGCGCTCCCTCGGGGCATGTGTTTGCGTCCTGGGGTGCTTCATTTATTGGGAGGGAAAGTGGGAGGCGGGGAGACGCTGTCCCTTGGGGCATCCCCCACCCTTTTTGCGGTGCCCCGGTTGTCCCGACACCAGAGTACGAATAAAAAAATTTTTTTTCATATCTTATTTCAAATGAATGCCTTTTTTTTCTTCTAAAACATTCGAAATTGCCTTTTAAAAAATCCTGCACAATACCAGTTATAACTAGTGAATATCAACATTTTAAGTAAAATAATTTTTTTTTTTAAAGAAAGACAACCGAATTTTATTTTATTTTTTTACTTTACCAGGAGGTCCCGGGGATTGAAGCCTGGTCCCTCCATATGGTAGACTGAGGCCAAACCTCTTGAGCTGCACCCGTTTCCCTTAAGTAAAATAATTTAAAATAGATACCTTATTAATTAAATCAAGTTATTTAAATAAATAAACAATTATAGGTAAAATTATTTAAACCTGTCATGTTAAATAAATCCTGTTGAATATTTTTGTAAGAATAAAACAAGTTGCAATTTTAGTGTCCCTCTAGTTGCCACTGTAAAGAATTGATATTCGGTCCTGTTTCATTGGGACTTACATATATGCAAATTTAAGAGTGTAATACATTGTTCCACAATTCTCGTTGGTGCCAAGGCATAACTGCAAGCTTCAACTGTTACATCTGCTGTTAATTTGTTACTCTTTCTAGAATCCTGAATTGGAACAGAAGGAGAAGCCATCTGCTGGGCACTTGGCAGTAACGGGAAATGATACTTGGTTATTCATGAATCCGGTTGACTTGACAAGGTGATTTGTCTTTTCTTCTACCTGGTCTGCCAGAGCTGCTATGACACATATTGCACAATGGGTTGGCCTGAATAACAAGCATTTACTGACTCCTGGTTTTGAAGGCTAGATGCCAGCAAGGAGGAGCTTTCTCCTGGGATTGGAGGTGTTCTGGTGATGGGAATCTTTTGTTACGCGGCAGTCTCTCTCTCCTCTCTGGCTTCCTCTGCCTCCTGGCTTCTGATTTCTCCTGCTCTGTCGTCTGAATTTCCTCTTTTAAGCCATCCAGTTATGGATTAAGGCACACCCTTAACCAATAATCTTCAAAAGGCCCTACCTACAAGTGGATTCACACCCAAAGGAACATGGAAAGCAGTTTGCAGTTTTCAGCATCCGCATTTGCCTGCAGCATGACCAGAAACCTTCACAGAATTCGGAGGCCAGAGAGGCAGGGCATCTTCCCCTGCGGTCTGAACCGTGTTATCTGGAGAACAATGGGTAGAGTTATTTCTGAGCTCTGCCGATTTTGAGTGTGGGGTCCCAAGCAACAGAGGTAACCTGCGTTCTGCAATACACTTATTTGGTGTGTGTGTTTGTGATATGTGAAGCCCTTTAAAGCAAGCAGGGACCGTCTGGCCTGGGCCAAGGGCATCTTGCTGCTTGAGAGAAGAGATGGCATGGGTTCAAATCCAGGATCTGCCATCAGATAATCGTGTGAACTGGGCAGATGCCTTCAGCTTTTGTAAAATAGAGCTCTCAGTATTAACCCTGTAAGGATGAGGGCTGTTAACTGATAGGAAGCACCAACAGCAGTGCTTGGCAATTAGGATTAGGCAAGTGTTACGTGCTTATTAATATTACAACATGCTTCTTCTACGAGCAGCTTTCCCAGGACCTGAAGACATAGATGTGAAACAAGAGACAAGGAGAACTAAAAAGAGAACAAAAGACAAGAAGAAAAAGAATTAACAAAAGAAAGAAAACAAACAAAAAACAAAAAGGGAAAAGAGACAAGGAAGGCAGGGGAGGGTGGGCATCTCTCTCCACTCATGCCCAGCCCCCTGAACCATTTTTATTTTTTTATTTTTTAAAGATTTATTTATTTATTCCACCCCCCCCGTTGTCTTTTCTTTTTTTGTGCTCGCTGTCTGCTCTCTGTGTCCATTTGCTGTGTATTCCTCTGTGTCTGCTTGTCTTCTTTTTAGGCGGCACCAGGCACTGATCCTGGGACCTTCCGGAGTGGGAGAGAGGCGCTCAATCTCCTGCACCACCTCAGCTCCCTGGTCTGCTGCGTCTCTTATTGTCTCTCCTCTGTGTCTCTTTTTGTTGCATCATCTTGCTGTGCCAGCTCTCCGCTCAGCCCAGCTCGCCTTCACCAGGAGGCCCTGGGAATCGAACCCTGGACCTCCTATATGGTAGACGGGAGCCCGGTCGCTTGAGCCACATCTGCTTCCCCCCATGGGGCTTTAAAAACCACTTGAATGGTGCCCCCTTCCAAAGATATGTCTACCCTCTGACCCCTGGAACCTGTGAACATGACATTATTTGGAAGTTGTTTCTTTGCAGATGTAATTAAGATAAGGGTCTTGAGCGGGCCCTGAATCCCAGACAAGTGTTTCTTATCAGAAAAAGAAGAGAAGACACAGACGAGGAGAAGGCCACGGGAAGACAGAGCAGAGATTAGAGTGACGTGGCCATGAGCCGAGGAATACCTGAAGTCATCAGAAGCTGGCAGAGGCGAGGAAGGAGTCTCTTGTAGAACCCTGCCCACCCTGATTTCGGACTTCTGCCCTCTAGAACTGGGAGAGGAAACATTTCTGTTCTTTTGGGCCACAATGTTTGTGGTAATTTGTTGTGGCAGTCCTAGGAAACCACTTTTTGGGCTGATAATCCCCCAATTTATCTTAATTTTTTATTTTTTAAAGATTTATTTTATTTATTTATTCCCGCCTTCTCGTTGTTTTGCGCTTGCTGGCTGCTCTCTGTGTCTGTTCATTGTGTGCTCATCTTTTTTAGGAGGCACTGGGAACCGAATCCGGACCTCCCGTGTGGGAGGGAAGGCACCCAACAGCTTGAGCCACCTCCGCTCTCTGCTTTTTTGTGTCTCTCATTGTGTTTCCTCATTGTGTCTCTTTGTTGTGTCATCTCGTTGAGTCACCGTGTTGCGTCAGCTCACCGCACCAGCCCGTTGCGTCAGCTCGCTGTCTTGCTCGTCTTCTTTTAGGACTTCTTTATCAGGAACTGAACCCGGGACCTCCCGTGTGGTAGGCAGGCGCCCGACTGCTTGAGCCACATCCGCTTCCCCCAGTTTATCTTTAGACGTGTCCTCTCCTCAGAATTGCAGGTGCATATACATATCCAACTACCTGCCTCCCTGTGGGCATCTCAGACGTCATATGCTCAAAGCAAACTCCTGCTCCCCCTGCATACTCTTTGTCCTCACCTGCTTCTTCCTCCTTATTTCTGTCTTGAGTAACGGCTCCTCCACCCTTCCAGGAGGTCAAGTCCAACCTTGGGATAGTACTCGTCTCTCATTTTTCTCTATTCATTGGTGTGGTGGCTTGGAGCTCTGTGTCTGAGAAAAACATGTTCTATCTTAATCCATTCGTATGGGCATGGGCCCTTGTAAATAAGAACTTTCGACGGGGTTTCCTCGGTTAAAGCGTGACTCAACTCAGTCGGGATGGATCTTTTTAAAAATTATTACTGAAGAAGTTGTAGGTTTACAGAGAAATCCTGCATAAAAATACAGAGTTCCTATATACCCTCCTGTTATTAACACCTTGCATCAGCGCGGTACATTTTTTTGGAAAAGATTTTATTTTTTTATTTCTCTTCCCTACCCACCTCGTTGTTTGTGCTCAGTGTCTGCTCGTTGTGTGCTCCCTGAGTCTGCTCGTCTTCTTTTTAGGAGGCACTGGGAACCGAACCCAGGACCCGCGGGAGGGAATTGCCCACTCACTTGAGCCACCTCCGCTCCCTGCTTGTTGTGTCTCTCATTGTGTTTCCTCTTTGTGGCTCCATTTGCATCATTTTGCTGTGTCATCTTGTTGTGTCAGCCCGCCCGCGCCAGCTCACCGTCTTGCTCGTCTTCTTTAGGAGGCACCGGAAACCAAACCTGTGACCTCCCAACTGCTTGAGCCACATCCGCTTCCCAGTGTGGTACATTTGTTATAATTTATGAAAGAACCTTTTTTTTTTTTTTTTTTTGAGGTACCAGGGCAGGGGATTGAACCCGGGACCTCATATGTGGTAATTGGGTGCTCAACTGCTTGAGCCACATCCACTCCCCTGAAAGAACATTTTTATAATTGTACTATTAACTGTAGTCCACCGTTTATAACGAGATTCACTGTATTTGCTGTACAGTCCCATTTTTAAGCGATTTTTATGCTATAACAAATATACAACCTAAAATTCCCCCTTTTAACCATATTCACAAGTATAATTCAGTGATGTTAATGCTGCAATTCACTACCATCATCACCATTCATTACCACAACTTTATGATCAACCCGGTTAGAAGCTGCACAATTTAAGCATTAACTCCGCATTCCCTACCCCCACCCCATCCCTTGGTAACCTATTTTCTAGATTCCGATTCTGTGAGTTGGCTTATTCTAATTCTTTCAAATCAGTGAGATCACACACTATTTGTCCGTTCGTGTCTAGCTTGCTTCGCTCCACATAAAGTCTTCAAAGTTCATCCACATCGTTGCATGTATCAGAACTTCACTCCTGTTTATGGCTGTGTGTGTGTGTATACCACACATTTTGTTTATCTGTTCATTGGTTGATGGACACTTGGGTTGCTTCCATCTTTTTGGCAATTGTGAATGATGCCACTATGAACATTGGTGTGCAAGTATCTATTTGAGTCCCTGCTTTCAATTCGTTTGGGCATATACCTAGAAATGAGATTGCCAGGTCATATGGTAGTTCTGTACTTAGTTTTCTGAGGAACAGCCAAACTCTCTTCCACAGTGGCTGCACCATTTTACATTCCCACCAAAAATGATTCAGTGTCCCTGTTTCTCCACGTTCTCTCTAACACTTATTTTTTCTTCCTTTCTCCCTTTCTCCCTCCCTCCCTCCCTCCCTCCCTCCCTCCCTCCCTCCCTTCCTTCCTTCCTTCCTTCCTTCCTTCCTTCCTTCCTTCCTTCCTTCCTTCCTTCCTTCCTTCCTTCCTTCCCTCCTTCCCTCCCCTCCTTCTCTCTCTCTTTCTCTCTTTCTTCCTCTCTTTCTTTCTCTCTCTCTTTCTTCCTCTCTCTCTTTCTCTCTTTCTTTCTCTCTCTCTCTCCCTCTTTCTTCCTCCCTCCC
>JAKSZT010032673.1:3053137-3071274 GCA_026826555.1 Tolypeutes matacus | reverse complement strand
CTTCCTCTTCCTTCCTTCCTTCCTTCCTTCCTTCCTTCCTTCCTTCCTTCCTTCCTTCCTTCCTTCCTTCCTTCCTTCCTTCCTTCCTTCCTTCCTTTCTTTCTTTCTTTCTTTCTTTCTTTCTTTCTTTCTTTCTTTCTTTCTTTCTTTCACAGCTGCTATTCTAATAGATGTGAAATGATATCTCATTGTGGTTTTGATTTGCATTTCCCTAATAGCCAGTGATGTTGAGCATCTTTATGCACTTTTTGTCCATTTCTATTTCTTCTTTGGATAAATGCCTATTCAAGTCTTTTGACGACTTCTAAAATGGGTTGTTTGTCTTTTCGTTGTTAAGTTGAAGGATTTCTTTATATATTCTGGATATTAAACCCTTACTGGATCTGTGGTTTCCAAATATTTTCTCCCACTGCATAGGTTGTCCTTTTACTTTCATAACAAAGTCCTTTAAAGCACAAAAGTTTTTAAATTTGAGGGGGTCCCATTTATCTCTTTTTTCTTTTGTTGCTTGTGCTTTGGGTGTAACGTCTAGGAAACCATGGCCTAACACAAGGTTCTGAAGACATTTCTCTATGTTTTCTTTTAGGGGTTCTACAGTTCTGCTTCTTATATTTAGGTCTGAGGTCCATTTTGAGTTGATTTTTCTATATGGTGTGAGGTAGGGGTTCTCCTCCATTTTTTTGCACATGGGCATCCAGCTTTCCCAGCACCATCTGTTGAAGAGACTATTCTTTCCCCACTGAGTGGACTTGGCACCCTCGTCAAAAACTAGTTGGCCATAAATGTGAGGGTTGATTTCTGAACTCTCAATTAGATTTCATTGGCCTATGTGCCTGTCTTTGTGTCAGTACCATGCTGTTTTGATTATTGTGGTTTTGTAATAAGTTTTAAGATCAGGAAGCGTGAGCCATCGACTTCATTCTTCTTTTTCAAGATGACTGTGGCTATTCGAGGCCCCTTACCCTTTGTATCAGTCTGCCAAAGGGGTACATACAGACTCAAACCACCACACTATCTGACAAATTTCCAAACTGTTTTCCAGGGGCGGGGATTTTTGTCTGTCTTCTTCACTGCTGTAATTCTTGCACTTAGAATGGAGCTGACTCCCGGTAGGTGCTTAATAAATATTTGATGAACTCCACACAGGGATAAATAACAAACGTGCAAATGTATGCATGCATAAATAGGGAGGTGGAGAAGTGTCACTTGGATGGTTGAGTAAAAAGAGTTTACTTCCTGGCACGCAGTAGACGCTCAATACATGTTCACTATTATTATTTTTATTCAGGCTGAGCATTCAAACTAGGAAAGCTGTGTAAAGAAGGCTCCCCATCCCTGCTCCTTTGAGTAGAGGGTGAAGGGGAAACCTAGGGGTGACCTTTGGGGGGCTACCTATGGGCCATTGTGTTTTGAGGTCCCTGGGCTCAGATGCTTCAGTCTGGCTAGACCTCTCTCAGAGTTGGGGACCAGTAGGAGTTGCTATTAGGGCAAGGGTGATATTAGGGGGCTTGTGTGAGTTGAGCAGAAGCCGGGGTCTGTGTTGTACACTCTTCCTCTTTATTCTGTACAAACCACCCGACAAGGGGACCTACTCGTGCCCCCCCCCCCCAGCTTCCCTGGTTTGTTGCCCACAGTTCCTTCCTCCTCCCTGACCCCTCCTTCTTCCTCCCCTCACCCACTTGGCCTGCCCCGTCTAGCTTGTACAAGGGAGGGGTGAGGTTAGCATTTTGCGAGGGGAGCAGCCTCCAAGCCCCTGACGAGACCGGGGGTGGGAAAGGAAGTTCAGGTCGCTGCCGAGCCCCGCCACGGTCTGCTGGATGGGAAGTTGGAGATTCTGGGTGATTCAGTCCTGGGGGAGGATGGTAAACAAGGGCCTCGGGGCCTCCCCGAGAGCCCCTGGGGAAGGTCTCGTCTGTGCCTTTAGGGCACACAAGACTCTTACCTGTGCTTATCTGGTCTGAGGCTGGTCCAGCCTAGCTCAGACTGGCTGGTGCTGGAGGCAGGAGTGAGCCTGGGGAGGCCTGGCCTCAGTCAAAACTTGGCAGGTCACTTATTCATTCAACAAACATTCTCTGAGCGCCTACTGTGTGCCAGGCAGTAAGAAGCCAGGAACCAGGCAGGCAAATATCCCTGCCCTCTCGGGGCTCACTGGCAAATGGGGGCAAGGCAGGAAGAGAAACAAGATAAGTGAAATATAGAATGTCCCATGGTGATAAATTTAAGGAGAAAAATAAAGTTTGGAGTATATGGAGAAGACTGGCTTGGGCTTTTTTTTTTTTTTTTTTTTAATAAAGAATTATTTTCTTTACCCCCCCCAGCCCCATGCTTGTTGTTTGCACTCGCTGTCTGCTGTCTTCTTTTAGGAGGCACCAGAAACCAAACTGGGACCTCCCCTGTGGGAGGGAGGTGCCCAATGGCTTGAGCCACATCCGCTCCCTCCTTCTCAGACCTTAAAATTTTTATTTTATTTTTTTAAAAATTGTGGTAACATATATATAACACAAAATGTCCCATTTTAACAAATTTTTAAAAATAGACCTTTTATTTTGAAGTAATTTCAAGCTTACAGTACAGTTGCAAAAATAATACAAATCTCATATGGAGAACTCAACACCCCCCCCAGCTACCTAGATCCACCAACTTTTAACATTTTGCCTTATTTGCTGTATCATTCTATCATCTATTTATCATCTATTATCTATCTATCTACCTATCTATCTATCTATCTATCTATCTATCTATCTATCTATCTATCTATCTATCTATCTATCTAATCATCTACCTATCCTATCAATCATATCTATTATCTATCTATCTATCTATCTATCTATCTATCTATCTATCTATCTATCATCTATCTATCTATCTATCTATCATCTTCTATCTATCTATCTATCTATCTATCTATCTATCTATCTATCTATCTATCTATCTATCTATCTTCTGTCATCTATTTTCTACCAATCAATCATCTATCTCTAGCTTCTAAACCTTTGGGAGCATGCTGTACACGTTGTACTCCTCAAACACATAATATTTCCATGTACATTTCCTAAGAACAAGGAGATTCACTTATATAACCACCCCAAGTGCAGTTATCAAATTAAAGAAGTTTAGCATTGATATAAAGCTTACAGTTTATATTCCAAGTTTCTCATGTGTCCCCATAATGTCCTCCTCCATTATCATTCTAACCATTTTTAAGTGTGTACGTCAGTGGCACTGATTACATCCACAATGTCATGCTACCATCACTATCATCCGTTACTAAAACAGAAACTCTGCACCCTTTAAACAGGTACTCCCTGTTCTCCCCTCTTCCCATCCCTGGTAACCCCAAATCTACTTTCTGTCTCTATGAATTTGTCTGTTCTAGATATTTCATTTAAATGGAATCATGCAATATTTGTCCTTTTGTGTCTGACTTATTTCACTCAGCATAATGGTTTCAAGTTTCGTCCATGTCGTGGCGTGTATCAGAACCGCCTTCCTTTTTTATAGCTGAATATTATTCCATTGTATGTCTCTACCACATTTTGTTTATCCAGTCATCTGTTGATGGACACTTGGGTCATTTCCACCTTTTGGCTATTGTGAAGAAGGCTGTAACGAACATTGGTTTACAAGCATCTGTTTGAGTCGCTGCTTTGAATTATTTCGGATGTATACCTAGAAGTGGAATTTCTGGGTCATATGATAATTCTATGGTTAACTTTGGGGAACTGCCAGCCAAGCTGTTTTCCACAGCAGTTGTGCCCATTTTACATTCTCACCCACTCGTCTTGTGCAAGGGTTCCAATTTCTCCACATCCTGACCAGCATTTGTTACTTTCCGCTTTTTAAATAATAGCCATCCTAGTGGTTGTGAAGTGGTATCTCACTGTGGTTTTGATTTGCATTTCTCTAATGGGTAATGATGTTGAGCATCTTTCTATGTGCTTATTGGTCATTTGTATATCTTCTTTGGAAAAATGTCCATTCAAGTCCTTTGCTCATTTTTTTTTTTTTTTTTTTTTTTAAAGATTTTATTTATTTATTCATTTATCCCCCCCTTGCTGCTTGTGCTCGCTGGGTCAGCTAACCACGCCGTGCGGGCGGGCTTGCCTTCATCAGGAGGCCCCGGGAACCGAACCCGGGGCCTCCCATATGGTAAACGGGAGCCCTACTGATTGAGCCACAGCCGCTTCCCTCATTTTTTTTTTTTTTTAATTTATAGAAGTATGTCACTTATACATAAACATACGTAAACAATAAGTATATAGTAAGAGTTGTGAACTTAGAAAACAAACATGCATTACGTCATACAGGGCTCTCATATCTCACCTTACCACCGTACCTTGCATTGCTGTGAAACATTTTTAACTAATGATGAAAGAGCTTCCTCAAAATATTACCACTAACCAAACTATCTTACATTTGGTGTGTTTTCCCCCCAACCCACCCTATTATTATTTGATAAATATATTTTTATGACAAGTTGTAAATTTAGAAAACAATCATTCACATGTGCAGAATTCCCATACAACACCCCTCTATCAACACACCACACCATGGTGGAACATTTGTTACAGATTATGAGATAAAATCATCAGACTATTACCAGGTCCATAGCGTACATTTGGCACACTTTTTCCACACTCCCCCATTATCAACACAGAACATCTTTAGCATAGGTGCATGGATATTACATTGCTGTTAACCACAGTCCATAGGTCACTCCAGATATATTTTTTCCCATGCTTCTCCCCATTCCCACCACCCTGCAATAGTGATGTACATCTGCTCTAGCTCACAGAAGGACACGCTTGCATCTGTACCATCAACCACAATTCTCATGCACCTCTGGGTTCATTGTGTTATTCAGTCGCTAGATTATTCTCTAGCTTTCTGTCAATTGGCATTTACATTCCAAGGCTACCCTTTCCAGCCACTTTCCCATTTATAAACCAGCTGTTACTCATTATAATGTGTTACCATCAACTCTATACATTTCCACACTTTTACAGTAAAGTTAATTAAAACTTCTACATACATTAAACATCAGTAGTCCATCTCATTTCTCCTCTTATCTCCTTTAAGAATCCACCACCTACCACCAGGTCTTTTTTT
The DNA here is from genome assembly GCA_026826555.1 of Tolypeutes matacus. Taxonomy (NCBI): domain Eukaryota; kingdom Metazoa; phylum Chordata; class Mammalia; order Cingulata; family Chlamyphoridae; genus Tolypeutes; species Tolypeutes matacus. The sequence continues at coordinate 3,066,165 of JAKSZT010032673.1, read as the reverse complement.
TTTTTTTTTTTTTTTTTTTTTTTCCACCAGGTCTTGAAGATGTTTTCTTTTAGAAGCTTTACGGTTCTTGCTCATATATTTAGGTTTTTGATCCATTTTGAGTTAATTTTTGTATAAGGGGTGAGGAGTCCTCTTTCTTTCTTTTGCTACAGATATCCAGTTTTCTCAGCACTATTTGTTGAATGGTCTGTTAAATATTCTTTTTGCCCCTTTCCCCTTCTCTTTTCCTTCTGGGTTACCCATGACATGTATATTTGCATGTCTCTTGCTGTCATTTCATTCCCTGAGAGTTTGTTCAATTTTTTTCCATTCTTTTCTTCATCTCTTCTTTTGTGTGTTTGCTTTCAGAGCCCAAGTCTTCAAGCTCACCAATCCTTTCTTCTGCCTCCTGAAATCTGCTGTTATGTGATTCCAGTGTATTTTTAATTTCATTTATTGAGACTTTCATTCCCATAAGATCTGCTATTTTTCTATGTATGCTTTCAAATTCTTTTTTGTGCCCATCCAATGTCTTCTTAATATCCTTAATCTCGTTGACTTTATTAAGGAGATTTGTTTGAACATCTATGATTAATTGTCTCAACTCCTTTATGTCACCTGGAGGCTTATCTTTTCCTTTAACTGGGCCATATCTTCCTGTTCCTTGGTGTGGATTGTAATTTTTTGTTGGTGTCTTGGCATCTGGCTCACTAGAATATTTATTCTGGGTGCAGTTTCTCTCTTTAGTTTAGGGCTTCCCGCTCTTTCTCCCTTGCTGGTTGTGTAGTAGGAGCCAAGGATGTGGTTGGTGCTGTAAGCTGTGGAGGCTCAAGCTGCCCGCGTTGTCCCAGGGACAGATGAAGCTTCTCCCAACCTTCCCCTTTGCCAGGGGTAGGGACAGAGCCACAGCTGTGTGTAATAAAACAAGTCATGCAGGCCTAGACTGTAGTTGCCCAGAGAGACTGATGGAGCTTCACGCCCCTTCCTCCCCTGCCTGGGGCAGGGATGGAGCTGCAGGTGTGGGCAGCAGTCTATGCAGTGCAGGTCCAAGATGACCACAGCTGCCCTGGTAGACTTCTGATTATTCAGTCTGTGCCAGCCAAATGTACCTGCAGTTACCTGGAGAAGGTGGTACAGGGCCCACCAGTTTCCTTCCTGCTTGAAGTGGGGCTGAAGCCTAGGCTAGGGTTGCAGGCCGATCTGGGTGAAAGAAGCCGGTCTCTACCGTCACTGTGATTTTCAGTCAGCCCTCTTCCCCTCATGCTGGGGGTGGAGTCAAAATGGCGGCTACCAGACTCTTTCTGACTTGGACAGGTTCAAACTTTAGCTGTTCTTAGGGTTATACTTTAGCCAGCCAAATTTACTAATCGGTAGCTGAAGTTGGTGCCCAACTGTCTCTTCCTCCCCTTGTTTTTGGGAAGTAGAGCTTCCAATTCCAGCCACAGAATAGCTCCTGAGGTGGCTTGGGCCACCAGTGGAGGATGGACACTGGCTTGTGTGGTGTGGAGGGCTCTACTCAGGAATCTTCTCTGCAGATGGGCAGTCTCGTCCTTCCATTCTTTCAAAGATGTTGCCTGATGTTCTTCTGGTCTCCTGGACCCCCCATACAGGTGCTTTAGATAGCTCTGGGTGATTACTAACTGCCCTTCAGCATGAGCTGACTCTAGGAGCTCCTCACCCTGCCGCCATCTTGCTGGTTGTCTCTGCTCATTTTTTAATTGGGTTAGTTGTCTTTTGTTATTGAGTCGTAGGATTTCTTGATATATTTTGGATAGTAAACACTTGGTGGATATATGGTTAGCAATTATTTTCTCCCATTCTGTAGGTTGTGTTTTCACTTTCTTCATAGTGTCTTCTGATGTACAAAAGTTTTAAATTTTGACGAAGTTCATTTTATCTATTTTTCTTTTGTTACTTATACTTTTGGTGTCATATCTAGGAAATCATGGTCAAATCTGAGGTTCTGATGGTTTTCTTCTAGGACTTTTATGGCTTTCGTTCTTATGTTTACTTAGGTCCTTGACCCATTTAGAATTGATTTTTTTAAAAATTTTTTTTTAAGATTTTATTTATTTATTCATTTATCCCCCCCTTGCTGCTTGTGCTAGCTGGGTCAGCTAACCATGCCGTGCGGGCGGGCTCGCCTTCACCAGGAGGCCCCGGGAACCAAACCCGGGGCCTCCCATATGGTAAACGGGAGCCCTACTGATTGAGCCACAGCCGCTTCCCAGAATTGATTTTTGTATATGGAGTGAGGTAGGGGTCAATGGCATCCTTTTGCATGTGATATCCAACTTCCCTAGCACCATTTGTTGAAGGAATCATTTTTCCCCCCAATTAATGTCCTTGGCACCTTTATAAAAAATCAGTTGACCATAGATGTGTGGGTTTATTTCTGAACTCTCAGTTCTATTCCTATGTCTATATGCTTATCTTTATGCCAGCACCACATCATTTTGGTTACTGAGAATTTGTAGTAATTTTCGAAATTGGGGAATGTGAGATATTTATCTTTGTTCTTCCTTTGCAATATTGATTTGGCAATTTGGGTGGGGTGGGGGATTGAACCCAGGACCTTGCATGCGGGGAGCTGGCGCTCAACCACTGAGATATTGGCTCCCCTGAGTTGGTTTTTTCATTTGCTTGTTGTTTGTTTTTGTTTTTAGGAGGCACTGGGAACTGAACCTGGGATCTTCCATTTTGTTTTTGTTTTTAGGAGCGACCTGGGACCTCCCATGTGGGAAGCAGGAGCTCAACATCTCAAGCCACATCTGCTCCCCTCCATATGAATTTGAAGATTGACTTTTCCACTTCTGCAGAAAAGTATGTTGTGATTTTCATAGGGATTGTGTTTTATCCTAGACATTTTTTTTGAAATTTAAAAATTAAAAAAAAAATTTCAAAAATTATGAGACCCCTGTATGATGTTATGTATGTTTATTTTGTAAGTTCACAATCTTTACTATACACTTATTGTTTATGCATGTCATGTATGAATGATATACCTCAATAAAAATATTTTTAAAAAATTATTTGATTTTAATTCTATGTCTGCCAAGTATAACATTATGACAACCTCATTAATTTTAAATTCATTGTTTACAAAACCATACATCTGAAAATAATTTGTAGCTTAGATTTTTTCTATATGCAACAATTAATGATGATCGAAAATCATATCGAGTTATAAATCCAATAACTTACTCATAACCAAATATGCTTAATATATTAATTCTCATTCTCTCATTTATTCATGTCACAAACAATTTTTCATTACCTAAACATTTCACAAACAAGCACTTAATTTATACTAGGTCAGCATTGCCACGTGTTGGAGCAAGATGGCTGCCGATGTCTGCCAAGAGTTCAGACTTCCGGGGTTCCTCTCTTCCTGGGGCTCCTTTCTCTCCGGGCTCAGCGGCCCTTCTTTCTTCTCAAGGCCAGCTGTAGACTCTCAGGCAAATGGCCTGTCTCTCTCCCTGGGGCTCGATTCTCTCAGGGCTCAACTGCTCTCTTCCTCTATGTGCTTACTTCCTGGACTCCAGCTCAAAACTCTTGCCTTCCTTCTCTGCGGTGCCGTTTCTCTGTGAGTTCCCATCCAACAAGGAGGCGGGGATGCAACCTCCTACCGACGTGGCCCAATCAAAGCCTTAATCATTATTTAATCAAGTAAAAGTGAACCCCCCGAATCCAATATAATCTAATATGCCCGGAGGGACAGATCAGTTTACAAACATAATCCAACATCTATTTTTGGAATTCATAAACAATATCAAACTGCCACCGGTTGTGTAAGAGGAAAGCCAGAGCCCTCTCCTGGAATGGACAAGTTGAGGAATAGAAATTGAAAGATGAAGAAACAGATTGCCCTTGCTGTGGGCAGGAGGAGGCTCTGGGGAGATCGTTAGGGTGTGAGCTGTCACCTCCTGACTAGGGGAACACTTGGCAATGATGCAGTGCCTGGGGACATTTTTTGAGTGTTACAATTGGGGGTTGGTGGTGGTGCTACTGGCATCTGGTGGGCAGAGGCCAATGATGCTGCTAAACACCTTACAAGGCATGGGGCAGCCCCAATCCCAAGGATGACCCAGCTCCAAAGGTGGACAGTGCTGAGGTTGGCCAGCCCTGTTCTAAGCTGACTCCTCCACTTGGGCACTTGATCCCAAGCCCTGTTGCCAACTCAAGGGCGTGGCTGTGGCAATTCTCTGACCCCTGCCCCATCCTCTGCATCATCAGATTTTCTTTCTCCAGTGGCTATTTTTCATCAGCATTCAACACACTGTAAAAAGCCTTTGATGCTGCATCTGCCTCCAATTACTGTCTCGCTTCTCTGCTCCCTTTTATAGCAAAACTTCTCCAAAGAATGGTCCCTGATTCTGACTTTCCATACTGGCTGTCCCCCATTCAAGAGTCTGAACCCTCTTCAATCAGGCTCCCCCCACCCCTGCACTGAATCTCTCCCAGTCAAGGTCACCAATGACTTCCATATTTCCAGGTCCAGTGACCAGGTCCCTGTCCCCGTTTGACTCTACCTCTCAGCAACATTGGGCACAGTTGAATTTCACTCCATTTGTATTAGCCAAAGGGGTGTGGAGGCAAAATACCAGAAATCTGTTGGCTTTTATAAAGGGTATTTATTTGGAGTAGAAGCTCACAGTTACCAGGTCCTAAAGCATAAGTTACTTTCCTCACCAAAGTCTATTGTCACGTGTTGGAGCAAGACAGCTGCCGACGTCTGCCAGGGTTCAGGCTTCCTGGGTTCCTGTCTTCCCGGGGCTTGCCTCTCTCCCGGCGCAGTGCCTCTGTTTTCTCCACAAGGTCAGCTGTAGACTATGAGGTTCTCTAGGGTTTGCCTCTCCCCACAAGGCCAGCTGTAGACTGTCAGGCAAATGGCTCTGTCTCTCTCCCCAGGACTTCTTCCTTGTCTAAAGGTATCTCTGTTCCTCTGTGTTCTTCTCCTGTGTGTTCACTTCCCGGACTCCAGCCCAAAACTCAGCACCAGAACTCCAACTCTGTCCTTTGCCATGCCTTTTATCTGTGATTCCCCACCCACCATGGGGCGGGGACTCAACTCCCTACTGACGTGGCCCAATCAAAGCCCTAATCATAATTTAATCATGCCCAGAGGAACAGACCAGTTTACAAGCATAATCTAGTATCTATCTTTGGAATTCGTAACTATATCAAACTGCCACACCACCTTTACCTGCTTTCCAGAACCCCACACTGCCCTGGTTCTCTTCCCTCTCCCTGCATCCAATAGGAATCAATGTTTTTTTTTAAATTTTTAAATTTTAATTTATTTTTAACAGTTTGGCAGTTTTTTTATAATAATTTTTTTTTATTTTTTAGAAGAAACTTAGATTACATAAATGCTGCACAAAAAATATAGGGAATACACATATATGCATATATATTTATATATCATTTGGCAAATGTTTGTATGTATTGTAAGAATTTTGATTTTTACCCACAATAAAAATAAATAAAAAAATATATATATAGGGATTCCCATATGCCCCGCTCCCCATACCTCCCACACCCTCTCACATAAACATCCTTCATTAGTGTGACACATTTATTGCATTTGATAAATGTATCGTTGCCACTGAGCATGGACCTTAGTTCACACTGTAGTCTACACAGTTCTGCAAGTTATGGGATGATATAAAATGGTCTATATCTGTCATTGCTGTGTCATTCCGGACGATCAGGAATCAGTCTCTGGACCTCTTCTGCACACCAGCTCCCTGGGTGGGCTCACCCCAAATAACGACTTGAAATACCGTCTTCCCACCGATGGTTCGAACGTTTACATCTCCTGCCTGGATCTCTCCTCTGACTTCAGCCTTGATCATGCAGCCAAATGCAGACTCTTCTGTTGGAGAAGATGCTGAGAGCCAGAGCATAAGGGGTTAAGCATCTAAAAAGCATGCTTGCTGGAAAAGAAACATCAGCAAATGTCTCCAAGGACTCTGCACACTGCAGACGTCAATGGGAGGAAGCTGAGCAGAATGGACCCACCACTAAGAAGTTATTGTATAAATTCCTAAGAAAAATTATCTAGAGATGCAGGAACTGGCAGTTCTCTTACGTGCCATGCAGAGGAACTAGCAAAGGATGCCCTACTTTTGTTATCAGCTTTGTAGTATAAAAAGCAGCTTCAGCCTAAATAAACTTGCCTGCATTCCACATGGAGTGAAGTCCCCTGATCCCAAACTTTCTTTGGATCATTCCCAGCACCTCCACGTTGATTTACAACACTCTTCTGCTGTGTGTCTAACGAACATCTCATACGTAAGACCCAAGTTCCAACTTTTTACCTCCTCACCCTTCTTCTCTCACAGGCTCTCACATCTTGGGATGTGGAAATTCCATTCTTCCAGGGACTAGAGTTGAAATCTTCACCTATAGCCTCTTGCTCCCACAACGGCTTCCCTTGTAGTTAGAATAAAATTTAGTCTCTTCACCGTTGAGGGTTTTAAACAGGGAGCAACTGACTCTGACCTCTCTCTTTTATTTTTTTATTTTTTTATTTTTTATTTTATTATTTATTTATTTATTCATTTATCCCCCCCTTGCTGCTTGTGCTTGCTGGGTCAGCCAACCACGCCGTGCGGGCGGGCTTTGCCTTCACCAGGAGGCCCCGGGAACCGAACCCGGGGCCTCCCATATGGTAAACGGGAGCCCCACTGATTGAGCCACAGCCGCTTCCCCTCTCTCTTTTATTTAAATATATTTTTTATTTTATTTAAAATAAGGTATTTAGAGTACATACATGTTACAAAAAAATATAGGAGAATCCCATATGCCCTGCTTCCCATACCTCCCACATTTTTTCCACATTAACAACATCCTTCATTAGTGTGGCACATTTGTTACGATTGATGAAAACATTTTAGAGCATTGCCACTGAGCATGGATTACAGTTCACATCGTAGTCTACACTCTCTGCCACTCAGTTCTGCAGGTTACGGCAACACATGCGATGGCCCGTATCTGTCATTGCAATGCCATTCAGGAAAATTCCCAAGTCCCCAAAATGCCCCCATGTTTCACCTGTATTTCGCTCTCCCTGCCCTCAGAACCTCCAGTGGCCACTGCCTACGCATGAATGTAGAGTTTCTTCATTACTAGACTCACAAAGAGTCTATGATCTCTTTTTTAAAGATAATTCTGACTCTCTGGGGGGGAAAAATGGATGATGGGGGCAAGTTCAGAAGCAGATATATCAGAGTGGAGGTTGTTATAGGAATCCGGGCAAGAGATGATGGCAGTTGAGACCAGGAGGCGAGAAGGGGCAGATTCTGGATGGACTGCAGAAGTAGACTCAACCTTTGTTAAGAGATCGGCCATTTTCCCAGTTATCTAAGTATATCTTACAAACGACCCCAGACTTAGTGGCATGAAACAACAATTATAAGCCAGGCACAAAAGGAGAAATGATATGATTTCACTTTTATGAAACACCTAGAATATGCAAATTCATAGTGACTCAAAGTAGATTAGAGGTTGCCAGGGGCTGGTAGTGGAGGGAAGAAAGGGGGTTTTATTGCTTAATGGGTACAGAGTTTCCATTTGGGGTGATGGAAAATTTTGGCAATGGATGGTAAAGATGGTAGCACAATACTGTGAATGTAATTGGTAGTTGTATTCGTCAGCCAAAGGGGTGCTAATGTGAAATACCAAAACTGGGTTGGTCTTTATAAAGGGTATTTATTTGGGGTAGAAGTCCACAGATACCAGGCCATAAAGCGTTAAGTTTCTTCTCTCACCGCAGTCCATTGTCACATGTTAGAGCAAGACAGCTGCCGGCGTTTGCCGGGGTTCAGGCTTCTGGGGTTCCTCTCTTCCCGGGGCTGCGTTTCTCTCCGGGCTTAGCTCCTGTTTCCTCCACAAGGTCAGCTGTAGACGATCAGGCGAACGGCTCACTTCTCTTCTCCTGGGGCCTTCTTTCCAACATCAAAACTTCTTCTCAAAAGTCTGCTTCAACTGTCCTTTGCCTTGCCTTTTATATTCGATTCCCCACCCACTAAGGGGTGGGGCTCAACGCCCTAATCCTAACCTAATCGTGCCCAGATTAACAGATCAGTTTACAAGCATGATCCAATTATATTTTTGGAATTCATAATTACATCAAACTGCCAAAGTAGTAATAAGTCGAACACATGAAAGTGGTTAGAATGGGAAATTTTGTCATATATATATGCTACCATAATAAAAAGAAAAAACATAAAACAAGACTGTATGCAATGATTTGAGGATAAAAAAATGTCATGAAAGCTTCAAACACACATTATAGTAGAGATGCCCATACCATTTTATGACATCAAATAGTAAATCCACTCACACACTTTCCCCCTTGTTTTGCACTTTGTAGAGAAAATTTTAATGTGACAACATCAAGGAACATCTGGTAAAATATAAATGCTATACAACTGGACTCTACATTTTTATAATTGCTACTCTTTCATGTTTATTTTCCCAAATCCCAAACTATCAGAAGAAATAATCCATGAAGAAAAATTCTACTTGTAACCTTTTGGTCTGATTAGAAGAGTTGACATCTTGGTAGAATGGAAAACCGTTATCATTTCTCAGTCTTTCAATACTCAGAAAATGTCACAGCTCTTCAAAAATAATAATTTAATTAGGCTGAAGGAGTCCATGGGTCAGGAAATCAGACAGGGTACAGTGGGAGAAGCTTATCTCTGCTCCACAATGTCTGGGACCTCAGATGGGAAGTCTCAAGAGGCTGGAGGTTGGACTCAGCCGGAGGCATCTTCACTCACGTGTCTGGCAACTGGACTGGGATGACTTGAAGTCTGGACTCAGCTGGGACTGTTGAGTGGAACACTCACACGTGCCCTTTCCAGCGACTTGGGCTTCATCACAACATGGCGAAGGATTTCAGAAGGGAACATCCTAGAGGAAGCGTCCCGGGACTGATGTTCCGAGAGCCAGGTGGAAGCTGCACGGCCAGCCCACCTTCAAGTCTGATGCTGAGTTTTGAGCCGGGGCCCGGGAAGTGAACACACAGGAGACGAGCACAGCATCAGGACTCCCTCTCTGTCCTTTGCCGTGTCTTTTATCTGTGAGTCCTCACCCACCAAGGGGCAGGCACTCAACGCCCTACTGACGTGGCCCAGTCAAAGCCCTAATCCTAATTTAATCACGCCCAGAGGAACAGACCAGTTTACAAGCACAATCCAATATCTAATTTTGAAATTCATAAATAATGCCAAACTGTTACAGTCCCCAGTGCTGATGGCAGTTCCTTTTGAGAAACGCAGGCAAGCAGGTCCCCTTGGGCAGGTTCTTTCAAATGGTTTCAGTCTGGTTATTCCACAGCCTTTACTTGGCTTACAGGAAACTCCCACATCCTTGCCACACCAGAAGATGCAGCTATTCCCACCGCACTTCTCTTTCCTTGTCCACCCTTTGTTATGCACTGTCTTGGGTGTGAGTCACAACAACATCATTCCTTGATTTCCCTCCTGCAGGCTTAGCTGCTCCACTTTCTTCACGATTTCAGCTGCAAGCTGGCATAGGGCTTATCTCTTAGGGCTTCCTATATCAGTGTTGGGTGTTCCCCCCTCTTCCCAAATTCATCTATAAGCTATCAGGCATGTAACAGGGCTGGTTTTTCTGTAGGCCCAGCCTCTTGGGGCTTCATGTTTAAGTGATATTGTCTCTTACATGGCAGGATCAATTATGGCATTTTCTTTTTCCTCTGTCTGTCCACGTGAGTCCATTTATATCAGACCCATCAAGAAGGCGGAGACTCAACCTGAGTCATACCTCCCTGATGTAGTCCAATCTAAAACCCTAAATCGATCTTATCAAGTAACCTAATCAAAGGTACTTCAGCTGAATTTAATGCAATCAAAGAGTATCACACCCAGAGATTAGTTTACAAACCTAATCTTTCTCTTTTTGGAATTCATAAAATAATCCCAAACTGCCACAGTCTCCGCCGTGTTGTGAGAACACTCAATCACCTTTACGGGGAGGCTCACGTTACAAGGAACTGAGATCTCCTTCCCATAGCCATGTGAGTTTGAAGTGAGTCCTCCAACCCCAGCCAAGCCTTCAGATGAAACGGCCTTGGTGGATATGTAAACTGTAGCCAAATGAGAGCTCCCAAGCCAGAACCCCAAGGTAAGCCACTCCTGAATTCCATACTCATAGAAACATAGAGCTGATAAATACTCCTTGTTGTTTTAAGTCACTAAGTTGTGAGGTAATATTTTACACAGCCATAGAAAAGTGATCCAGTGGCCTAGCATACCACTCTGGAATGTGGAAGGACTTAGCACCTCTCACTTTATCATCTTGTTACAAATGCCACTGCCTCCAGGAAGCCTTCCCTGATTGCTCTCTCTTCTCTAGCCCCCATCCGGTCCCATTAGTCTGTTTTATTTATTTATTTTAAAATAATTCTTTGTCATTATAAGAAACTAGATTGTTTATTTCTGTATTTCTTTACTTGTTTATTGTCTCTTCTGTCCAAATCGAAAGTTCTGTGAAGGAAGGAAGCTTATCCATCTTTTCCATTTCCCCCTTTTATTTGGCTCAAATTTATATTTATTTTGCATACATATGAAACAGGACGCGATCAAAAGAGAAGGGGGAAAAAAGGGAAAGAAACGAGCCAACTGTTGCAGAGGAAAAGTAGGCCCAGATCTGCTTCCAGTTTGCTCTTATCCACTGACCCTACAGAAATCATTATTTGTCCTTTTGTGTCTGGCTTGCTTCACTCAACATAATGTCCTCCAGGTTCATCCATGTTGCCATATGCTTTATGACTTCATTTCTTCTTACAGCTACATAACATTCCATCGTGTGAATAGACCACAGTTTGTTTATCCATTCATCTGTTGATGGACACCTGGGTTGTTTCCAGCTTTTGGCAATGGTGAATAATGTGGCTATGAACATCGGTGTGCAGATGTCTGTTCGTGTCACTGCTCTCAGTCCTTCTGGGTATATACCCAGTAGTGGTATTGCAGGGTCACGTGGCAAGTCTACATTCAACTTCTTTAGGAACTGCCAAACAGTCCTCCACAGTGGCTGTACCATCCTGCATTCCCACCAACAGCGAAGAAGTGTTCCTATCTCTCCACATCCTCTCCAACACTTGTAGTTCTCTGTCTTTTTCATAGTGGCCATTCTGATAGGTGTGAAATGATATCTCACTGTAGTTTTGATTTGCATTTCCCTAATCATGAGTGATGTTGAGCATTTCTTCATGTGTTTTTTTGCCATTTGTATTTCTTCTTCAGAGAAATGTCTATTCAAGTCTTTTGCCCATTTTTAAATTGAATCTGGGGATTTTTGCTTTCCGGTGTTTTTTTCAGCCGCCAGCGTGCCCCAGGCTCTGGCTGGCCCTCTGTGCTCCTGCTGGGACGCCTCTCTTTTCTCTCTCCTAAAGGGCCCCGATGTGATTTCCCTCCCCGAATGGAAGAGCTCTGCTTTGGAAGTGTCCATCCAAGCCAACCACCACAGAGCTGCCTGTGGGAAGGGGGCAGGAAACCCCTGGGTATGAGAGAGATAGAGCACCCAGGAATTCCCACCTTGGAGTCTGGTCTGGAAGCACAGGGTTTCCAAATACCCTGAAAAAAAAGGGGGGAACTGTTTTTTGTCCAAGTCAGACCAAGAGCTTCTAATGTGCAATGCTCCAGGGGAGTGGATGTAGCTCAATTGGTTGAGCGCCTGCTTCCCATGTATGAGGTCCTGGGTTTAATCCTTTTTTAAAAAAGTACATCATAATAAAATAACTTAAGGGAAGTGGATGTAGCTCAAGCGATTGAGCTCCCACCTACCGCACGAGAGGTCCATGGTTCAGTTCCCAGTGCCTCCTAAAGAAGACAATGAGCTGGCATGTCTGGTAGGCACGGCAAGCTGACACAAGAAAATGACACAATAAGAGAGATAAGAAGAAAATCATAATGAGAGACACAACAAAGCAGGGAGCAGAGGTTCCCGGGGTCTCCTAAAGAAAATGAGCAAAACAGAGAGCTGATGCGACAGGCAGGCGCAGCAAGCTGACACAACAGGATGATGCAACAAGAGACACAAGAAGAAAAAACATAATGAGAGATACAACTAAGCAGGGAACAGAGGTGGCTCGAGCCCTTAGGTGCCTCCCTCCCACATCAGAGGTCCTGGGTTCAGTTCCCGGTGCCTCCTAAAAGACACAGCACACAGCAAGTGCAAACATCAAGGGGTTGGGGAGAAATAAATAAATAAATGAATAAATAAAATAAATCTTAAAAAAAAAAAAAAAAGATGCAGTGCTCCTGTTGATGGGGCAGGAAGTGATTTCCCATCCATTTAAGTGTATTTTCCTTGGGGAGTTTCAGGTAACTGCAGACACCCAGCAAGGGCCTGTCTCTGCAGCTCATCTCCCTGCGGTGACAGCTGCACGGCTCTTCTTTATTAGCACTGTCTATGCAGAGGGGAGCACATCTTCAAGACGAGCCATTGCGACTTGAGTGGAGATAGGAAAGCTGAAGAGGTTTCTTCTCCGAGGACCATCTCCCTCACCACGCCTTGAGAAGAGGACTGGAGAACAGGCTCAAACTCAGACCCCGGTCAATCTCATTTCAGCCAAGCTGCTGGTAGTCCCTGCCATGCAGGCGGCTTCCTGCCTGGTGGGGTGAAGCGTGCCCGGACTCTCTCCATATGCTCAGTGTACCCCCTGGCTCTGCCTTGCCTGCCTTCTCTCTGTCTCTCTCCTGAGGATCTGGGCACACCACCCTAAGAAACTGCAGCACTTGGGGACTGTCACCAAGGGGCTGCCACCACTCTCTGTCAGAGCACAGATTGCATTAGAAATAGAAGCAGTAGAGGAGACACAGTGTGAATTCAAATATTGGTCCTCCATGGAAAACTGGAAAGGGAGTTGTGCTGGCTTTTGAAGATATCAAAAGAGAAATTTGCGGGGAGGGGGTGTAGCTCAATGGTTGAGCACGTGTTTCCCATGTACAAGGTCCCCAATACCTCCTAAAGAAAGAAAGAAAGAGACAGAGAAAGAGAGAGAGGAA
>JAKSZT010032673.1:3000244-3048137 GCA_026826555.1 Tolypeutes matacus | reverse complement strand
CAACTCCATGACCATCTCCCAACCCAATTCCAACCCAACCTCAACTACTTGTCCATTCCCAACACGTATATGGCTCCGTTTTCTCATCCTAACCACAACCTGAATCACAGCCCCACTCATATGTCCATCACTACCCCCAATCCTAAACCATCTTAACCCCACCCCACATCCATTTACATCCAAACCCAATCCCAACTCCAGCCTCAATTCCATTACCAACCCCACGATTGTTCCTATCCCTGTTCTAACTCCATTTCTGCCTCCAAAGACAACTGTGTCTTTAACTTAGGGTGACCATTGTCTTGGTTTTCCTAGGACTGAGAGGTTTCCTGGGATGTGGGACTTTCAGCTTTAAGACTGGGCAATCCAGGTCTCTTTCTTTACCTTTTCCCTATCTCTAATTCAGTTCCGTTCTCATACCTAACCTGTCTTAGTTTCCCAGTTGCAAAAATGATTACCCTACAATGGATTGGCTTGGTGACAGGAATTGATTGGATCACAGTTTTGAGATTAGGAGAAACCGAAAATCAAGGCTTCAGCAAGGCAATGCTTTCTCCCTGAAGACTTTGGCATTCTGGGGATGGCTGCTGGTAGTCTTTGTGTCCCTGGCTGTTTTGTCACATGGCAATGCACATGGTGACATCTTCTCCTTTCTCTCCTGGGTTCCCTTGAGTTACAGCTTCTTCTCCTCCACATAACTTTCTCTCTTAAAGACTTCAGTAATAAGATTAAGGCCAACTTCATTCAATTGGAACACACCTTAACTAAAAATCACATCTTGGGAAGTGGATGTGGCTCAAGCAGTTGGACACCTGCCTACCACATGGGAGGTCCTGGGTTCAGTTTCTGGTGTCTCCTGAAAGGAAGATGAGCACACAGCAAATGGACAGAGAGCAGACAGCAAGCAGAAAACAACTAGAGGGGGAGAATAAATAAAATAAATATTTAAAAAGAATCACATCTTCAAAAGGTCTTATTTACAATGGGTTGAAACTCACAGGAATGGTTTAAGATTAAGAACATCTTTTTTTTTTTTTCCTGGGGTACATAATTCAACCTACTAAACAACCCCATTTCCAACCGCAGCTTTGCCTCTCCATTGCAATCCCAACCCTATTTCCATCATTTTCTTCAATCTGATTTCCGTATTCAGACCAGCCCTGACTTTCTCTTCCCAGGTTCAATGGCTCCTCCAAGACCTCCAAAGGCAGGTGAGCTGGGATTGGGGGTGCAGGAGACTCAGAGCTGACTTTTCTCTGCCCTGCACTTAAGCAAGCATTCTTTCCTCTTCAGGAAAGAAAATGGAGAACCCTCCACTTCCCTGCAAATATCCAAAGATGGCAGGTGAGAGTATAGGGTTGGGACCATTCAGCTCACCTGCATGAAGCTGTGCTCTAAATGATCCTTGTCTTTCTGACCCTCTCCAGGCCTGGACCTCACCCCTGCCCACCTCACATCTTCCCAATTGCGTGAGTAGTGGGAAGAACCTTTAAAACATCTGAGAGGGAGCACCTGGAGGACCTCCATTCAGTTTCCCAATTCTGAGCAGAGAATAAAGCAGAAGCGCTGGGGGCTGCAGATTTTGAAAGGCAGTCTTTTGGCAGCTTCTGAATTACCTCTCTCCCTCTTTTTTCCTAGATGTTGATCTGGAGCCACCTCCATTCCAGGCATCCCCAGCCAGTAAGTCCTTATCCTTCCTGGTGGCCCCCATATCTTCTCTCAGGATATTTGGTTCAGACTAATAGATCCTGGGGTGAGACCTGGAACCAGAAAAGCCTCTTCTACTTTCAAGAACTGCTCCTTCCTGAGTCTAGGCTAGACCCCTAGAGTCCCATGGCTTGGGGCAAATGAGGCATCTCTGGCACTGAGAACTGCTCGATATTCTTCGGGCCCCTACTCCTGCTTGAACAAGATACAGGCAATGTTCCTTGAATGAGGAGTAACTTGGGCAGGAGCTGCTGCTTTACCTTTTCCCATCCTTGTACTTTTCACTCATCTATGTATCCATGTATATTTAAAGTAGGTTTCTTGTAGACTGCATATAGTTGGATCTTGTTTTTCTCCTTATGCAATCTGACAATCTTTGATTTTTAATTAATTAAACCATTTACATTTAATGTAATTAGTGATACGATTGGATTTAGGTCTACCATCTCATCATGTTTTTTTCTGTATGTTCACTCTGTATTTTTTGTTACTCAGTTTCATAGCTTCATTTTTTAAAAGGTAATGGGTCATAGATGTTAAGAGTAAAGTGGGGTTCAAGTTACGTATAACCTCCCCAAGCCTCAATTTTCTTATTTGCAAAATGGGAATAATACTGATGTCATAAAGGCTAGAATCTACTAAGATAATAAGGGTGAAACATGATACCTGGTATGCAGTAAGTGGTCCATAAATGCTCTGGCCTCTTCAGGATTCACTTTCCCGACACTCCCTTGCTGACCTCAGCTTATGGGACAGTCATGACTACAAAACTCTGTCCCCCTTCTCTTGGAAAGAGGGCCAAGGGTCGGTCCCTTCCTCACTCACCAAAATACCAGTTTCCATCTCTCTGTCTTCCACATCTCTCCCTTGACAGCAACTCCTGCGCCCTGGCTCGGCCAGAAGTCAGGCTGTTCTGGGCGCTGCCGAGAGGAGAGACTGATGGCCTGTCTGTGTCCACTGGTGGTGGCTTCGTTGCTCCTGAGTTGCATTGGCCTTTCTGTGACCCTGATCAAGTGTGAGTTGGGCCAGGATGGGGCATGGGAGAGATTGGGTATGGGGCCCGGGAGGACCTAGGCTCAAGCTGGACTCCCCTTCGTAGACCAGGAGGTGGTGGAAGAACTGCGGATGTTGACCTTTCAGCAGATGGAATGGCAAGCAAATGGTGAGTGTGTTCAATGGTTCCTCATGCTGCACATATTGAGCACCTACTGTGTACCAAGTATTGTGCTGGGCACTGAGGGTAGCATGAAGTTTCTGTGTGTGTCTAGACCTCACTTTCCAATAAGACAGCTTGTGTGGCTTTTGAGTATTTTCAGAATGGCAGGTCTGAACCGAGATGTCCTACAAGCATAAAATAAGTCAATGACGTGCTATGAAGAAAAGAATGCAGAATAAGTCACTAAAACTTTAAAAATATGATTACATGTGTGTTTTCCTTTCCTCACTGCTAAAGCAAATACCATGCAATGGGTTGTATTAAATAATGGGAATTTATTGGCTCACAGTTGTGAGGCTCGAAGTCCAAAATCGAGATGTCAGCAAGGGGATGCTTTCTTCTGAAAGACTACGGCACTCTGGGGCTGGCTGCTGGCCATCCTTGGTCCCAGGCTCTTCTCTGCACTTGGTGACCTCTCCCTTTTCTTCTGGGTTCCACTGACATTCAGCTTCTGGCTGCTCCCTCTGTGACTTTTTTTCCTGTCTGGCTTTCTCTCTGCTTATAAGTAATCTGTATTAAAACCTAGCTTGATTCATTTGGGCCACACCTTAAATGAAGTAACATCTTGAAGAGATTTTATTTACAGTGGGTCCATGCCCACAGGAATGGATTACGTTGAAGAATAATGTTTTTCTGGGGTATGTAGCTTCAAACCACAAGGTCATAGTGATAAACTGATATAAATAAGCCATTCAAATGAATTTCACCTGTTTCTTTTGACTTTTCAAACCGTGGCTACTAGAAAACGGAAAATGCGTATACGGTTCACGTTATTTTTTCTACTGGACTACACTGGTATAGACAACCATGAATGAAATATTCACCCAAATAGTGTAAGATTCCAAATTTTGCTGAAAGGAAGAGGAATGCAGTTCTATGAGAGAGGAATCTTGACCTGTATCTTCAGGAGGTCATAGAGGGCTTCCCTAAGGAAATGGCACTGCAGTTAAGTGAGGGAAGGAGTTAATCAGGTGAGAGTTGAGGAGAGCATAAGGTTCTCGGGAATGTGCAAATGCTCTGTGGTAGGAGACAACATCATCAGTACGAAGAAGGTGGGCAGGTGAGAGCCGATGGTGGCTTGGATGAGGGTGGTGGCCATGGGGATGGAGAGAAGGCGGTGCAGTTAGAAAGAGGCTTAGGTGGTAAAAACTGACAAGCACAGCTCTTGCTGGGGAGGGGTGGGGGTGAGAAGGAGGGGTGTCAAGGATAGCTTATGTTTTGGTCTTGGGCAACAGAAGGGTCATCTATTAAGCTAGGGAAAGTTGGAAGAGGGACATGTGTGTGGTGGCTGGGTTTTGTCATGACTTCTAAAGAGCAGGAAATGGCTCCATTCTACGCTGTCCCACTCCATACCTCACATCAAGCTGCTCTTTCCCTCAAAGACCTTCAATGGCTCCCCATTGCCTAGAGGCCAATGTGAAACCCTTGACTTAGCATTTAGGGTCCCATGCATTGGACCTTATCCTACTCGGTGCATTCTCCACCCCCACCCCCACCCCCCGCAGCTGCATCAGCCTTCCCCAACATGCTTGTCCTGGTGCCTTTTCCCCTGAGGTGGCCCTTGCCTGTTGTGCCTCCTTCTCCCCCTCATTCTTACGGCATTGCACTTTTCCTTCAAAGCCCACCTCCTTCAGTAAGCCTGCCATACCCACTCTTCCCTAAGCTCCAGGGATTGCTCTTCCCATGAGCCCCTAGGAGCACCCTTGGGCACTGAATATGTGGTTTTCTGACTTCTAGCACAAGCTGCTAGAATGTGAGTGCCGTGAGGAACAGAGCTGTTGTTTCTCTGATGCAGCTGCAGTTAGCCGTGAGTGGGTGGGTAGGTGGAGGATAACTAACCTTCAAGCTCTACCCTGCTACAGTGACTGGCATGGCAGGACTAGCTGGCCTGAAGAAGGGCATTGACCATGTAAGAGCTGACACCAACCAGTCCCTGATGGAACTTCGGGGCTTATTAGGTGAGTGGGACTTGGAGCGTTGCCCAGAGAGGGGGGCATGGTCGAGCTGGAACATTGTACAACTCCATGGAAGCCGTTCTCTGTGCAGTCTATGTGAATGCCACTCCCCGGAGTTGAGCAGTGCACAGCCTGCACAGCTGTATCTGGCATGCCATATACCTGGCCCTGGCTTTGGGACTACCCTGACAGTATTTTCTCTTGTTCCTAGACTGTGCCAAGGTCACCTGCCCTGAGGGTTGGCTCCCCTTTGAGGGCAAGTGTTACTACTTCTCCACAAGGACAAAGTCGTGGGATGGAGCCCGGACATTCTGCCAGGAAAATTACGCTCATCTGGTCATCATTAGCAGTTTTGCTGAGCAGGTGAGGTGTACCAGAGTCCCTGTGAACCAGTAGGGCCAGCCTGCCTCTCTTCTGCCATTCCCATATTCTTTCCTGTCTTGAGTGGAGAGAAATTGGAATTGCTTTTGAGTCACTGAAAATGTTAATTGCAAACCTTTACTGAGATAGCATCGTTCAGGGGTAAGAGGATGTGCTCCAATCCTGATTTCAAATCCTGATTTTCCTGTGTGATCTCGGGCAAGTTACCGAGCCTCAGTTTTGTTTTTTTTTTTTAGTTTATTCATTCATTTATCCCCCCCTTGCTGCTTGTGCTCGCTGGGTCAGCTAACCACGCCGTGCGGGCGGGCTTGCCTTCACCAGGAGGCCCCGGGAACCGAACCCGGGGCCTCCCATATGGTAAACGGGAGCCCCACTGATTGAGCCACAGCCGCTTCCCGAGATGAGTTGCTTTTAAACATATTTTCTCCCCAATCTTTTGTTTTTGGCATAAATCCTTCCTGTTTTTCTCAACAGCCTGGGCTTTTTTTTTTCTTCTTCTTCAAAGAGAGAGAATGTTTATTTGTTTGTATAAGCAAAGGAGACAGTGGCCCTAATGGCCCAAGGTTGCCTCCCTGATTTTTAGGATTTTAGGGTTTTGGTGGATTGAGACAGGGGCGAGTTGGAGTGATTTGCCATCACAATAGTGGGCATGTACAAGGGTGAGCCTAGTTTTGGAATAACTGGAAATAGGGGTAAGGTCAGTCTAGAATTACCATCCAATAGGATGCGTACACGAGGGTGAGGCCACTCTAGCTAGCTTCAGAAATTTCAGGTATTAGTTTTGGCCATCGGTGTAACGATTCAGTAATCATAATTGTTAATTCTTTTTTTAAAAACAAATCAATTTTATTGATACATATTAATAAAGCTTACAGTCTGATCCATCAGTGGTATCTGGTATAATCACATAGCTGTGCATTCATTACTTTCATCATTATTAAAGCATTTTCATTATTCCAATACTACTACTGATAAAAACAAAAAAGCAGAGAAACAAACAAACCAAAAAACCTCATCACCTCTCAATCTCTCTGTGCTTCTCCTGCCGTACATAGCTGCTATTCTGTTTCCTTATCTGTAGATTATTTGTATTTATATTTTGTAAAAACAATATCACCCATACTTGTATTTCCCATGAGGTTTTGCTATGCTATACAGTCCCATGTTACATTCTTCAGCTTTCCTTCTAGCAATATACATGTCCTTAGACTGTCCCTTTCAACCACTGTCATACCCATATAATAGCTCTGCTAGTTACAAACACCATGATGTGCTTTCACCATTTCTACTCATTTCCAAAGATCTGCGAACAAGCTTTTGGCCAATTCTGCATAGATTAACCCTCAGCTTTTCATTTCTCTAACCTCATTCTATCTTCTGGTGACCTATATTCTAATTATTAACTCCATGAGTTTACACAATATATTCAGTTCATAATAGTGCAATCACACAGTATTTGTCCTTTTGTGTCTGGCTTGCTTCACTCAACATCATGTCCTCCAGGTTCATCCATGTCCCCATATGCTTTACGACTTCATTTCTTCTCACAGCTGCATAATATTCCATCGTGTGAATAGACCACAGTTTGTTTATCCATTTGTCTGTTGATGGACACCTGGGTTGTTTCCAGCTTTTGGCAATGGTGAATAATGTGGCTGTGAACATCAGTGTGCAGATGTCTGTTCGTGTCACTGCTCTCAGTTCTTCTGGGTATATAGCTATTAGTGCATATACCTAGATGTGAGAGACTCTGAGTCTACATCAGCCTTGATGGGCCAAGTGGACTTTTCCTCTCTCCCTTAGGAACTGCCAGACAGTGGCTGTACCATTCTACATTCCCACCAACAGTGAAGAAGCGTTCCTGTCGCTCCACATCCTTTCCAACTCCCCCCAACCCCGAGATGGCTCCCTTTTGTGTTTGCTGGTTGTTTGCTCTCGTTGTTTTTGCTTGTTGTCTGCTTGTTGTTTCATCTGCTTATTGTCTGCTCATTGTTTGTTTGTCTTCTTCAGGAGGCACCAGTATGGAACCCAGGATCTCCCATGTGGGAGGTGGGAACTCAACTGCTTGAGCCACATTTACTCCCCCTCCAATTTTTAAATAGTGACCATTCTAACAAGTGTGAAATGATATGTTGTAGTTTTGATTTGCATTTCACTAATCGCTAGTCATATTGAACATTTTTTCATGTTTTTTTTTTTTGCCACTTGTATTTCTTCTTTGGACAAATGTCTATTCAAGTCTTTTGCCCATTTTTTAATTGGGTAGTTTGTCTTTTTATTGTTGAGTTGTAGTATCTCTTTATATATTCTGGATATTAAACCTTTATTGGATATGTGATTTCCAAATATTTTCTCCCATTTAGTTGGCTGCCTTTTCACCCTTTTGACAAAGTCCTGTGAGGTACAAAAGTGTTTGATTTTGAGGTGGTCCCATTTATCTATTTTTTCTTTTATTGCTTTGCTTTGGGCGTAAGGTCCAAGAAACCACACCTACTACAAGGTCTTGAAGATGTTTCCCTACATTTTCTTCTAGTAGTTTTATGGTCCTGGCTTTTATATTTAGGTCTTTGATCCGTTTTGAGTTGCTTCTTGTACAGAAAGTGAGGTAGCGGTCCTCTTACATTCTTTTGAGTATGGATATCTAGTTCTCCCAACACCATTTGTTGAAGAGACTGATTTGTCTCAGTAACATGGACTTTGTCAAAACCTGTTGGTCATAGAGGTGAGGCCTGTTTCTGGACTTTCAATTCTATTCCACTGATCGATGTGTCTATCTTTATGCCAGTACCATGCTGTTTTGACCACTGTAGCTTTGTAATATGTTTCGAGGTCAGGCAGTGAAATTCCTCCCACATCACTCTTCTTTTTCAGTATGCTTTTGGCTATTTGATTGCACTTTCCTTAAGGCCTGGGCTTTTGAAATTAAAAAAAAAAACCAGGGAGCCTCTTCTCCCCCCTTTATTTTCTTCTTTCTGTTCTTTTCCTGAAGCAATGAACAGAGAATGGATGCAGGTTAGAATGAAAGAACCATCAGTTACTATTAAAATGTAACTTAGGGGTCGGATGTGGCTCAACTGGTTGGGCGTCCGTCTCCCATATGGAGGGACCGGGGTTTGATCCCCGGGACCTCCCGGTAAAAAAAAAAAAAAAATGTAACTTAACCAGACAGAAAAAGACAAATATTATATCACCTTGCTTATAAGAAAGACCTAGAAGAAGTAATTTCATAACAGAGGGTAGATTAGAGGTTAGCAGGAGGAAAAAGGGGAAATGGGGAGTTTTCTTTTTTTATTAGAGAAGTTGTGAGTTTGCAGAACACTCATGCATAAAATACAGGGTTCCCATATACCCCTCTATTATTAGCACCTTGAATTGGTGTAGTACATTGTTTTTTTTTTTTTTACAATTGATAAAAGTACTTTTTCACAATAGGACTGTTAACTATATAGTACATGATTTGTCTTATGGTTTACTGTGCTGTAAATTTTTAAAAGTTTATTCTAGTAATATATATGTAACCTAAAATTTCCCCTTTTAACCACATTCAAATATATAATTCAGTGGTGTATGTTCCCAATGTTGTGTTTCCATCACCACCGTCCACTACCAAAACTTTTCCGTCATCCCAAATAGAAACTCTGTACCTTTTAAGCCTTAACTCCTATGTCCTGCCCCCTCCACATTCCCCGGTAGTGTATATTCTGATTCTGAGTCTATGAGTTTCCTTATTCTAATTATTTCATATCACTGAGGTCATACAATATTTGTCTTTTTGCGTCCGGTTTATTACGTTCGTCATGATGTCTTCAAGCTTCATCCGTGTTGTCGCATCTCTCAGAGCTTCGTTCCTTTTCATGGCTGAATAACATTCTATTTTGTGTATATGCCACATTTCCTTTATCCATTCATGGTTGATGGGCATTTAGGCTGCTTCCATCTGTTGGCAATCGTGACTAATGCCGCTGTGAGCATCAGTGTGAACCTATCTGTTTGAGTCCCTGCTTTCAATTCTTTTGTGTACATAACTAGCAGTGTGATTGCTGCGTCAGAAAATAAGGGAGTTATTTTTAATGTGTGCAGAGTTTCTCTTTGAGGTGGTGGAAAAGTTGGGGCCACGGATCTCGGTGACTGCAACGTAACATTGTAAACGTAATGCGTGATACTGAATCGTACACTTGCAAGTGGTCAGAATGGGAACTTTTGAGTTGCTTCTCTGTTACTACATTAGAAAGTTAAAAGACTGTTACTTAGATGTTATAATGTTAAAATAGCAGAGCACAGCACTCTGAGCCAGACAGTGTGCTGAGTGCCTGGCACTTAGGAACTCACGGAATCTTCACAACAACCCTAGGAGGAGGTAGTCACAATTATGACCCCATTTTATAGATGAGAAAACGGTGGCACGAGGCGGTTATGGGTCGCACAAGACAGGGATGTTACTCCACCAGGCATGAGAAAGTGAGAGGCTGCGCGGATTCCGTTCTGCTCGGCGTGGGGGACTCGGAAGGGCTTGGGGGCGGCGTTCGTGAGCCTTAAGTTTATGGGATGGGGTGGAAGTGAGAGCATCTCCTTGAGGGTCAGGGAGATACATGGATGACTAAGCAGAGTTTGTTCTTGTAGAGGTTTGTGGCCAAGGCGCATGGCTCTCCACGGGTGTACTGGCTGGGACTGAATGACAAGGACCAAGAAGGGAACTGGAGGTGGCTGGATGGTTCACCCGTCACTTTAAGGCAAGTGTCCAGGGCTCTTGGAGTGTCTGACTTTTCTTGGGGATCCCAGCATGGGGAGAGAAGAGTGTAATGGAGATGTGTGTCTGAGGGCATCTGGAGCTTACTGGTACATCTGCACTGGTTGTTAAAGATACAAAATCTCCTTTCCCTATTGGCAAATTGCCATTGCCTGTGGCCTCTGAGTGTCCCCCCTGCTGCCCCCTGGACCTCCCCTCCCCCACAAAACTAACGGATTCCTGCCTGGCACAGAAGGGGCTTGTGGAAACCAAATAGGGGGTGGGTAGGCTGTATGTGCAGCATTGCTGATTAATTATTTTCACACCACCCCTGGGCATTCCTTTCTCCCTTTATTTTTTTTTGGGTTGGTCACTCTTACAGTCTGAGCTGGCAGATTCTTTAGAATCCCAAGGCACGGGGCTGCTGGTCCCTGTACTTTTAAAATTTCCTCCATAGCAATAGGCTCGAACTTTCAGCACAACTGTTCCAATGTAAGTCCCCAGACCGATGGCTGGGAAATAAAAGGCAGGGGTAGCCATCAGGAGGGAGGAAGAGGAAGATTTTGCTTCACCAAATGATGAGCAGTGTCTCATTTTTAAAATGAACGGCCCCTGAAAGGAGGGACAACTGTCAATAGAGGCAGCGCCGTGCTGCCTTCTGCTCAGCTCAGCTCCCTTCCCGGGGCTGGCACGTCCATCTCGCGGTTGCTGTAAGTCTTGGCTGCTAACAGCTTCCAGCTGTGCCTTCTCCAGGGCTTTCCCTTCAGCTGAAGGGACGCTTGCTCACCTGGGGGCTTATGCCACTCCCGCCAGGGTTGCAGTTACTAACAGGAGCCTGGACCCCTTGTCTTAAGTAGGGGTAAGCCTGTGGTATGGTTTACACTCCAGAGCCCGCCGTGGGCTCAGGCTGAGGCTGGACCAAGCTGAGCCTACATTCTCAGCTCCTTCCCCTGTCCCATCTTGCTTCTCCTCGCCCTCAGGAGAGAGGGACTCAGCTGAGCAGCCTCAGAACCTGATTCAGGAGGTGGGGAGACTGTCTCGGTGAACAGGGAGATGGGGCTGAGTTAGGACAGGTAAGCCAGGGCGAAGGGGATGACACAACATCTTTGGGTAATTCTGAATGGCTGAAGAAATGATTCAGATGAAAGAAACAGCCCCAAACCATGAAAATCTTTCTTTTTTTCCCCTCCTATATATCTTTGATTAATAGACTTAATTTTTAAAACAAATCATTTTATTGATACATATTAATAAAGTATAAATCCATCCAAAGTGTATAATCAGTGGTATTTGGTATAAGCACATAGTTGTGCATTCATCACTTCAATCATTATTAGAGCATTTTCATTATTCCAATAATAGTAATAAAAAACAACAAACAAAACAAAAAACTCATCACCTCTTAATCTCTCTATGCTTTCCCTGCTGTACATAGCTGCTATTCTTTTTCTTTTATTTATTTTTTTCCCTCCCTTTTCTGCTCCCTGCTCATTTTTGTTTTTTTGACTCGTTGTCTGCTCATTGTTTTTACTCGTTGTCTGCTCGTTGTTTGTCTTCTTTAGGAGGCACTGGGAACCAAACCCGGGACCTCCCGTGTGGGAGGCAGGTGCCCAACCACTTGAACCACATCTACT
Organism: Tolypeutes matacus; assembly: GCA_026826555.1. Lineage (NCBI taxonomy): Eukaryota > Metazoa > Chordata > Mammalia > Cingulata > Chlamyphoridae > Tolypeutes > Tolypeutes matacus. The sequence goes on along the minus strand of JAKSZT010032673.1, from coordinate 3,036,518 downwards.
CCCATAGCTGCTATACTTTTTCTTTTCTTTTTTTTTTTTTTTTTAAGACTAGTCAAGTGAAGCAGTGGAAGTGGAGAATGAACAAAGTAATCTGTAACTGACTGTAATCAATTAGTTGTAACTTGCACTGAGCTCGGACCAGCCTTTCTTTTTCTTTTATTTATTTTTCCCCTCCCCTGAGTTGGCTCTCTGGTCTGTTTGCTAGTTGTTTGTGCTCATTGTCTATTCATTGTTTTTTTTTTTTTTTTTTTTTTTTTTTTTTTTTTTACTTTAGGAGGCACCAGGAACTGAACCCAGGACCTCCCATGTGGGAGGTGGGTACCCAACTACTTGAGCCACATCTGCTCCCTGCTAATTTTTTTTTTTTTTTTTTTTTTTTACCGGGAGGTCCCGGGTATCGAACCTGGGTCCCTCCAGATGGGAGACGGACGCCCAACCAGTTGAGCCACATCCGACCCCCTCATTTTGTTTGTTTTTTTTTTTTGCTTGTTGTCTGCTCACTGTTTGCTAGTTGTCTTTGCTTGCTGTCTTGTCTACTCGTTGTCTACTCATTATTTTTGCTCGTTGTCTGTTCATTGTCTGCTCATTGTTTTTGCTTGTTGTCTGCTCGTTGTTTGTCTTCTTTAGGAGGCACTGGGAACCAAACCTGGGACCTCCCGTGTGGGAGGCAGGTGCCCAATCACTTGAACCGCATCCACCCCCATGGCTGCTATTCTGTTTCCATCTTTCTAGTTTATTTGTACTTATATTTTGTAAAAACTGTCTTATATATACAATATCACCCATATTCATATTTCACTATGTTATACAATCCCATGTCGCATTTTTTAGATTTCCTTTCTAGACTTTATTCTAGAAGCATTTTAGGTTATCAGATGAATGGAGAGACGGTGCAGAGAGTTTCCATATACCTAGTCTCTTCCCCCACCCCAAACACCTTGCACTAGCATGGTCCGTCTGGTACAATATGGATGCATTGTTATTAACTAAAGTTTGTAGCCAACCTTCAGGCTCACTCTTTGCCTTGCACAGCTTTACAGGTTTTGACAAACACACCATGTCAGGTATCCACCATTAGGGAATCACACAGAATAGTTTAACTGCCCTAAACAGCCGCCCCTCATTTCTTCCATCCAGTTTCTGGGACCCACAGGAACCCAACAACCTCCACGAAGAGGACTGTGCCAGCATGAACAAAGGGGGTACTTGGAATGATCTTGCCTGTGAAAAAACGACGTACTGGATCTGTGAGCGGAAATGTTCCTGTTGAACCCCAGGGCTGAGGCTGGGGTCTGGCCTTGGAGGTGGTCCGTCCTGCCCTTCCACAGAAGGTCTGCCCTCCTCATGAGCGGACGTTGGATGTGCCCAGAATGGAATCGGCAGCCTGGTTGTGTCAAGTTCCTGGGATGCGAGTTAGGCTTGGGGGGCTCCTCTAGGGCTCGCCCAAAGGGATGGGAGCTGGAGGGACTTCGTGGTGGTCTCCCAGTTCTGGTCTGGAGGACGTTCACCGAATTCCTGATCATGGCTCTTGGGAAGTGATGTTGGCCTGGGGCCTCCGGGTCTGACATTGAACCCAGCCTGGATGCCCCTGAGACTGGGCTCCCTTCCTGAAGTGGTTTCTGGATGGTGGGGAGAAAAATTCTTGACAAGCAACTTTCTTAATGTCCTGGGTGAGGTTTGCCCAAGCCAGGAGGCAGAATCTGACCTCTGATCAGACCCATGGAACTTCGAGAAAGACCAACCCTGCTAGAAAGGGTCTAGAAACTTCTATCCAGGCAAAACTCCCACCCAGGGTGGTCGGGCCAGGCTGTGACTTGGTCAGAGTCACAGGACTGCAATGGAGATATCTGCCCACACGTGCTCTCAAACTGTGGGTTATAAAGACCCTGGATGATCTAATTCACTTTGCTGCTGTGTGGACTTTCTTGGGCTATTAACTCTTACAGTGTTAGGACTTCCCAAAATCTCACCTCATTGTATGGGGCAGTTCTGGTCTTGGCAAGAGGTTTCATATCCTTGCCCACTACAAGCCAGAAGTCCAGCCCTCTTCAATGGTCATGTCAACCAACAAGACTCCCTAGATGTACCCCAAACACTCACCCCCAATCAAAGCACAACTCAACATGATGATTCCTTTGGACAATCACCCAACTCTACCCAGGGATGGGTAGACATTCTCCAAACCAATCAATTTGCTGATCCACGAATGCCCTTGACAAGTAGCAGAGTCTTTCCTGTTTTGACCGAGAGCAGGTGGTGAGGGCAAACAGGCTCTGAGGCGGGCAACGGGTGAGGTTGGCACTTAACGTCCTACTCCCTCTCTTCTTGTATTCTTCCTCCTCCATGCCCTGCTCTCCACTTACCAGCACCCAAATCAGCCCTCCACCCCCTTCTTCCCCAGCATGCAGAGTGGGCGGGGGGCCCTGTTATAAATCCTCCACCTTCGGGGACCCTTGGTCCCAGCAACTGTTTATCTGCGGTCATGGGAAGGCCCCACATCTAAGAAGAGGAAACTCCAATTTCCCCCATGTGTATAGTGCAAAATGAGGAAGTGGGGAGCGGGGGTCTGTGGTCACATCTCTGAGTCGTGCTGGGACCCACAGTGGAGCTGGCCACAACCTATTTCCTTTCCACATCTCTCATGATTGTCCACTCGAGGGCAGAGAGACAAACATGAAAGAGATCACTCAGGTCCTAGGGTGCAAAGGTTGGATGTTCTTGGCTAAATGAAATAACAGCCACCAGGTATCAGGCAGGTTGTGCGTGCTAGATACAAGCAGTGGCTCTCATTTAACCTCTGCTGCAACTCCACGAGGTTGGAATAATTGTCAACCTCATTTTGCAGCTGGGAAAACGGAGGCCCAGAGCAGATCTTGTGGCTTGTCCATTGTCATTCGTGGTGGAGCTGGGATTTGGGCTCCATCTGTTCCTCCAATGTTTGTCTCTCTCTCTGGAGCACCTGCTGCCTTCTGAGGGATTATCTGTAAACTTTTTTTATTCCTGGGGACCCTGCACCTTGTAACTATGGTCTCAGCTGGCAGTTATGGGAAAGGAGCAGTGTGGTGAAACAGATATGCTTGGCTGACAGACGAGACCGGGGGCGCAGTTGTTTAAATTGTGGGGCTCTTTTGTGGCCATTACGGTAGCCTGGGCGAGAGATAACAGGGGCTTAGACCAGGAGGAATTCTCGATCTATTTTTTTAGGCGGTATCGGGGATTGAACCTGGGACCTCATACATGGGAAGCAGGTGCTCAACCACTGAGCTACATCTGCTCCCCTCTGGATCTATTTCGAAGGTAGAGTCAATAGGATTTGCTGGTGGATTGGATGTGGGATATGAGAGGAAAACAAGGGAAAAGAAAGACTCCAAGCTTTTTAGCCTAAGCAATAGGGAAGATGGAGTTAATAGGGTCAGGAGAATGCTTATGAATACAACTCACTTAAATTTAGGTGGTTCATAAATGCTTGCCAAAGTTTTGAGAACTTCCTCTGTCAAGAGAGAATGGGTCCAGAATGGAATACTGTGTGTTCATGCTTGCATCCCTGATCTTCACAGCAATCAGCTGCCTCTAGAGTCCATTTGATCTGCCATAAGTTACGCTGGATGTGCCGGGGGAAACTTGCTTCCTGGAATGACACTCAACCAAAGCCAGGGCTTGGAGAACACATATCCCAGCTCCCTGACTCCTCAGATGAGATGGCTCTGAGGAGTGTGTTCCACATCATCTCTCAGGGATCCCCAGTGGGATTAAGCTCCAGTTTCCTACAAGAGTAGCCGACTTGATAACACATTTTTTTATTGGCTGCCTTCTTTCCCTGACTCACGTTGCCTCTCTCCTACAGGTCGTTCCTGGGATGACTTCCCAAATAAATGACTCGCACTTGAATCCTTGTCTCAAAGGTTGCTTTTGGGGGAACCCAAATGAAGACACTACAGGGCAGTAGAAGACTAGCTTGCAAAATGGTTCTGTTTTTTCTAGAACTGAGGGGGTTCCTGGAAGGCAGGACTTTCATTGCTAAAACTGGGAAAGTTCTGGGTAAATCGGGATGAGTTGGTCACCCACCTAGCAGAAGAGTGTGGTATTGGGAAAGCCACGAGGGGAAAGTGATCAACAGAGTCAAATGTGACCCAGAGGCCAAGTTAGATAAGACTGAGGGGCAGACACTGAGCCACTCTTTGATGTGTTGGAGGTAGAAGTCACACTTCAGTGGGTTGAGCGGCGAGGGAGTGGGAGGAAGTGGAGCTAGAAGAGTGCAAACATCTTTTTCTAGAGTTTCATCTGTGAAAGAGAGGAGAGAGAATGGCTATTGGGTTTTTGTGGTAGGAGAGGCGGTTGAGCAGGGTTTTTTTGGACGTGTGTGCAGGGGTGTAGGAAAGGACCTGTTTCGGTTTGCTAGGACCTGCTGTAACAAAGTACAGACTAGTTGCCTTAAACAACAGGAATTTTTTTTAACAAATCAATTTTATTGATACGTATCAATAAAGCACAAATCCATCCAAAGTGTACAATCAACCGTATTTCATTACTTCGATCGTTATTAGAGCATTTTCATTATTCCAATGATAATAATAAACAAAAAAAGCCAGACAACAAAAACTCATCACTCTCAATATCTCTCTGCTTCCAACGACAGGAATTTACTGTCTAACAATTTGGAAGGCTAGAAGTCCAAGAAGAAGATGTTTTCAGGATCATGCGCTCATTGAAGACTGTAAAGTGGCTTGCAGCGACCCATAGCTCAACTTCTGCCTCTGTCACATGGCTGTCTCTCTCCCCATCTGTCTCTTACTCACTGGGTCCAAATTTCCTCTGCTTATGAGGACTCCAGTCATATTGGAATAAGACTTACCCTCATTCGGTTTGGTCTCATCTTAATTAATAACATCTTCAAAGATCCTACTTATAAATGGGTTCACATCCATAGGACCAGGGTCTAGGACTTGAACATGTGTTTTGGGGGGACATGATTTGATCCATAAGAGGACCTGGACATACCTCGCCCAATACTCTTCCAAAATGTCCTATTATTCCCAGATTGGATATCCTGGATCTCCCAGTCTGACTCTTCTCCTTCATGATTTTCATCCTCTTGCATTTTGTTCTATGCTTTGAGAATATTTCTTCCACATGGTCTTCTAAGTCACTAATTTGGTTCTTGACAATGAGCATCCTCTTTTTCAATGCATCAAGCAAAATTTACCATGTAGAATTCGTGCTGTTTTGACTCCCAAGAGAGCTATTTTGGTACTTCCACTGGCATCTCCTTAAGTTCTTACTTTTTTTTTTTTTTTTTTTTTTTTTTTACAATCTCAAAGCATTTCATTTTTTAAAACAAATCAGTTTCATTGATACATATTAATAAAGCATAAATCCATCCAAAGTGTATAATCAGTGGTATTTGGTATAATCACATAGTTGTGAATTCATTATCCCAATCATTACTAGAGCACTTTCATTATTCCAATAATAATAATAAACAAAAAACAGACAAACACATATCACCTCTCCATCTCTCTACGCTTCCCCTGCTGTATATAGCTGCTATTGTTTCCATCTCTCGTTTATGTGTATTTGTATTTTGTAAAAACAGTCTTATATATGCAGTATTACACTTGTATTTCCCATGAGGTTTTGCTATGCTATACAGTCCCATGTTACATTCTTCAGCTTTCCTTCTAGCAATATACATGTCCTTAGACTTTCCCTTTCAACCACTGTCATACCCATATAATAGCAATGCTACTTACAAACACTGTGATGTGCTTTCACCATTTCCAAAGATTTACAAGCAAGCTTTTTACCATTTCTGCACAGATTAGACCTCAGCTTTTCATTCTCTAACCTTATTCTATTTTCTGGTGACCTATATTCATGGAGTTATTATGTTAACTCCGTGAGTTTCCATAATATATTTAGTTCATAATAGTGCAATTATACAGTATTTGTCCTTTTGTGTCTAGCTTCCTTCACTCAACTCATCACTCATGGATTTCCTCCAGGTTCATCCATGTTGCCATATGCTTTATGACTTCATTTCTTCTTACAGCTGCATAATATTCTATCGTGTATGTACACCACAATTTGTTTATCCATTCATCAGTTGATGGACACCTGGGTTGTTTCCATCTTTTGGCAATCGTGAATATCGCTGCTGTGAATATCAGTGTGCAGAAGTCTGTTCATGTCACTGTTTTTACTTCTTCTGGGTACATGCTGAGTAGTGGTATTGCCAGGTCACATGGCAGGTCTTACTTTTCTTATTCTTGTTTAAAGTTGTAGTCTGTCTACCCCAGTAGCTCTGTTTCACTGGGTGTCAGTTCAGTTGGATCATCCTCTTTTCAGCTGCTGAACTCTCTCACTTGCTGTTATTTTTCTCTGAGTCTCAGATCTGGGGGTTTGGAATTCTAAGTGGTGGCAGGTTTCCAAAATGGTGGGGGGAAGATGGATTCTCCACCCCAGGGGTGAGGGCATGCACTGGGCAGGAGTACAGGGGCACATTCCTGCTTCTGGTCTCCTCACTTTCCTCTAGATTCAATAGTAGGACTCCTCGGGTCCAGAAAGACCAGGCACACATACATGGGGCTGACTCGTCCCAGGATGGCTTGTGCCTTACCCTCACCTAGTGGGCTCTTCAACTTGTTTCAGGATTCCTACCTGGTGCAAGTGGGAGGAGTTCCAACTGCAGCTTTCCATTCAGGGACTCTCCCAGACACACAGACCTCACTCCCATCTGGCTGCTATAGGTCCCAGCAGCCTTTTGGTTCCAAAGAGGCAGATATATTGAGGCAAGGAGTGGAGGAGAATAGATGGCTATTTCCTTAGAATCTCCCATTTCTCTTTCTTTAGCATGGGAGTCAGCACACTGTGGTCTGGGGGTTAAATCATGCTGCTTGCAGTGTGTGTGTGTGTGTGTGTGTGTTACAACTAGTACAATCTATAACCAGTATTTATACAAACAGATATTCTATATATGTGATATCTATATCCCAAAGCCTAAAATATTTTCTATCTAACTCTTTACAGAAGAAGTTTTCTGACTTCTTTAGACTTCTTTTCTGACACAGCTGGGGAAAGATTCAGGAGAGAGAGGAGATATTAATGGAGAAAGATTCTCAAACACGCAGTAAGGGGTGGGATGCAAGGCACAGAGGAAGGAGTTGGTTTTGACAAAAGGAGTTACTCCTCTGCTATTGTGGTGAAATGGAGGAGGAGATGATGGGTGTCAACGAAGGAAGGAAGCAAGGATGGGTACGCATGAGGATATATATGTGTGTGTATGTATCTCTCTATCTATATATATATGCGAAGTCAGAAAATTGAGGAAGTTGCATCTACTAGTGTTTATTTTCTCTGAGAATTAAGAGACAAGGTCTTCTGCCTTATGCAAAGGAAAAGGATTTATGGGTGAGGGCCTTAATAAGGATTGAAGAAGGTGGTGAAAAACAGGAACTCCTCATGTGGGAAAGTTGATGAAGGCTAGGGAAAGAGATTCCCAGGTAGCTTGGAGGCTCTTGTTTAGATCAGAAAGTATGAATTTATAATGGCTGCAAGCTGAGTGATTCTAGGCTCTCACTGCCTTGATGGAGGAGTGCTTTGGGCTGCAAGTAACAGATTTTCTGACCTACAATGGCTTCACAATAGGAAGTCATGACATTTTTGACAACTCATAAATATCATAAAAGCTCAAATAATCCCTATATTTCCACTCTTCCATCCCTACTATTTCCATTGTATCTTCTGTGCAAGTATCATATAATTGTTTGAGAACATTCAAAAGCAGGAAGTCATGACAGGTTCTCTTTGACTTTGTCTCTGTTTTTATGAAGGAAAAAAATTCTAGCAAAGCCTTTCTTATGTTTTATTGGCCAGAACTGGTCCAAATTGCCCACCCTAAACTGATTTCTACCAAATGGGAATGAGGTCACCATGGTTCGCTTAGAACAAGATTTCTCTACCGAAGCATCGTTGACATTTGGGCATGGATAATTCTTTGTTGAGCATTGCAGGAGGTTTAGCAGTATCTCTGGCCTCTACCCATTAGATGCCAGAAGCATCTTCTCCAGTTTTTTTTTTTTTTTTTTTAAATTTTATTTATTTATCCCCCCTTGCTGCTTGTGCTCGCTGTGTCCATTTGCTGTGCGTTTTCTGTGTCTGCTTGTCTCCCTTTGTTGGGTCGCCCTGCAGCTCACTGCGCCATGTGGGCTGGCTTGCCTTCACCAGGAGGCCCCGGGAACCGCACCCCGGGCCTCCCATATGGTAAATGGGAGCCCTATCAATTGAGTCACAGCCGCTTCCCACCTTCTCCAATTGTGACAACCAAAAATGTTTCAAGACACCAACAAACATCCAGGGGCAGCAGACAAAATCACGCCCCCCCACTGGTTGAGAACCGCTGGCTTAGATCAATCTCAATTGACCCCTGGGTACAGAAACATAGCTGTCCCAAATCTGAAAGCAACGAAGATCCTATTAAACAGGAAAATGCAGTGGCGGTGATGGCTGTTGGGTTGACAATCCATGGGATCTGCCATAGTTGGATCAACCCTGGATTGACGTTTTCCTGGCAGGTGTAGAATCAGAGTGAGGGAACAAAAGTGTTGAAAGTATGGGGGAAAATCAGCTGACATGGAGGATCCTAAGGTTTATGGTGGATAAGAAAGGAGGTGAAGCCAGGAGGAAGCAGATGGCTTGGGAGAAGCTGATGGCTTGAGGGGATGGATGAATTTAGAAGAGGTGAGAGTAAGAACAGGATGAAAGGTCTTGGAAGGGGACTCCTCAGTTACAAAAAGGCAAATAAGTGTTTGCAGTAGTCATGGTTTGGGTATCCAGGGATAAGCATTGGCTGACTATATTGTTGCAAAGAGAAATCCAATTCAACACATTTATTGAGAGCCTATTATGCAAAGCAAACATATCAGGAAGTAAAGGTTAAACGTTTTCCCCAAGTATGATATATAAAACAAGACTCCCCGACCTCAGCTTCATTCTTTGTGATGGCAACCAGATCCATGGGGTCAAATATTCTAGTTCTCGAAATAAAATTTTTTTTGAAGTATATCATTCATACATGCACATACATAAACAATAAGTGCATAATAAAAGTTGTGAACTTACAAAACAAGCATGCACGTCGTCATACAAGGCCCCATACATCTCCCCACCACGCTTTGCATTTTTGTGAAACATTTGTTATTAAACTATGAAAGAGCATTGTCAAAATATTACCATTAACTATAGCCCGTATCTTACATTTGGTGTATTTCCCCCCCAACCCACCCGATTATTAACACCCTGTACTAATATTATGCATTTGTTACAGTTTAGGAGAGAGTGTTCCAACATTTGTCCGGTTAACCACAGTCCATCTTCCATCACTGGATTCTCTGTGTTCTACAGTCCCAGGCTTTGTACAATCCATTCAAAGTTTACACTCACCGGCTCTCATTTTCATCGCAGAGTTGTGCTGTTAATATTTTCTTTTTATTTGCTCTGATTAAAAAAAAATCCCAAAGATATTTAGATTAAAGGTGGCTGTAAGGATGAAAAAAAAAAAAAAAAAACCCAGAAAGAGCAGGATTAAACCCACAGAACGTCATCTAGCAGGCAGGGGTGGCACAATCTCCTGGCACTTTAGAAACTTAGGGCAAGTGTGATCTTTAGCTTAGGGTGAAAGGACTTCTCAACAATCCGGAATGAAGAATCCTTCCCTTTGAAAAATTTTCAGAGATAGTATCTCACTCCAGAATTTCAACACCCTGAGTGCTTTATTTTTTCTATGAAGAAAGCTAGACTCGTAAGTTCCATCACAGCAGGGACAGCATGGGTTTCTCTCCCTTTTGTACACCCATTGCCTAGCAGAGAGCTTGATACATTGTAGCATTCAACAAATATTCTCTTCATCCCCCACAAGTTACATCCTGGTTTTAGTTTTTCAAGCTCAATTACGGAACCAGTATCTCCTCTAGCAGCCCATGGGAATGGCTTCTAGAGATCTGGGCAAGGGACACTCCTAGTTACAAGAGTCAGTGCATAATGATGGATAGAAACCATTATATATTTTGTCAAAACCTATAGAATTGTGCGGTGCAAAGTGTAAAAGAGTATAAACTACAGACCGTGGTTAGTGGCAATGCTTCAATATGTGTTCATCAGTTGTACCAAATGTAGCACACTAATGAAAGATGGTTAATGTGGGAAAGTGGGAGAGGGAGAAGGTGGGGTATATGTGAATCACCTATATTTTCGATGTAACATGTATGTAATCTAAAGCTCCTTTAAAAGCAATGAAAAAAATTTTAATGGAAAATTGAAAAAAAAAAAAAAAAAGAAAAACAAAAGAGTCAGTGCAAAGTCCAAATCCACCTTCAAGTTTATGGTTCACTCATAGACCTCCCTGTCCAGGTATAATCTACCAGCCAAGCATGACTTTGACTATAAGCAGTGTTGCCTGATTACGCATGTGACTTTCCAACTTGACCAAGTTTCCGGGACAACAGAGCCAGAAAGTTAATGCAAGATCCAATTTGTCCACAGAGAAAGGGAAAGGATTTTGTTAACTCTATTCACACCCTGTGCCTAGAAAAATAAAAGCTTAAGAGATTCCTTTCTTTAAAGCTGATGCACTGCTTAAAGTGAGACTCATTGTTTTTACTTTATATTTTCACTTTTCAAAGATACATTCATTCAGCTTCCACAATGTTAAGTAATAATAAAAAAAAAAAGTTTCCTTATTTTATTGTGGAGATCCAGTAGTTAGAGAGCTGGCAGCTTTGGAAAGTATTTTGGGTTAGCTGGAAATTTTTTTATAGGCTACAGTCAATTGTCAGCATCTGCCACAAGTTTACTCTTACTGAGAATGATTAAGCCTAATATTCACCAGAATTTCTCCAATCACCTGACATGCACTAAGACTTTTTTCCTGGTCCCTTTTCCTCTGTGACCTTGTGGGAAAGACATAACTAAGTCACAAGCCCCTTCTGTGCATAAGAAACAGAAGTTTCTTTAGTGACCTTAATATGGCTTTTCACTGCTGAGGAAAATCGTGTTATCTCAAGAAATTTAGAAGATGATTTATCAGAAATTTAGTTTCACTAAAAAAAACAAAAACAAAAACAAAAAAATGCACCATAGTCTAAAGTTCTTTGGTTAGTGGATGTGATGGGTATAGACGTAGGAGGGATGAAATCAAACAAGACAGGAAGGGAGTCTATGGATTTACAGTTTTGGAGCCCAACTTGGTCATCCAGACATGCCCCAAATGTTCCCTCTTCTCCCCAAAAAAGCAAATAAGGGAAAACTATGGAAAGAAGTCTCAGATAGTGTTGGAAGCTCAATTCTTTGTGCGCTGAGCTTGAGTTCGTGCAATAAAAGAGCAGAGAATACCGGCCGCCCAGTTCCAGAGCTATTGATATTGGTCAAAGCTGGGGTTCTCTGCCCAATGTGCTCAAATGTCTAATTCCTGAGTCATCAGGATTTCAAAGGGAAGCGGAGAGGGAGAGCTTGAAGATACTAGCTCTCCTTCCACTCTGGCCCCTGGGTCCATAAAATGGCAAGACCCTTTTGTTTGGGGGTCCCTTAGCAGCGAGATGATCCCCACAGCAGTGTTTCTCTATCTGACCCTCACCTAGCGGCATTTTGTATGGGGGGGGTGGAAATGGAGTGGGGCAGGGGAGTCTAGGCTTTCTCTTGCTTAAACTGTTGTGGTGATTAAAGGCGGGACTGTTACTTTCGGCTTGGCTTCTTGTCTGATCAGCTACTCCAACACCTGGTAGCTCAGCCCGGCTGCCTCAGTTCTGCTCAGATGTTGACAGTGGTATGTCTTAGCTATGCCTCTCTGCAAGGAAAGAGCATGTGCAGAAACCAGCTCAGGCACTGCTAGCTGAGCAGGGAGGAGCGAATTGAATGAAGAACAAAATAGTGAGAATGAGGAACACAAGTGAGGTTATCAGGAACAGAACACTTCCTTCTATCTTCCATGAAAAGGTGGCTTGTTCTGAAACAAAAGAGAGGAAGTTTGGGGTGTCAAGGGGGTAAAGCGATAGAAAAGACCACAAGTCCTCTTACCTCACTGGGTTTCGAGTCGGGGCCAAACCTGTTGGAAAGCGTATATGTCTCCGTCACAGATTTGGATTTTATGGTCTTCCTAAACCACTTTTGGTATTGTTTCCGGACCTGGAGCATTAATGGAAATACCAGGATGTTTTTTTTTTTTTTTTTATTGATATTGATGAAGAGGAGAAAAGTCAGCGAGTTGGGGAAAAAAAAAAGAGACATTATTTAAGATTTTTTATTTATTTATTCATTTATCCCCCCCTTGCTACTTGTGCTCGCTGGGTCAGCAAACCACGCCGGGCGGGCGGGCTTGCCTTCACCAGGAGGCCTCAGGAACCGAACCCGGGGCCTCCCATATGGTAAACGGGTGCCCTACTGATTGAGCCACAGCCGCTTCCGTAAGAGACATTATTTAAAAAACTATTTTTTCATAATGGAAAATATATATCTGTTGTAGAAAATTTACATGATATGCACATGCCAAGGGAAGAAAGTAGAAGTCACATATAATTTTCTTCAATCTAGCGAAAACCGCTGATAATTATTTTGGTGGTATCCTTCCATCTTGTTTTGGTTTGGGGTCAACCAGAAGCAGACCCTGTGATAAGAATTCAAATGTAAGGAGTTTACGTGGGAGGTGATCTCAGGAAGAGCCAGTAGGGCGGTAGTGGAAGGCAGGTAGTATAGGGAGTTTCTCACTGTGGGAAACTGGGGCACAGTCCCATTGGGGCATTCTGGGAGACAGCACAGGTCCCACACTTCAGAATCATCCCACCCCAGGGTGGGGAAGCTGGGGTATTTGACCACCAACTCCCATTGGTCATTGGTTGTGGACTGAGCTCAGGGGCCATTAATTTCTGGCACTGCCAGCTTGTCCAGTGCATGGTCCAAGCATGTTCTGCAGATGGTAAGAAGTCTACAGGCAGAGAGTCATAGCTGTTGGCAATAAGCAACCCTGGATGGGCAGAGGTGGATGCTGAAAGGTTTCCCAGCCTTTGCACCATTGGCCTTTTGGGATGGATAATTTCTTTGTGGTGGGAGGCTGTCCTGGGCATTGGGAAGGCGTTCAGCAGCATCCCTGGCCTCATCCCACTAGGTGCCAATAGCATCCTCTAGTTGTGACAACTAAAAGTGTCTCCAAAATTGTCCCCGGTTGAGAATGATTGTGCTATGCCATACACTCCCACATGTAAACAAATTTGTAACAATAACATAAGTAATAAATGTTTATATACATTTTAGAAACAAAGTGGAACCTTTCTGGGTAGTGTTTTGTAACTTTCTTTTTCACTTAAAATAGGTGAATTTCCTTCTAGTCATAAAATATTCTTGTGCCTGGACAAAAATGAAGATAAGAATGTTTCAAGTTTGTGCTGGTCCTTTGTCTTCTAGGGATTATCTGCTTTACCAGCTCAGTTTCTTCCCTTTCCTCACCCTGTGAGGAGCTTTTCTGCATTTCTCAGTTTGGTTCTTTGGGACTCTTGGATGCAGAGTGAGGAAAAGAGGGAGAGAGATGAGGGAAGGAGAGATAGAGATAGAGATAGAGATAGAGATAGAGATAGAGATAGAGATAGAGATAGAGATAGAGAGAGAGAGAGAGAGAGAGAGAGAGAGAGAGAGAGAGAGAGAGAGAAAGGGTAGAGGGGTAAAAGACTAAGAGGAAGCTGGGAGTGAGGTACATTTTTGGGGAACTTTTTGAAGGAAGTAGACCAGAGAAGCTATGAGGGAGAAGAAAATCACTGTGAAAGGAAGAAGCAGCTTGAAATGGTTTTGTCCAGTGTTACTTGACTTCCTGTGCTTCTGCCATTGCCATGAGAAGAGCACACACTGGGGACCTGCTTCCCCTTCTGCCTCAGGGTGAGTCCCAAGGAACAGACCTAACCTGATCTGTTTCCTGGAGCCAAGCCAAACCAAGCCCAGCAAATATCAGCGGAACCCCAACTATCTTGCAGACTCAAGGACGAGAAAAGTAACTATTTGTTGTTTAAACCACTAAGATTTTGAGATTACTTGTTACACAGCAATAGCTAACTATTACAAGTGGCAATGCCGAAGAAAAGCACATTTTCTTGATATAACAATTCTTTACTTTCTGAAAGCTGTTAATAAATGTATATTGTATCTTATAATCAATAGCATCTTAGAGAAAATATAGGTATCATTTTTACATACTGATTACAAAGTGATATGGAAATTTAGAGAGCATGGGTTTAAATGTTCATTAAGCTGTATCTCCAAAATTTTCTCCTGTTTCAAACAATAAATAAAGGAGTCACCATTTACCTGCTGGCTTAGGACGCAGTAGATCAGGAAGATGAAGACGCCCTGCAGGCTGTTGATGATGGTGAAGAGGTAAGCCATGACATGGGCAGCTGGGCCCACCTGCAGGATGCCCAGACACCACGTGCATCCCAGGATGAAGAGCTGAGCTACTGCTTTAAATGCCAGCATCCTGGGAAGGGTCAGTAATGATTATTTTAAAAAGCTGATTAATGGACATGGACAGCCCTATCATGTAGTTGTCAACACTGAGGACTCTGGAGCTACACTTCCTGGGTTTAAATCCAAGCCTTGGCACCTGTGTGTCCTTGGGCAGGTGACTTTACCTTTCTGAATCCCAGTGCCCTCATCTTTTTTTTTTTAAATATATTTTTAATTTTTTCTAAAAGATACTTGGATTACATAAAATGTTACGTAAAAAAAAATATAAGGGATTCCCATATACCCCATATGCCCCACACCTCCCACTTTTCCCCACATTAACAACTTCTTTCATTAGTGTGGTACATTCATTGCAATTGATGAACACATTTTGGAGCATTGCCACTAAGGATAGATTATAATTTACATTGTAGTTTACACTCTCTCCTCCTCAATTCTGTAGGCTATGGCAGGATATATAATGGCCTGTTTCTGTCATTGCAATGTCATTCAGGACAATTCCTGAAATATGACACCTCTTTTTCCCTCTCCCTGAATTCAGCATCTCCAGTGGCCACTGTCTCCACATCCATGATATAATTCTTCCATTGCTAGAATCACAGTAAGTCTATAGCAGAGTAGCACATAAGTCCACTCTAGTCCCTATTTTATTCCCCAATCCTGAGGATTCTGGGATGGTGATGCCCACTCCACCTCTGAGAGGGCCCAGTGCCCTCCTCTTCAGGCAGAGTTGCTGCAAAGATTAAAGGAGAGAGTTTATGTAAAGTACTCAGGACAGTGTTAAATTGGTTTCCCCCCCAAAAGACATGTTCAAGTCCTAAACCCTGGGCTCCTGTGAATGGGACCTTATTTGGAAACAGTGACTTGGAAGGTGTGATTAGTTAAGATGAGGTCAAACTAGATTATCCAATATGACTGATGTCCTTATAAGAAGCGGAGACTTGGACACAGACAGACACGGGGGAGGACGGC
Organism: Tolypeutes matacus; assembly: GCA_026826555.1. NCBI lineage: Eukaryota > Metazoa > Chordata > Mammalia > Cingulata > Chlamyphoridae > Tolypeutes > Tolypeutes matacus. Next base: position 3,021,050 of record JAKSZT010032673.1, on the reverse strand, counting down.
CAAGTGACAACTGAGGCAGAGACTGAAGCCCAGAGATTGCTGGCAACCACCCACAATCTAGGAAGAGGCAAGGAAGAATTCTCCCCTACAGATTTTGACTTCTAGCCTCCAGAACAGTGACACTAGAAATTTTTTTTTTTAAAGATTTTATTTATTTATTCATTTATCCCCCCCTTGCTGCTTGTGCTCGCTGGGTCAGCTAACCATGCCGTGCGGGCGGGCCTGCCCTCACCAGGAGGTCCCAGGAACCGAACCCGGGGCCTCCCATATGGTAAACGGGAGCCCCACTGATTGAGCCACAGCCGCTTCCCAGTGACACTAGAAATTTGTATTGTTTTAAGCCACACAGTTTCTGGTCCTTTGTTGAAGAGTCCTAGGAAATTAAGAAGATGGTGTCTGGGACAAAAGTGGTACCACATATATGAAAGTATTCTAAAACTGGACGCTCTTTATCTCTTTTTCTAAATCATTTATAGGCAGGGTCAAAACGGGTGCAATTACCCACCATATCCATGGGATATAAGCCCTCTCTCACTTGGAGGTGGAGTGGACATCACCATCCCAGTCCCCTCAGGATTGGGGGAAGAACTATGGACTAGAGTGGACTTGATGGTATTCTCTTGTTCACATATGGTGATTCTTGCAATGCAAGAAATTATAACAATGAGGTGGAGCCAGTGGCCACTGGACACTTTTGGGGCAGGGAGGGGACGAGCAGTTGAAATAAAGGGGCTTTTTCGGGATTTGGAGGTTGTCCTGAGTGCCGTTGTGGCAACGGATGTAGGCCTTTTTAAATCAGCACACACCACTCAGAACTGAGAGGGAGAGAGTGTGGTCTACAGTGTGAACTGTGGTCTATGGTTGGTGGCAAGGCTCCAGGATGTGTAAGTCCATTGAGGGTGGTGGGCCACACTGTGGGAGATGTTTGTGTGGGATGTGGTGGGAGGTGTGGGAGGTGGGCAACATGGGAATCCCAGTGGGTTCCGTGTAATATTTTAGGTAATCTAAGCACCTCTTAAAATATATGTGTATATATATATAAATAACATTTTTGTAAGCAAATGCACATATATGCATATATATTTATATATCATTTTACAAATATTGGTATGTATTGTGGAAAATTTGATTTTTACCCACAATAAAACAACAACAACAACAAAAAACCACGGGTGCAATTAATAATTACAGTGGGTTAACAGGAATAAACTGGGAGTATCCCAGGCAAACTAATATGTATGGCCATCTTACATTTGCTAATATAATAATACATAAGTGAGAAAGGCTAGTTGAGGAATAATTTATAGAGTGTGATCCTATTTTATTTGTGCCTGTGTCTGTGCTATAGAAAATGAACAGAAAATTTATCTGGAAAAATATCATACATATCAAACAGATTGTTAATTCTGTTTTTTTGGGGGGAAGTGGAAATAGCAGGAAAAAGGGACAATTGGCCACTTTCACTTTTTACTTTAAACATTTTGAAAAATGTTAAAACATTCAATAAGCATGTCATATATTTGTGATTAAAATGAAAAACATATTAACAACAGAGATAAATTTAAATGAAAATGGATGCTGCAAAAAAAAAAAAGAAACAAAAACCTCAGAGTGCACATTTTTTGGGGAAACTATTATAGAAAATTATATTTCAATCTAAATTCTTCCTGAACCTATTACACACAACTTGGAAACATACATTTAAATTTATTACAAGTAGCTAAATTAGTCCCTACTGCTTGGAGTGGGCATCTTTTCATTGGGATATCCTTCAGCAGCTCACTTGGTAGGATTTCTATAGAATTTAAGCTGTCAGTAATTGATGGGTAAGCAAACTTGAGTTTAGAACAAAAAGGCACTCCTGTAGTGTTTTGTGTTGTGTGGCAGAAACTGCTTACTTTGTGCATTTTCTTCGTCTTCCTGTTAGTCTTGGATAACTTCCCCTTTTGAGTTTTATCATAGTACATGGCTGCCCACCTAGAGACTACATTTCCCAGCCTTCCTTGCAGCTCGGTTACCACGTGACCAAGGTCTAGCCAATGGGATGTGAACAAATGTGGAAAATGCAACTTCCATGTCACCTGCTTCCCGCAGACGGGACCCTGACAAGAACGACTCTTAGGGGACACCGCGGCAGTGAAAGAGAAAGAATCCGAGTCCCTGGACAGAGCTTCACCACCCTCCCTGTGGTGCTCAACTCTGAATTCTTCTAGTTCACACTTTTATGGGTCTTTTTTGTCACAGCACCTTAGCCTGTGCCCTAGCTGATACAGGGTACAATAATATGATGGTGAGAGATTACAGTGGCCCCTCTGGTCCCTGGAACCTGGCTGTGGGGTGGAGGTATGAGGAGGTGGGTGGATGAAAAGGGGGTGGGGAACACCGTTTGCTCCACTCACCTTATGTTCCGTATGGTTGACACGTCACTGTTGAGGGAAGTAAGTTTCCTTTTCAAAATCCAAAGGACCAAAAGAAAAAATACTAAATTTACCTGCAAGAATGACATAGTGCAGAATGCAAGTTAAAAGATGTACCATGCGACACACAAGTCCTACCTCCCAGCGCATGGATTTGAATCGGTAGGAGGTGGAAAATCAAACCATACAACTGAGAAAGAGTACATCCCCTGTGCTGACACCCAGCACTTCTTCGTTTGGGAACACTGGCTCCACGTACTCACACAGATAATGGCACAGATGGGACCAAGGAACCCCCAGAGAAATCCCTGGTTCAGGCTGAGCCAGCAGCTGGTAAAAAACAGGAAAAGGGGCAGGAAGAGAGGTCAGAGAAAGCACATGAAATGGACACGAAGTGACGCCTTTCCTCATACAGGACCACTCCTCTCAAAATTATCAGTGGATGACAATCAACACTCTGATTGTGTTTTCTTTCTTTTTTTTTAGGAGGTACTGGGAATCGAACCCAGGACCTTGTACATGCAAAGCGGGTGCTTAGTCACAGAGGTACACCTGCTCCTCTGCTTGTGTTTTACGACAGTCCTGTGGAATATTCATTCCTGGGGACGATGACCATTATACCTATTTCACACCTGGGATCTAACTGTAGCACTTTCCCTCCAGAACCCAAGATCTAGCACCACCTGACCCTGCCTCCCTGGAGGTGGGGCTACAGCTGTTATAGAAGGAAATGTAGAGTGGATTTGATAGGTGCACCCATTCATCAACTTTAACACCATCCCCCAAAAAGATTTCAGGAAATATAACTGTCCGTGGCCCAGGGCAGGATCTCGGCTTACCGGCCAGATGTTCCATAAAGGTGAGGCCTGGACGCTGCGGAAATGGCCACGATCACAGCCGGGACTCCATAGCCCACGGGGAACATGAGCCACTTGATGAATCTGTTCTTGCTGGAATAATTGACCACTGTCAGGTTCCGTGCCGTGAGGAAGAGGTGCAGCCCCTCCAGCAGCATCCAGGTGAAGGAGGCCAGGTAGAGGTAGTGGAGGGCACCAGCGATGATGGCGCACAGCAGCTGGGGGAGAAGGGAGAAGCACCAGGAGAGCTTATGGGGTGAAGGTGGCCCCAGGACCTTTCCTCAACTCTGGCATTGAGTTCAGAGTGCCTGAAGTCAGATTGAGGCAATTTTTTTTAAAAGTAGGGGTGGTGGGATAGGGGTAGAGAATGGGGAGTTAGTTAATGTGTAACTGGTGCAGAATCTTTTGGGGTGATGGAAAAGTTTTTTTTTTTTTTTTTTTTACCGGGAGGTCCCAGGGATCGAACCCAGGTCCCTCCATATGGGAGACGGATGCCCAGCCATTTGAGCCACATCCGTCCCCGATGGAAAAGTTTTAGTAGCAGATGGGGGTGATGGTGGCATATCATTATGAATGCAATTAGCACTCAATTATATATTCGAATGCGGTTAAAAGGGGAAATTTTAGGTTCCTAGAATAAAAATTAAAAAACCCATAGGGTTGTACAGCACAATGAACCCTAATACAAACTATGGACTATAATTAATAGTGCAATGATGATAATATTCTTTCATCAGTTTTAACACATTTATGCAAGGTGGCGTGTGGAAACTCTGCATGATATTTCTGTAAAATTACAACTTCTCTAATAAAAAAATATATATTTTTAAAAAAAGTAAAGGTGGAAGAGTTTGGCGGTGTTTTGGGAAGTTAGACATAGAATTTCCATATGACCTAGTCGTTCCACTCCTAGATACATTCCCCAGAGAATTGAAAACCGGTGTTCAAACACAAATTGTCTGTGAATGTTCTTATCAGCATATTCACAATGGCCGAAGGTGGAAACAGCCCAAGTGTCCATCAAAGGATGAACAGATAAACAAAATGTGGTCTGTCCTTACAGTGGAATAGTCTTCTGCCCTAAAAGGAATGAAGTTCCCATACATGCTACAATGTGGCGGGACCTTGAAAACATGATGCGGAGTGAAAGAGACCAGGCAAGAAAGCCCACGAATTTTACGATTCCACTTATAGGAAATACCCAGAATAGGTAAATGCATAGAGACAGAAAGTAGATTCGTGGTTGCCAGGGGCTGGGGGGAAAGAGTGACTGCTAATGGGGGGTGATGAGAATGTTCTGGAACTAGATAGAGGTGGTGATTGCACAACACCATGAATGCATTAGATGTCACTGAACTGTGTAATGTAAAATAATTTTGTGCTATGTGAATTTTAACTCAGTAATAATAATAAAGAACCAGCAGGAGAAGGTCTTGGAGAAGAACATTTTGAGAAGACAAATGATACCTCTCAAGTTTCCGAGGGGGTAACAGCCTGGTATGTTCAGGAAAGAACCGTGGTTGGAGCAGAGTCAAGGAGGGGGAAGTGGAATGAGGTGAGGTTGGAGAGATGGGTAGGGTTTCCTTTTGGGGGGTGATGACAATGTTCTAGAACTTGATAATGATGCTGGTCGCACAGACCTCGTGAATGGAATAAATGCCACCGAACTGTGCGCTTTAAAGAAGATGACGTTTATATTCGGTGTAATAAATATTTTGAACTAAAAAAAAAAGCAAAAGCGGTTGACAGTCAAGTCAAGTGCTGCCCATCTTGGCACCGCTCTCTCCAACCTCCCCTGCGACCTAAGGGCAGTTTATCTGGGTACCGCACGCAGCAGGCATCCGTGAGCCCAGCAGCCCCTGGTCTGACACCATAGGCACCTTGGGCTCGGGTCGGTCGATCCCGGTGAGGAACAGGAGGTGGGCCAGGAAGAGGCAGATGGAGAGCTGCAGGTGGAGCGAGGTGCTGGGGTTCTGGATGGCTGTGCCCAGGACGAAGGTGAGGCCGGCCAGGAAGAGGCACAGCAGGGAGACCCCCAGACCCACGTAGGTGATCACGGCCAGCACGGGGTCTTCCTCCTGAGACCCAGCAAACAGGAGATCACGGTCAATCTCTCCTTCTCTGGGTTCTCCCCCTGACCTCGGGACTGGGGCAACACAGACACAGGGATAAAGCCTGGTGACTGAGAGCGTGGGAAGCACGCTAAGCACGTTAAGATTCACACCCAAAGAGGTGTAAGAAGCCCTGTGTAGCAGAGGCTATTACCGTCTCCATGCCCACCTGTACCTGTCCTTTAACTGCTTACTGTGAACTGCAGAGATTCTCCGCCTGTTTTCTAGCCACGTGAGCATGCTTGGACATGCCAGAGCAAGTCAGAAGTGCCAGAATGTTCTCCAACAATAACTGTTGGGGGAATTGGTGGATCAACACCCCAGCTACCTTGGCCTTGGGTGGGATTACTCTGAGGAGCATGTTCTATGCTGTCTCCTAGAGCTCCCCAGTGGGACTGAGCAGAAACTTCCTTGATAATAGAAATTGCCAATGGTTAATTTCAGGGGTCAGCTTGGATAGATTATGGTATCCGGTTATTTGGTCAACAAGCTCTGTCTTATTGTTATTGTGAGGGAATTTCATATTGGATTTGCATCTACAGTCAGTTTGTTGCATCTATGGCTGATTGCATCTACAATCAACAAAGGAGACTGCCCTTAGCAATAAGGGGAGTCTCTTCATCCAATTGGTTGGGGGTTTTAAAAGCCATAACTGCAGAGCGGGTGTAGCTCAGTGGTCGAGTGCCTGCTTTGCACCTACGAGGTCCCAGGTTCAATCCCTGGTACCTCCTAACACAAAAAACCATAATGAAGATTTCAGTAATCAGGAAGAAGACTTTCTGCCCCTATTTCAGGCATGCAGCTTCTACTGGGAAATTCAGCCTCACCTTCATCAGAGTTTCAGTTTGCAGTCTGTCCTACGGAATTCGGACTTGCCAATCCCCAAAGTTGTGTGAGCTAATTCTTGTAATAATGCTCGTGACACACACACACACACACACACACACACACACACACCCCGGTTCTGTTTCTCTGGGGGAACCGACTAATAAACCTCCCATACTGCCTGTCTTCCTTTCCTTGTCTCACCTCCCCATAGTCCTGCTGATGTGTCCTGGAGTCACTTCCCAGATAAAGTCCCAGCCCTCAAATCCTTGTCTCAGGGCCTGCTTCGGGGGAACCTCAGACTAAGACGAGGACTCACCTTGTTAAAGGTGGAGGCTATTCACCTGGTCAGCCACTCAGACTTAGCAATACTCACTAATGGGAAATGGTAATTACCACCCTTTATATTTATATGGAGATTTTTGCTTAGTTCAATAACACTGTATATAACTTTTTGGTCCTTTGATTTCTAACCTTTGAAACATTGTGAACTATAAAACACATACAAAAAAGAACATAAACTTAAATGTATCCTATGATTAATAATTAATGGATACATTATGAGTGAATTAATCAGGTCATGAATTAATCCACGGATATTACCCTAAAATCCCTTCTCGACTACAAACCTCTTCCTCCCAGAGGCAACCATTATCTTGACTTTGATGATAATCGCTTCCTGTTTTTTTTTTTTTTGTTTTTTTTTAAATAGTTTTGCCACCCATGGATGTGCCCTGTGGGAGACTGAATCATGTTCCTCCGAAGACAAGTTCTTAATCTTAATCCAAGTTCCTGTGGGTATGAACCCATTTGTAAATGCTATCTTTGAATATGTTTTAGTGATTTCTGAATAGGACCTTTGAAACTGAATGGCTGATTGAATGAGGGTAAAGCCTTAATCTGCGTTACTGGCAGCCTTATATATTTCTTCTTCTTCTTTTGTTTCTTTTTTCTTTTTTAGGAGGTGCTGGGGATTGAACTCTGGACCTTGTACGTGGGAAGCAGGCGCTCAACCACTGAGCTCCCCTGGAGGCCTTATAAAGAGAACCTAGAATTCACAGAAGCCTGGAAGAGGAGGACATGGCCATGTGACGGGGAGCAGAGACGTGGGCCAAGGAGCCCCAAGGATTGCCGGCAGCCACCTCCAGATCCCTACAGAGTCTGGGAGAAAGCAAGCCTTGCCGATGTCTTGATTTTGGACTTCTAGCCTCAAAACCGAGAGACAATAAATTCCTGCTGTTTAATCCAGCCCACTGTGTGGTATTTGTCATATCAACTCTGGCAAACTAAGGCATATCCTTAAGCAATTAGTTTTGTCTGCTTTTGAACTTTATATAAATGGAATAGTCCTCTATGCACACTTTTGGGCCTTTACAGAAGATAATATATGATGACTGAGGAAGGGAGATGCAAATTGAAAGCACAGTGAGTTACCGTGATCCACCCATGAGATGGCCAAAATGAAAAGATTTTTGATGAGGGTGTGGATGAACGGTAGCTCTCCTATACTGATGGCAAGAGCCTATATTGGTGCAACCAATTTGGAAATGGTTTGGCAATATTTCGTCTAGTTGTGGATGGAGGGCTTGGTGGTTTCTCTTCTGGGCATGTGCCCTAGAGAAACACAAACAAATAAACGTCATGTAAAAGGGATGGCACCCATGTTGGGCAGTAGCCTCCAATTGGAAACTACCCAGATATCCATTAACTGTAGAATAGATAAGTAAATTGTAGTATAGACATTCAAGGGAATATTATACAGCAGTGAAAAATGAACAACAATAATAATAGCACAGACAGAGGGAGAGGGGAGTACAGCTATATAAGAGTAACATTTCAATATCTCACTAGAATTAACAGTATAAATCTGAAGTCACTTCTGATAATTGCATATGGTAAGCCACCCCATACCCACTAGACTGGCTATAATAAAAAATTGATGATAACAAGTATTGGAAAGGCTGTGGAGAAATCAGAATCCTCATTTACTGCTGGTGGGATGTAAAATGGTGTAGCCACTCTGGAAAATAGTCTGGCAGCTCCTCAAAAAATTTTTTTGACCCATAAACTCCACTCCTAGGTCTATACCCAAGAGAAATAAAAATGTATTTCCACACTAAAATTTGTATATGAATGTTTATAGTAGCATTATAAATACTAGCCCAGAGGAGGAAACAATGCAGATGTCCACTAATGGACGAATGGATAAACTAAACGTGTTATCCATACAATGACAGGCACATTATTCGGCCATGAAGTGGCATGAAGTTCTGGTGCATTCTATGTGATCCGTGGATAAGCCTTGAAATCATTATGATTAAGTGATAGAGGTCAGTCACAAAAGACCCCATAGTACGTGATTCTGTCTATACGAAATGTCCAGAACAGGCAAATATACAGTGAAAGAAAGCAGATTAGTGGTTGTTTTAAGGCTGGAGGGAATGGAGAGATAGTGGGGTGATATCTAAAGGACACAGGGTTTCTTTCTGAGATGATGAAAATGCTCTAAAATTGGCCATGGTGATGGTTGCACTTACCTGTGAATAAAGACCATTGAATTGTACATTTTAAATGGGTGTATTGTGTGGTAGGTGAATTAAAGCTGTTAAAAAGGTAACGCAACCTTAAAAAAGAAGAAAATGACTGAGCCATGGCAAAGCCCAACTCATAGATGAACTTCATAAATGTAATGATAAGTAAAAAAAAAAAAAATTATATCTTTTTTAAAAAAAATTTTATATTAAAAAAAAAAAAATTTTACCGGGAGGTACCGGGGATCGAACCCAGGTCCCTCCATATGGGAGGCGGATGCCCAACCACCCGAGCCACATCCGTCCCACATTATATCTTTTTGACCCCATTTTGGTTTCCCTTCTGTCCTGTGTTAATAGGAGGTCAGAGATTTCTCTTCTTCGGAAGTGGGGTGGGAGTGGGCGGGAGAAAAGTCTTCCTGCGTGTCAACAGCAGTCCACTTCATCTAAGTTCCTCTGACCCCATCTCTAGGATAAGTGTCCGGAGTGACGCCCTCTTATCACCTCTGTGCTACCACCCAGACCCAGCCACCATCTTCTCCCTCTGAGTCCACTCTTGCTAATCCACAGTCCATTCCTGACCCGGGACCAGAGGGCTCTTCTGATAGTGTAAATATGTGACATCCCTGAGGAAAATCCTCCACTGTCTTCTCATTGCAAATCGAAATGAAATCTAAATTCCCGACCAAGGTGGACAAGATTTTACACATCCTAACTCCCCTTTACCTTGCCAACTTCATCTCATTTTACTTCCCCTCATTCGCTCTGCTCCGGTCACTCTTCTTTCTGGAACACACTCACGTTGTTCTTTCCTCAGGTCCTCTACTCATATGATTTGTCTTTTTGGAGACCCTCCCCTACTGGCTTTTTTTATTTAATAAGGTGAAATTCACATAACATAAAAATAACCATTTTTACTGGTATTTAGTACATTCACTACATTTTGCAACCTTCTTTTGTCTAGTCCTGAAGCTTTTCATCATCCCACAAGGAAACCCCGTGCCCATTACCAGTCATTCCCCATTTCCCCCTACCCCAGCCCCTGGCAACCACTAATCTGCATTCTGTCTCTATGCATTTGCCTATCCCGGGTATTTCACATGAATGCAATCATGATATATTTTGAATATAGCTTCCCCGCCGCCCCATACTTATTAGAATGTTTCCCAGGTTCATCCATGTTGTAGAACTACTAACTCTTGATATTCCAATTTCAGTTCAAACATTTAATTCTCATACAGGTCTTCTTTGACCACTTTAAAGTATCTCGCCTTCCCCAATCTCTCCAGTCAATTGCTTGTTTGCATTTTCTTTATAACACTTATAGCTATCTGGTAGGGGCTCAGAAGATAATTGCTGGAGGAATGATGCATCAACATCGTACCTGGCTCGTGAGGGCTACGAGGACAGCAAAACTGGACAGGTGGGTTATGCTGCATGTGGTGTGACTTCCATTCACTTGGATCAGGAGACACCCATCCGTAGACCAGTGGCCGCCTTCCTCGGTGGTTTTCCAGTAGACACAGATGGCGCTTTTGCTACTGGGATTTATCTGAAAATAGAATGGGCTTATCATTTTCTTTGCCAGGAGGGACAACTCTCAGAGTGCTGGTCTATGCCTGGGCGCCATATTGGATAACACATCGATGAGAGAGGACCCAGCTAATCCAAAGGTTTACTGAAGATGATGGCTGCCAGGACCACTGCCCTTGTATTGGGGCTCCTGTATAACTTAAAACAAGGCCAAGACTCTTGGAGACCCAGCATTTTATGATATTTCATTGGATTTAAGACCACCTTGTCCCTCACCGTGGGAGCCAAACAAAAACCAGGTCTGAGGCTCACACACCATTTCCCCCCAAAGACTCTCTGCACTCTGTTATGGCTTGAATTGTGTCTCCCAAAAAGATATGTCGAAGTCCTAACCCCCAGTCCTATGTATGTGTCCTTCCTTGGACACAGGGTCCTTGAAGATGTCATCTGTTGAGGCCAAACTGGACCACGGTGAGTCCTGATACTATATGACCGGTGTCCTTATAAGAAGGGGGAAATTTGGACACAGATAGAGTGGAATGGCCATGTGACAATGGAGGCAGACATTGAAGTGGTGCAACTATCAGCCAAGGAATGTACAGGATGCCCGGCAAACTCCAGAATCTGGAAGAGGCAAGGAAGGCTCTTCCTCTACAAGTTTCAAATGGAGTGTGGCTCTCCTGTCCCTCGATGTAGGACTTCAGAACTGTCAGACAATAATTTTCTGTTGCTTTAACTCACCCATTTGTGGTGCTTTGGAAACGATGACACTCTAAGCTAAATTTCCCTGGCTCCCCCCATACCAATTCTGTGCCCGAACCCTCACAACTCTTTCAATGAGAAGGTTGGGATAGGAAAGTCAAGTCACAAGGAGAGAGAGAATAAAATCAGCCTTCGATCTCTTCTTTTTGTTCTCAGGCCTTCCAGAGTATCACTTCATGGGGCCAAGGAGAGTTTGGGGGCTGTGTCTCCTTTGATAACCCATGGGGCATGCCCCAGACATCTTGCTACACCCCCATCGCTATACATAAAGGTTTCTATACCTAGGTTTTATGTATGCAGTACATAGAGAGAACCTTCCTTTCCCCACTGTTTCTTCCTTAACTCTTATTTTCTTAACAGAATTGAAAGGGAAAGGAGCAAAATAATTCAGTTATGTCAGGGGTTCTTAACCTTTTTTGTTCCACGGACCCCTTTGCCAGTCAGGTGAAAACCACGGACGCCTTCTCAGAATGTAGCAGCAGATAGTGTTATGACACTCAACTAGCACTGGGTCTAACAACCACCATAATTTCAAAGTATGGATGAGTGTAAGCGATTTTTCGAGATAGGCAACTGTATTGTGATATGAAATGAATGCTACTGTAATTTATTGCGTACATTCATAAGTGAAGGAAATGCTAAATTTCAGCTAGAGGGCAGTGAAAATGAAAATAATAAATTGATTTTTTTCAATTCAAGCTCACAGACCCCTTGAAATCTTTCCACGGACCCCTTAGGGGTCTGTGGACCCCTGGTTAAGAACCCCTGAATTATGTGTATTTCTAGCTGTTGATCCTTCTGCCTTTGGGTAGAGAACGAAAATGGCAGTTGGATTAGATAAACATTCTTTTTTGATTGAGTTATATAGTCTTAGCAATTAATATCAGGCTTCTGAGTGAGAATGAATATATATTTTTAAAGATTAATTTAATTAATTTATTTCTCCCCACCCCTCGTTGTTTGCACTTGTGTCCGTTCATCTTCCTTGCTTCTTTTTTTTTTTAGGAGGCACTGGGAACTGAACCCAGAACCTCCAATGTGGGAGGGAGTGCCTAATTCCTTGAGCCACCTCTGTTCCCTGCTTTGTTGTGTCTCTCATTATGTTTTTTCTTCTTGTGTCTCTTATTGTGTCCTCTTGTTGCATCAGCTTGCACCGCCTGCCCATCGCGCCATCTTGCTGTCTTCTTTAGGAGTCACCGGGAACCGAACCAGGGACCTCCCATGTGGTAGATGGGAACTCAGTTGCTTGAGCCATATCCGCTTCCCAAGAGTGAATATTATTTCCCAGTTCAAATTTCACAGATTCATGAAGTATCTGTAATTAAAATAATCCCCTGCCCTAGACTAGTGCTGTCCCATAGAAATATCAAGTGAGCCACTTAGGTGACTTAAAGTTTTCTACTAGCCATATTACAAAAGCAGTAAAGTAAAAAGGTGAAGTTGATTTTAATAATGTATTTGATTTAACACACTAGTTCCCAAATATTATGCTTCTAACACGTAATCAGTGTAAACATTGTTATATTTCTTGTTTTCCTACTAAGCCTTAGAAATTTGCTGTGTGTTTTCACTCTTACAGCACGTCTCAACTTGGACCAGCCACATTTCAAATGCTCAGTAGCCATATGTGATTCGGGGCTGCCGTGTTGGAAAGCACAGTCTACACCCGCTGGCTAGTTGTTTGTCATGAAAACTAGGCAAGCCCAAATGTAGCTTCGACCCACCTTCACGTGCTGGAAACTCAAAGTGATGGATTTGGAGAGAGAAATGTTCCTTTCAGGTCCAATAGCAGCACTCACTACGTGGGAGTTTAGGTAAACACGATCTTTCTCCTTCATCTCTTCAAAAAAAGTTGCGTTTATGATGTACCCGAGAGAAGAGTACGAGATAAAGGCAACTGCACTGGGACCTGAGGAAATAGAAAAATGGAGTCTTTTAGAAGTGCTGGCATTCGGTCGGACCCTGAATCTCAACAGAGTTGCAACACCTACTCTCCAGTTCATTGGACTCACCCAGGACGACTAACAAGGAGATGATGATGGACAACGACCATCTCAAGGAACAGAGAGTCGGCAACTGCAAGCAAGAGAGTCCCATCCATCTGCCCCATGGGATCTAAACCCTCTCTCAATTAGAGGCAGAATGGACATCACCATCCCAGAGTCCTCAAGATTGGGGAATGAATGATGGACTAGAGTAGACTTACTGGTATTCTACTATAGACTTATTGTGATTCGAGCAATGGAAGAGCTTTTATCATTGATCTGGAGACAGTGGGCACTGGAGGTGCTGAGGGGAAGGAGAGGGAAAGATAGGTGTAATATGGGGATATTTTCGAGACATTGGAATTGCCCTGAATGATGTTGTAATGAAAGATACAGGCCATTACATATTTTGTGCAAAATTGTGCAGAAGAGAGTTTATAATGTGAACTGTAATCCACACTTAGTGGCAATGCTCCAAAATGTGTTCATCAATTGTAACAAATGTACCACACTAATGAAGGATGTTGTCAATGTGGGGAAGTGTGGGAGGGGAAGGGAGGGGTGCATATGGGAATCCCCTACATCTTTTTATGTATCATTTATGTAATCTAAGTATCTTAAAAAAAAAAAAAAAAGTGTTGGCATTTCCAAATGTGAAATGTGGCAAAATGTTAAAATTGGTGATCCTGGGTCCCTAACAGAGAGGTGTATGTTGAAGTTCTCTGCATGGGTTCTGCATTATCTTTGTAAATTTGAAATCATTTCAAAATAAAACGTTTAAAGAAAAAGAACTCAATGTGGACTGATTAAATAAGGTACAGGTATTAAGAATAAGCAATCTCTTTGAAAAGCCTCTGAATAAGTAAATAAAGAACAAATACAGGGGAAGCGAATGTAGCTCAGTGGTTGAGCACCTGCTTCCCATGTACAAGGTCTGGGGTTCAATCCCTGGTACCTCCTTAAAAATGTATATATATATGAATATACAAAATCAAGGCAAAATGTGTTACCGTTCGTTCCTTCCACCCTCTCCCCCTCCGCACAACTTCTCAAGCAGAACCTTCCTTCCTCACCCCTGCCACGGCCCGTCATCTCCACACCTGTCCTCAGGAACTTCCTGGGAAGCTCACCTTCCTTCCACGCTCTTCCTCTGCAAACCCAACTCATCCTTCCAGACCCAGCTCAAATCCAGCCTCCGCTCCCCACCTCCAGTCCTGACGCTTCTTTCTCAGAACTCATATTTCAAGCGCAGTCCCTGCCATGCTGATGAGAATTTAACTGCCTCGTTGTTTCATATGACTCGAATCCTATTTTCCCAAGAGACTATAAACTCCTCAAGGGCTTTTTGAATGCAGTATTATGTTTTCGACATTCATCCATGTTGTAGCATGTATCACAGCTTCATTCCTTTTTATGGCTGACAATAATTTCCTTTTTCCCTCCCCTCTGAGATAGCTCCCTTGTCTGTCTGCTCAGTATCTCTGCTCCCTGTGTCTGCTCCTTGTCTCTGCTCCTTGTCTCTGCTCCTTGTCTCTGCTTGTCTTCTTTTAGGAGGCACCAGAAACCAAACCCGAGACCTCCCACGTGGGAGGCGGGCACCCAACTGCTTGAGCCACATCCGCTCCCCTAATAATTTCCTTTTTATCTCTCTATATTATAGATGTGTGACTCAGATCTAGAAACAAATACTATAAATGGAAATCTTATTTAGCTGACATTTTATAAAACAGAATGCCTCTATGTTCCAGGCATACGGTGGAAGAACAAAATGAAGTTTCTGTTCTCGTGGATCTTACTTTCTGGGGAGGGAGACAGACAATAAACCATAAAGAAATAAATAAACGTATATAGCAGAGAGTGATCAGTTCTGCAGAGAAAATCAAGCAGCGCAAGGGGACAAAGAGACGCAGGGGGGCTGCTATTTTAGACAGTTTTCAGACAGCCTCTTTGAATGAGTGGAGGGACGGATTTTCCGAGAAGGGGAAATAGCAGGGGAAAATCATTCAGGGAACAGAGAGGAGGCAGTGGGGCTGGAGCCAATGAGCAACGGGGAGAGAGAGGAGGTGAGGGCAGGAAGGGGGCCCTGGGGGCAAACTGTTTGGGGCTTCCTGGGCTGTGGGGAGGGAGGACCTTGGCTTTTTTTTTTTTTTTTTTTTAATTAAATTTTTTTTATTTTTAAAGAAGCTTTAGATTACCTAAATATTACATAAAAAATACAAGGGATTCCCATATGCCCCACTCCCTCCGCCTCCCACACTTTCCCACATCAACAGCATCCTTCATTAGTGTGTTTGTTACAGTTGATGAACACGTAATAAAGCATTGCTACCAACCGTGGACCACGGTTCACATTATAGTTTACACTCTGTCCCGCACAATTTTGTAGGTTATGACAAAATACCCAATGGCCTCTTAGTTTGAGCCCACTGGAAGACCACCGAAAGGTTTTAAACACAGGACTGCTATAAGTTGATATACTTTTTTTTTTAGCATTTATTTTACATACAACAAAATGCAACCTGAAGTCCTGGGTAGGCTGAGACTAACGTGAGGGCACCATGGTTTTTTGTTTTTGTTTTTTTTTCAATTAGAGCAGTTTGTAGGTTGACAGAAAAGCCATGCAGAAAGTACAGAGCTCCCATGTAATTTCCCACTCCTCACACCGCCCGTTTTCCCGCTTACTAACACTTTGCATGAGTGTGGTAGTTCTGTTACAATGGATGAAACAATATTATTAAAATGATACTATTAAATTATTAACCATTAGTTTACATTAGGATTTGCCGTTCATTGATTTTCATAGTTCATCCTCACATAGTGAAATTATTTCTCATTCTGGGTTAAAATAGTATCTTCCGTTCATATATTTTTTCATATCACTTTATCTTTACAGTTAATCAAACACAACACTGGATTTGATTTCTAATTGCATTGCTGTTTTTTTTTTTTTTGGCATTGCTTTTTAATATGTTAACTGAGGAGAGAGCAGGGCATGTTTTATATCCTGCCTTAATGCCTCAGTTATCTGACATAATTCGGAACAAATCATCCCCTATAAATGAGCTTTGCAGATGACTGAAGATAACCAAATTGGCCAGGAGGTTTGGATGTAAATCTTTATACAATTAAGAAGACATCTCCTCTTTTTAAATTACGGACCTGTGATTGTAAATGAATTCCCCCCTTGCATGCTGGTTGATAAATTCCTTGGAAGACAAAGATCTTTATCCCTTGATTTGTGTGGGGTATCTTTCCCCTCACTGCCTGGGGGGACACATACTTTAATAGAATAAAAAATATATGCACATGATATATTTCTATCATGTATTAATATATAATATATTGTGTGTTAGCATGGACGTATTCATGATTTCTCTATACGTACCAATGGGATATATATGCATATATTTGATAATATATTAGGAACATATTTATGCATCAATAAACATTTGCTTTTCTTTATGGCTGCTGAGAAGGCTGCACTGCGAAGAGTGTGTTTAGGATTGTGGGTTTCTGGGTTCGAATCCCAGCTTTCCTTAGCAGGTCTCTCCAGTTAGGCTTCTCTGGCTTGGCTCAAGGAGTCAGAACTAGGATAGTCACTTCTGTTTTTCTGATTTAATGGCACTTTCCGCTCATAAGAATGAAACAGCTGTAGGTGGTTGGAAAAACAGCCTCAGGTGACAGATCAGCCTGTTATTATGCTTAGAAATTGATTTTTGTTTTGAGATGAAATATTCCGATGTGAGAGTGAAATCATGAACTGAAAGGAGAAGAGTGACGGCAAAGGTTTCCAAGGTCAACTGCATGGCACACCTGGCATCCTGGTATAACTTTAATAGCACCCCATCTCGCTCTTAAAAGTGTCCCGGTTTGGGCGGTAAGTTACAAAGTCACTTTAGAGCAGTGATTTTCAACCACTGCAATTCTGCCCCCTTTGGGGACATCAGACAATTCTGGGGATATTTTTGGTTGTCACTCCCAAGGGGATGGTGCTACTGGCATCTGTCCCGTACATCCTGAAATGTACGGGACAGCTCCCACTTACAAAGAACGATCTGGTCCCAAATGTCCTTGTGCCAAGGTTGGGCAACCTTGCTTGAGACACTGCCAGAAGGACAAAGAAATGTTCCTTTATGAGCTTGTCACGTACCCACCAGTTGGTTCTTTTCTCTCATTAAGAAAGTTGAGCTCACAGCCTAAGGGACAATTTAATTCAAAGAGCATTTGTCACTCTTCTCCAGTACTGTGCACCTAAGGGTGACTATAGAGAGAAAGAATTCATCATCTCTGCCCTTAAGAGAGCCAGCACAGTGGGAAGACTATTTATGTCCCTAAATAGTTACAACACAATAAGACAGCACTTCGAAGGCCAGGAAAAAGTAAGCTCAAGATGCTAGGAAGGCACAAAGGAGGGAGGAGCTCACTGTGGTGCTATGATGGAAATGGGCAATCCTGGAGGCGTCATGGAGGAGGTGACACTCGAGCTGTGTTGAGAGAAGAGTAAGAGCTCACCCAGAAGAGTGGTGGTGGGCATTCCTGGCAGGGGAACAGCCAACGCAAAGGACTCAGGTGTGAGAGAGAAAGACCATCTGGGGAACGGCGAATAGTCTGCTCTGGGCCCTGGTATGCCAGGTGCCTTCTGAGGCACATGCAGTCACATTATGAGGTCTGTGACTCACATGAGCAATTCAGTTTAGATAGTATCTTATTTTTTAAATAACAGTTTTCAAGTGAATTGTATTCAATGCTATTTACCACATTCACAATTCTATCTAGTTCCAAAACTTTTTCATGAGCCCACAAGGAGATCCTGTACCATTAAGCAGTCTCTCTGCACGTCCCCTTCTTTCCAGCCCCTGGCAACCACCAATCTTCTTTCTGTCTCTGTGGATTTGCCCTATTCTGGACATTTCACACAAATGCGATCATACAATGCTTGTCCTTTTGTGTCTGACTTCTTACTCAGCATCATGCTTCCCAGGTTCGTCCATGTTGTGACATGTCTCAAAGCTTCATTCTTTTTCATGGCTGAGTAATATTCCACTGTATGGTTGGACCACATTTCATTTATCCATTCATCCCTCGATGGACATTTGGGTTGTTTTCACTTTTGGACAACACTCTAGGACAGTCATTGTCCTAATGAGGAATTCATATTCTGGGAATGATTAGCTTTAACCAGAAAGGCCACATTTGAGAGATGGCATCTACAAACACCCCAGTTTCTTTATCGCTAATCAACATTACACATTTTTTTTTGGAAAAAGTTTGAGTTGTCTAATGTGCATGTTCCCAGCTGAGGTTGAACAAGGAAATTCTCCGCCTTCTTGTTTCAGTCCTCATACTGTAAACAAGTGCCCTTCTCATGCTCTATTTAGTGGCATGTTATTCTCATTTTGAGCTTTTTCCTTGGGATTTCACCATTTAAAATGGTCCCCAAGTGTAGTGCGGAAGTGCTGTCTAGTGACGCTACGTGCAAGAAGGCTGGGACATGCTTTAAGGAGAAAAGACATGAGTTAGATAAACTTCGTTCAGGCTGAGTTATAGGGCTGTTGGCTGTGATTTCTACCTTAATGAATCAACAGCATGCATTAAATAAGGAGTCTTTAAACAGAAACACACATGAAAAAATTGGTGGTGTTTTTCAATGGAGACTTTCCATTTTTCAATCTGGAAAAAATACTTTTATTCTAACTTCATATGGTTATAACTGCTAGGGGATCTACAGAAACACACATAAAACAATGTTATGTATATATTTGTTGAAGAAAATAAATGTTGTGACCAAGGCTTGCAGGAACCTAACTCTGTGTTCCCCAACTAGGGGCACTTAGCTCACTAAGTCAATGTTGGTGGTGATTTTTCTAGAACATAATACTACGAATAACAAGAATCTACTATATCCATTAAAAAGGCCCATACACCTCATGGCAACTCCATCAAGTAGGTATAATTATTGTGGTAGAATCTTTGACTTTTTCTGACTGTGGATAATTTCAGAAGGATGTAAGACCTGCCCCTGTCACCTCCCTGCCTTCATCTCCCCTCACTCTTTCCCTCTCCTCCTGGTGCACTGGCCATTTTGCTGTTCCTTGAATATGCCAGACATGTTTCTGCCCCAGGACCTTTGCACTTGATGTACCTGCTATCTTTTATCTTTTTTTTTTTTTTAAGGAGATAATGGGGATTAAACCTGTGACCTCACACATGGGAAGCAGGTGCTCAACCACCGAGCTATACCTGCTCTCCTGTACATGCTGCTATCTTTTTTTTTTTTTTTTTGAGACTAATGGCAATCTGAGAAAATCATGGATTCACAATAGCAAGGTAATTACATCCTTACAGAATTCACTGCTTTCTACTTTTCTCTAAATTTTTTTTTTTTAAGATTAATTTAATTTATTTATTTATCCCCCCCGCTTGCCACTTGTGCTTGCCGTGTCCATTTGCTGCGCGTTTTTCTGTGTCTGCTTGTCTCCCTTTGTTGCATCATCTTGCTGAGCTAGCTCTCTGTGCCACACGGACCATCAGCTCTCCACGCCTTGTGGGCTGGCTCGCCTTCACCAGGAGGCCCCGGGAATCGAACCCGGGGCCTCCCATATGGTAGACGGGAGCCCCACCACTTGAGCCACAGCCGCTTCCCTACATGCTGTCTTAAATACTTTTTCCTAATACTGCATGGTTGGTTCCTGGCATTCTTCAGGTTTCTGTTCAAATATCTAGGACTTTCTCCGATCACGTATGAAATAGCTCTTCCCCCACTGCCACTCTTTATCCCCTTTCTCTGCTTTATTATTCCTCAGAACACCTGGCAAATTAATTCTGCTTACTTAATTAGCAGATGGTCTCCCTCAGCTAGGAATAAGTTTCATGCAACTTTGTGTGTGTGGGGAGCGGCTGTGGCTCAATCAGTAGGGCTCCCGTTTACCATATGGGAGGCCCCGGGTTCGGTTCCCGGGGCCTCCTGGTGAGGGCAGGCCCGCCGGCACGGCGTGGTTAGCTGACCCAGCGAGCACAAGCAGCAAGGGGGGGATAAATGAATAAATAAATAAAATCTTTAAAAAAAAAAAACAAAAAACAAAACTTTGTGTGTGTGTGTTTGTTTATCCAATAGAACAGTCTACATGTAAGAGATGACAGGTGAGCAATAAACATTTGTTGACTCTAATGAAGAGCACACCCCCTTTTCTCATCTAAGGCTGCAGGATGGGTGAACCTTTGTCAGCCACAAGAATCACGTTGCTGATTTCCATTTGTTTTTGGTCCGATGGCTGACCATCCACCAAGGACTTGTGTTCTCTTTCTATAGCAAAGAGTTATGGTGGAGTCATGGCTGCCCAGTCAAGGACTACATTTCCCAGCATTCCATGCATCTAGGAGGGGTCATGTGACACATTTTAGCCAATAGAATGGAATGTAAATGATGAGCGTTGCTTCTAGGCCAATGACGTTAGACATGGATGTACATTTTCTTTTTTTTTTTTGTAAACAAAAATAATATTTAATTGCCTCCGGTTACTTTCCACTTTTGTGTAAGAATTGAAAGAAATGGCAAAAGCAATTTTTACAATTTTCTTCTTCTTTTTTTTTTACCTTTATAATGGGTATTTATTTCAGGTAAAAGCTTACAGTTCCAAGCCCAGTTCCTTTAACTGGATGTAAAATTCAAAGAATTGACTTACTTCTGCTTCTGTTCTAAAGAAGTATTTGTAATTTGTCTATGATACGCTTTTTTTTTTTTTGCTTACAAAAATGTTATATATATATATATATATATATATATAT
>JAKSZT010032673.1:2923512-3000144 GCA_026826555.1 Tolypeutes matacus | reverse complement strand
CCCCGAATCTCCATGTGGAGGAAAACTACCCATCAACAAAGAATATCCCACATTGGACTGTTATGTGGACAAAAAGTAGACTTGTATTATGCAAAGCAAACAAAACTTTAGGGCTTATTTGTTACAGCAGTTAGTGTGACTCCAGCTACTATCACGAGTTTCTAATGGCAATATCTCTTTTGATATTTCAGTAGCTTAACCAGTTCACCCACCTCATCTTAGCTTTTGCACCTTCTATGGACCCTTCCAAGTGTGGGAACCTCATTTTAAGAACCATTATCCTAGGGTTGTTCTGTCCTGGATAAACCCCAGCCTCCTCTTCTGACCTCAAACACCTTTTCATCAAGCCCAGGGGCCACTAAAGGAGATCCAAGGGTCAGACTGGGCTGCAGATGTATTTTGTGTCACCTGCACTTCTAGTGCTTGCACACCCTTTCTGTAAACCGTCAATTACAGAGGAACACGGTGACAAGGCAGATGTGAAATTATGTGACAACAGCCTCTGCCCAGCCCATTCCCAAATGGACACAGGTTCGAGTTCCCGTCTTCATGGGAGAGGCAGGGGGAGCGACAGGAAGTAATTGCCTCATGCTCATTTGAGACTTTCTCAGTTCGCCATGTGGCTATTGTCTATGTTTTATTGAGTTTATTCTATTGTCTTTACTTTTGGTGTGATAGTACAGGCCAATTCCACCCCACATTTATGTGATGAAATTCTTTAGATCCCACAGCAGTTATAACCATATGCAGTTAGAATAAAAGTTATTATTTCAAGATTTTAAAATGGAAAGTTTCCATACAAAACTCGATCAATTTTTGCTTTCTCTTGTGAAATGAGAAAATAAATAACACTGGGAAAATTAATAATAACAATTCGTTCTTTTTTTTACATGGGCTGTAGCAGATGGCATTGGCAACCTGTACTTATTTCCTTGGCACTCTCTATTTCTTTATATGCTGATGGTCTCTACCGCAGGAAGCTGTCAGTCTAAGCCTGGGGGCTTTCTCTGAGTGAATGTGTATTTGACCTGCATGTAGGGCAGGCTGGAAGGCACTGGGAAGAGCCCTCAACCAATCATGGAAGGGAGCGTCTTCTTCCTGAATGAACCACTCAGTGGGGTGAGCCCCAGTTGCCCCAATAATTACTGCTTATCAACGCACCCGTATTGACTGCCTTCCCTTCCCTGTCTCCCTTTCCTTCTCCCCTCTTTTTTTTTTTTAAATATATATATATATATTTAATTTTACTGGGAGGTCCCGGGGATCGAACCCAGGTCCCTCCATATGGCAGACGGACGCCCAACCATTTGAGCCACATCCGCCCCCTATTTTTTTTTTTTTAAAGGTATTTAGATTACATAAATGTTACACAAAAATATAGGGGATTCCTTTAAGCCCGGCTTCCCACACCTCCCACATTTTTCCACATTAACAACATCCTTCATTAGTGTGGCACATTCGTTACAATTGATGAAAACGTTTTAGAGCATTGCCACTGAGCATGGATTACAGTTCATGTTGTAGTTTACACTCTCTCCCGCACAATTCTGCAGGTTATGGCAAGACATGCGATGGCCCGTATCTGTTGTTGCAATGCCATTCAGGACAATTCCCAAATCCCTCATTATCCCCTCTCGATGCTTCCTGGGGTCAAGTCCTAAATAAACTCCTAATTCTTGAACTCCTTATGCTTATCCCAGCAACTGTTTCTGGACTGAGTACAAAGTGAGAACTAGGCAGAACCAAAGATATCTCTTCCATCCCGAAGAATAGAAAACGTCCAGCTTTGAAAGATGACATTAAAAACAAACCAACCAACCAACGAGAATGACACAGTTTAGAGTAACCAAACCCATTTGGCTGTGAGCCTGTGGGGGAAGTCTCCCCATGAGACTCACGTAATGAGACTGCTTTCTGTGCAGGATTGTAAAGGGAGCTGCCACAAGTACCTTGTACATCTCCCTGGATGATGTCGTCGCAATGGATGTCCATTGAGTTCATCTGGACGTTCAAGCTGAAAATCTTTCTTCCCTCTGAGCAATTGTTCGTAACGACTCGAGTTTCAATAGCTGAGATGAAAAGCAATGGGCAAGCTTACTGACAGTATAAGAAGCTTTAAAAATGTCAGATCAACAAGAACAGCTCACACCTGAGACGTTCCATTCACTGGACTTGACAAATATCATGTCAGCCTCATACGACCCCATGGGGGACTGTTATACAGAAGGAAAACCTCAGGTTCAGAAGTTGGGTAAGACTCCAAACCCGGAAACCACGCTCTTATCATCTTCTTAACAGTACATGAACGTTATTATATTAACATAGTGCCTTGTTTTCCTGAATAATATTTCAAACTCCTGTGAGAAAAGAGTAATCACTCAAAAAAGGGGCCAATTAAATCACAGTGTCATCTATGGCATTGCCCCAAACTATTGGGCTGCTCATAATATTTTCCTTTCTTCCAATTTATGGCACTCACCGTCTGAATTTTTTTTATTAGAGAAGTTGTGAGCTTCTAGAACAATCATGCATAATGTGCGGAATTCCCATACATCACCCTTCCACCAATACCTTGCCTTGTGGGACATTTGTTATAGGTTTATGAAAGAACATCATCAAATGTAACTACTAACTATGGTCCATAGTTTACATTTGGTACGTTTTTTTCCCACCATGCATTTGACATTCGCTTTTCTTTTTTTAGGAGATACATGCAATGCCGGTACTCAACCACTGAGCTACATCCATTCCCCTGGCACTCACAGATTTATTTATTTATTTATTTATTTATTTATTTATTTATTTATTTATTTATTCCCCCTTTTGCCGCTTGTGCTTGCTGTGTCCATTTGCTGTGCTTTTTTTCTGTGTCTGCTTGTCTCCCTTTGTTGTGCCAGCTCACTGCGCCGGGCAGGCCTGCTCGCCTTCACCAGGAGGCCCTGGGAATCGAACCCGGGGCCTCCCATATGGTAAATGGGAGCCCAACCAATTGAGCTACATCCGTTTCCCCTCACAGATTTTTGAATACTGCATTATACAGAGGCCACAGAGATTGTTGTTCTTTATTTGCCCACTCGCATAAATAATCAAGGTGAGAAGGCATTTTTCATACCCAAAAGCCTCTATATTTCAGTCCAAACTCAAAAAAAAAAAAAAAAAAGAAAAAGAAATACTACAGAACATGATGCCCTATTGTTGTTCTGTAATATGCAAAGAATAACACTGGCATGCCAGTTACAATCTTAATCTTTGCAGTCAAGATAAATGTTTTACTATAAATTGTTCATAGACAACACTTCTGGTTTCCATTAGCCATCTCCAAACCCCATGCTATAGGTCAATGGGATCATAACATCATAAATGGCTTACCATAAACCAACATCGCTATTAGAAAGTAACTTAAAACTCATGGTCTACTAACACTCTTAAACAAGTCTTCTGTTTCTAGGAATTTATTCTTGGCAAAGAATCGAGGATGAGAGGGCATTTTTTTTTTTTTTTTTTTTAGGAGGTGCTGGGGATTGAACCCAGGACCTTGTACATGAAAGCAGGCGCTCAACCACTGAGCTACATCTTCTCCCGAGAGAGAGCGGATTTAGCTATAAGAATTTTCATTGCATCGGTGATAAGGTGAAAAATGGGAAGTTATCTAGATGTCCAACAAGAAAGAATTGGTAAGATAAATCATGGCATAGGCCTCTAATGTGGAAACCATGCTTCCGATCAAAATGAACTCATGGAATAATTGAGACCAAGAAAGAACTTCATGAAAATATTTAGTTGAAGAAGCTGATGGCACAAGATGGGCGGTGAATTAGTGGTTGCCGAGGTCGGGTGATGGGTTCTTTAAAAACGTAAAAAAAGTAGGTGACAAAATACTACTTAAAGAATAATGCGATTTTAATAAAAATTTATAGTAATAAAGCATGGAAGGAGAGAATAATCATAATTATAGCAACTACTAGCTCCAGTTCTGAGTACATTGCATGGACCGCATTATCCTCATTTTATGGAATCTCACTCAGCGAGGCCAGGTAATGGCCCAAGATCAAGTAATTAGGACATGCAGAAATCGGGAAAGATGAATGTCATTTGTAATTTGGAAGTTTGTTTCATTTTGAACGGAAGTGTCCAGATTCCAGTGAAGAGAAAATTAGGCATCAGATTTTCAAAAAATCCTGCCTGGAAGCCAAAACCCCAGATCACGGATTAGAAACTGTTGGCAAATTTTTTTTTTTAAAGCCTCTTTCTCGAAGTGTAATTGATGTGCCATGACTTGCATAAAGTTAAAGCATACAAGCTGGTGATATAAATATATATATATAAATCCTCTTTTATTTTTATTTGGGGGGAGCTACCGGGGATTGAACCTGGAACCTCGGACATGTGAAGCAGGTGCTCAACCACTGAGCTGCTAAACAGTCTCCCCGGATCTGATGATTTTAGTTGCGTGTATACAGCTGAGAACATTGCAACTATGAAGATGGTGAACAGTTCCATCATCCCCAAGAGTTTTCACCCAAATTCCTCATGCCCCGTTGTCATCTGTCATCCTTCCCTCCCACCCCTCCCTGCCCCCATCAGCTATTGATCTGCTCTCTTACTACAGATTAGTTTGCATTTTTCTATAATTTTATCTAAATGGACCCATGCACTGCATTTCTGAATTTTTTTTTTTTGGGGGGGTGATTGCTTAGCCCAGACCCCAGCTGGTAACCAAGTCCTCATCGGTGCCAAGTCCCAGCATCTCCTTACCCATGGTACTGTTTTTGACTTTCTGGACTTGTTGCTCTGGAGTTCCCAGAGCAGTTTTCAGAGCACTCGACTCCACGCTCCGGAGAATGGATGTAGCCGCGGCCGCAACTTCTCTCTTCTCTCCTGTTTCCCACAGAGTGTTATTGGTGAGAAATGACTCAACTTGGTGAACAATCTGTTGCAGCTTTGAAGACATAAAGAATAAAAAATAAATAAATCCCATATGTTCCCCCGGTGTCTTATTTTTTCCCCTGCTTTATATTCAAAGAAGGTTTAGATTACAGAAAAGTCACATAAAAAATATAGGGGATTCCCATATACCTAATCCCTTTCCCCTCTCCCCCTCTCCCCTATGAATAGCATTTTACATGTGTGTGGTACATTTGTTACAACTGATGAACAAATATTGAAGCATTGCTACTAACCATGGCCAATGGTTAATATTAAAGCTTACATTTTGCACCATACACTTTTATAGGTTTTGACAAAATTTAAAACGGCCTGTATCTGTCATGCAAGATCATGCAGAACAATTCCAATGACCTAAAAACGCACTATATTCCATCTGTTCTATTCTTCCCTCCCCGTCTTCTCGGAACCTATGGTAAATACTAAGTTTCGATTCTTGAAGAATAAGGTTCAAAGTTACTTGCAATAATATTGAGGACTTGACAAATTGGCCTGTTTTCTTTTATTAGGCACTGACTATGTTCTTGAGACATTCTTGCCCCTCTAATTGAGGACACAGCAGGACTCCCCAGGATGGGAGTTTAATATTTCCTTGTTTACTGTGTGGGTTTCCACCCACCGAGATAACATGCTATAACAAGACAAACACTTTCATATTGCAGAGAAGCATGCCCTAGGTGCACATATACCCCCACTCCCGACATCCTGCACTTGTAACCCCCCCTGCCATATCTGCCAAAAAAACATTGCCGTCATTGTAGTTTGAACCACAGACCTACAAATCCCCCGAGTTCGTCTCTTCCTTCCTCCAACCCTTCCCACAGGTCCATGGATCTTATGGTGATGAAAGACACAATGAAAAAAAATATTTTAAAAAATTTTATTCTTATTTTTTTAATTAAAAAATTAAAAATTCTGTATTATATTTATTTATTTTTATTTTCTTATTTTTTTGGCTTTGTTTTTTAGGGAAGTTTTTTTTTTTTATTTTTTTTTTAAGATTTTATTTATTTATTTATCCCCCCTTGCTGCTTGTGCTCGCTGTGTCCATTTGCTGTGCATTTTTCTGTGGTCTACTTGTCTCCCTTTGTTGCGTCATCTTGCTGTGTCAGCTCACCACGCCGCACGGGCTGGCTTGCCTTCACCAGGAGGCCCCGGGAACCGAACCCGGGGCCTCTTTAGGGAGGTTTTGGATCACAGAAAGGTCACAACTGTGGCAGGGGAGGATCACTGGTGCAGGGTGTTGGTGATGGGGGGATGTGTGGAGAGGAGTGCACCTGGGGCATGCCTCTTTGGCATATGAATATGTCATAGGGCAGTGTCTTGGTGGGTGGAGACCCACACAATACCTGAAAGAATATTTAATTCCCATCCTGGGAAGTCCTTTTACATTCTCTGATAGAGTAGCAAGAATCCCCCAAGTACATGGGTGGTGCTTAGCAAAGGAGGACAGATCATTACACCAGGTCCTTGATATTGATGGTTGTACTTATGAACCTTTTCTTGTGAAATTGAAACTTAGCCTAGTATTATATATTGCCTAAGAGTTACCTCCGAAAGCCTTCTTGTTGCTCAAATGTGGCCTCTCCCTAAGCCAAACTCAGCATATAAGCGCACTACCTTCCTCCACCACCCAAACTGGCATGGGACATGACTCTCAGGGATAAGCCTCCCTGGCACTGAGGGATTGTTACCAAGTGCAGACGAGCGATGCATTTGGAAAAATACCTTGACTAAAAGGGGGAAATATTAAAATACAAATGAGTTTTAATGGCTAAGAGATTTCAAAGCGAGTCAGGAGGTCCTTCCAGAGGTTACGCTTATGCATATCTGAGCAGGATCTCATTTAATGCTTAAGTAAACGATGCCTCAAACAGCGGGGCTCCTGAGGACTCTAGAGACATCTAGACACTATAAGCAGGGCAGACAATCTTAGGAATTCGGCACCCTATCAGTGGGCCTTACTTTGGAATTTATGCCCTCCAATGTAACAGAGTTAGACTCATAATTTCCCTACACATGATTCTTCTGCCCTTTTTATTTGAACCTATAATTAGCACTATATTCATTAAATATATATCCCAGAGGCTTAAATCTTCAGGCTGTTCATATGCCAGTTGAGCCCTGAATCTCAGCAGAGTTGCAACACCTACTCTCCAGTTCATTAGACTTGCCCAAGACAACTAACAAAAGGATGATGATGGACAACGCCCATCCCAAAAAACAGAGAGTATCTACAACTGCAAACAAGATTGTTCTATCCATCTGCCCCATGGGATCTAAGCCCCTCTCAATCAGAAGGACATTGGGTATCACCACCCCAAAATCCTCAAGGTTGAGGAATGAACAAACATAAGGGGGAAATGTAGCTATGGACTAAAGTAGACTTATTATTATTCTATTAATGGAAGGAACTGGAACATTGATACAAAGACAGTGGTCACCAGAGTTTCTGAGGGGAGGGAGAGGGAAGAATAGGTGTAACATGGGGCATATTTAGGACATTGGAATTGTCCTGCATGACATTGCAATGACAGAGATAGGCCATTATACATTTTGTCAAAACCTATAAAATTATGCAGGGCAGAGTGTAAACTATAATGTAAACTATAGACCATGGTTAGTAGCAATGCTTCAATATGTGTTCATCAATCATAAGAAATGTATCACACTAATAAAAGATGTTGTTAACATGGGAAAGTGTGGGAGGGAGTGGTTGTACTTATGAACCTTTTCTTGTGAAATTGAAACTTAGCCTAGTATTATATGCTGCCTAAGAGTTACCTCCTGAAAGCCTCTTTGTTGCTCAAATGTGGCCTCTCCCTAAGCCAAACTCAGCACATAAATGCACTACCTTCCTCTGCCACCCAAACTGGCATGGGACATGACTCTCAGGGATAAGCCTCCCTGGCACTGAGGGATTGTTACCAAGTGGGGTATATGGGAATCTCCCTATATTTTGAAGTAACATATTCATAATCTAAAGCTTCTTTAAAGCTTCTTTAAAAATAAAAATAAAAAAAGAAATCCCATCTGTCAGTTCCCACACCCCAAGGGACAGCAGAGAGCATAAGAAAATAGGCTCTGGAGTCTGACAAGCTGGGTTCGAATCCTGAGTCCACCACCCACTGGCTCTGCAACCTTGGGCAAGTCACTTCATCGCTCTGTGCTTCAATTCCCCCCACTTCATAGGTTTTTTAGGAGGATTAAATGAGTTGAGAGATGCTAAACTTTTAGAAGAAGGTCTGTGATGTAAAGGTTAGTTATTAACATCTTTTCCCAAAGTGGCAAGGATGCTGGAAAGAAATAGACCAGGGATTCCCACGAGGGATGATTATACTCCCCTCTCCCCACCCTCCACGGCGATGTCTGGAGACACTTTTGGTTGTTACAACTCAGGCTGGGGCTGTGCTACTAACATCTAGTGGGTGGAGGCCAGGGCTGCTGCCACAGAGAATATCCAGCCACTTTGGTCAGTAATGCCAGAGTGTGGGAAACCCTGAAACAAACTATATTCATTAAATATAGAATGAATATAGACACTCTAACTGGCTATTTTAAATCAAAGTTTCCTGTGAAGGAGAGCAAAAAGATGGGCCAGTGGCCGGAAAAGAACGGTCAAATTGAGGTTTTTAAATATAAAATATATAAGCAAGAGCACAGAGATGGATAGTAGATTATAGGTTACCAGGGGCAGGAAGTGGGAGTTACTGCTTGACAGGTGCAGAGTTTCTGTTTGAGGTGATGACAAAGTTGGGGTAATGGATATTGGTGATGGTAATAAAATATTGTGGATGTAATTAATACTACTAAATTGTACACTTGAAAGTGGTTAAAATAAGACATTTTGAGTTGTGTTTATCCTACTATAATAAAAAGCAAAAAAATTAACAGGTGATTTGAAACACCATTTTTAAAATTTTTTGCTGATCCCCACATCGTTGTACTCAATTCTTGAACCAAACAGCATCAGCATCTCCTGGGAGCCTGTTACACATGCAGAACCTGGGGCCCCTCCCTGGTGTTCTTTAGCAAGTTCCTAAAGAATTCATGAGCACATAAAAATATTAGATGGTTTACCATGTGACTGGACAATCACATCCTAGGTATATACCCCAAAGAAAGTGAAGACAGGGACTCAGACAGATCCTTGTTCACTGATGTTTGTAGCAGCATGAATCCCAATAGCCAAAAGGTGGAAACCACCCCTGGGTCCATCGACTGACAACCAGATGAACAAAACATGGTCCGTCCGTATGATGGACCATTATTCATCTGTAAAAAGGAACGAAGCTCTGATGCATGCCACAACACGGATGACGCTTGAGGACATCATGCTGAGTGGGAGAAGCCAGACACAGAAGTATATATCTTGTATGATCCCATTCATATGAAATGCCTGTTATAAGCAAAATTGACTGAAACTAGGTTAGAGGTCACCCGGGGCTAGAGAGAAGGGAGACTGTGGAGTCACTGCTTAATGGGTGCAGAGTTTCTGTTGGAGGTGATGGAAAAGTTTTGGTTATGGATGGTGGTGATGGTTGCACAGCAGTGTGGGTGTGATCAGGGCTGCAGAATTGTACGCTCACTTGTGAGTTAAACACTCACAAATGGTTAAAATGGCAAATTTAATTATATATATATATAAGTATTATATATATATATATAACCATAATAAAAAAGGAAGAAGGGGGAAATGACTACAGTAAGACAGTTAAGAGAGAGGCGAAGAAAGTGCTGTTAAGTAGTAATAATCATTTAGTGCCTGTAACCTGAATTTTAACAAGGAGAATGAATGACCCATGTCTCCAAGAACCTGTCGTCTGCTTCTTGCCCTGGAAAGGGTTCATGTCTTCCTCCCTCCACTCGCCCACTCTCACCCTGCATGACTCCAGCGAGATTCGGGACTGTTAACGGAGAGAAGAATAAATGTTCATCTTTTATAAGCCATTGGCTGTTTGGGTCTTTTGTTGCAGCAGCTGAGCCTACTCTAATACATTCTCTCTTAGTCTGTCTTTCTTGGTCTGGGAAAGATCCCTGTCTTCAGAGGGCAGTATCCTGCTCTAAATCCAGCCCGATTCGGGGTTTTGTAAATCACTGTTACCTGTCTGGGTCCCAGGGCTCAGACCCCACTCACCTCTTTCTTGCCTTCGGTGGGTTGTTTCTTTGAGGTGGCGTCTGCAAAAGATGGCAAGGGAAAGTTATTATTAGGACTGAGAGTGAAGCAGTGGAGGGTGGGAAAGCAAGCTGGGTAACCTTTGCATCCAGAAAGTCTGGAGGGGGGAAGCAGATGTGGCTCAAGCGACTGGGCTCCCATCTACCATACAGGAGGACCAGGGTTCGAATCCCAGGGCGTCCTGGTGAAGGCAAGCTGGCCCACGTGGCGAGCTGGTCCGCGCGGAGAGCTGGTGCAGCAAGATGACTCGACAAAAAGAGACACAGAGGAGAGACAATAAGAGACGCAGCAGACCAGGGAGCTGAGGTGGCGCAAGAGATTGAGCGCCTCTCTCCCTCTCCGGAAGGTCCCAGGATCGGCTTCTGGTGCTGCCTAAAGAGAAGACAAGCAGACACAGAAGGACACACAGAGAGCAGACAGCGAGCCCAAAACAACAAGGGTGGGGGGAATAAATAAATAAATAAATCTTAAAAAAAAAAAAAAAAAAAAAAAGGTCTGGAGGGTTTGAGGCCATTCTCTTTGTTCTCTTTGGGGTTTGGAGACTGAGATCCTCATCGTGACATGGGACAATGGTTCTCAACCAGGGGCAATAGTGCTCCCCCAAGGATCATTTGGCAATGTCTAAAGACAACCGGGAAGGCATCTACTGGGCAGAGTCCAAGGAGGCCACTCAGTACCCTACAGCTCACAGGACACCCCCCCCCCCCACAACCAAGGATCACTTGACCCACTTTCAATAGTGCCGCGATGGAGAAACCCTGGCACAGAGGAAGCGGAAAAGTGCAAGTTCCACATTTTTCCATTTAGCCTTGGCTGGAAGTTATAACTGAAATGGCTGAGGAAATAGAAAATTGGAAACCCCAGGTTTTTAACATTCACCCTTGGCTGGGAATTATAACGGAAGCAGAAGTGTCACTTTTCAGTTATCAGCTGTTAATGAAAGCCTTCCATTGCTTCCGGAGCTTTTGAGGACAGCCCATCTCTATTTCAGAAAGACGAGGAAAGGTTAGCAAATATTTTCCTGCGCGTTACCATCAGACTGAGGTAAAGCTGTGCTTATTCCACAGTTTGCGTTTCAGCTGAGTCTGTTTTCTAAAATAGGCAAAGAGCTTCCCTACAATGCCGAAGAATTTAAGACTTAGAACCCTGACTAGAATGTGTTTCTTTATAGCAAACCACATTTGTTGTAAAAAAAAAAAACAACGACTGCACTTCCGATTGAAAGTTGCAAACTTTATTGTAGGGAGTTGCTTGGACCCACCAACTTTGGTGATAATTAAGCCGAGATGTGTATAAAAGGACTGTGCGAAGCTCTTAAACTTAGGAAAATAACCAAGGGCTTTTTCTTTCTTGTAAAATAAGATGAATTTAATTGAACCCAGGGGGGCCTTGACCTGGTTCTACATTGTCAACGGAGGAGTCCGACACCTAGTAAAAGATTCATTCGGCTTTGGGTTTAATGACATTGATTAATTAATTATTTAATGAGTTCTACAACTATTTATTGAAGGTCTGACCAGGAGCACGGAGAGAGTGAGCCTATAGCTCAGGATGCCCTTGATGAATTTTTCTCTCACCTCCCTCACTTGGACCACAGTCTCACATCGGGAGCTCATGCAGCTACAAGACACCATCCTCCGTTAGGTGAACTTTAGCTTGAAACCTGGGGAAATACGGGGACCTGTTTGTGGACCCTGCAGGAGTGCCTCCCGTGGGTGGGAAAAATACTGCTGTGATTAAAGAGGTTCCTGAACTTTCCTGTGCCCTTTCTAGCTGGAGCAGTGGTTTTTTAAAATCTTTTGTATTTTTAATTCTCATATTCAAGAATGTTTATTACAGGATTGTTTGCGATAGATAAATACTGGGAAGACTCTAAATGCCATCAATAATTGAATAAATAAGTGAATCAGTAGTGATAGATAAGTAAAACCTGTATTCATATGATTGAATGTTACACAATGGTTAGTAAGATCATTTTATATACACATGGATAGAGCTTGTAGCAGTTTGATATTATTTTTGAATTCCAAAAGAGATATTGATTATATTTGTAAACTGGTCTGTTCCTCTGGGCGTGATACCCTTTGTTTTTTTCTTTTTTTAAATATACTTTTAAATTTTTCAAAAAAGATACTTAGATTACATAAAAAATATAGGGGATTCCCATATGCCCTGCTCCCTACCCTCCCACACTTTCCCACATTAACAACGTCCTTCATTAAAGTGGTACATTTTGTTAACAATTGATGAACACATTTTGGAGCATTGCCACTGAGTGTGGATTACAGTTTACGTTGTAGTTTACACTCTCTCCCACACAAATTTTGTAAGTTATAACAAGATATCTAATGACCTGTATCTGTCACTGCAATGTCATTGAGGACAATTCCCAAGTTTGGAAAATGCCTCCATATTACACCTGTTTTTCCCTAGCATAATATCTTTCGATTGCATTAAAGCCCAAAGTTTTACATTTACTTGATTAAATCAAGATTAGGGCTTTGATTTGACCACGTCAGTAGGGTGTGGCTCAGGGTTGAATCCCACCCCCTTGCTGGGCTGATAGAAACAGACAGAAGATGCACAAGAAGAAGGCACAGGAGGAAAGAGAGCTCCATAGACACAGAGAGGAGCGAATTTGGTCATTTTGGTCCTGTCATGTGACAGAAAGGAGAAGGCTCAAACAGCTGAAGCCCTGGGGAGAGCTGAGCCATTCCCCTGACAGTTTGCGGCTGAAGAGACCAGAGCCCTGAGCAGCTGAGAAGGCTCAGAAAGAAACGAGCCCTCCAGCCTACAGCCGAGATCGGAAGAAGCTGGGCCCACGGAGCCTGAAGAGGAAGAGGAAGGCTGAGCCCTTGCAGATGTCGCCCGCCATCTTGCTTCAACACGTGGCAACAGACTTTGGTGAGAAAGTACCTCTTACGGTACCTTGAGTTGGACTCTTTTCTGTGTATGGACATGCCCCATCCATGTGATTTACGTGTAGTCATGCTCTTACAACATGACACAGATGCAAGGTGGGCACGTGACTCAGACATGGCCGATGTTTCCATTTCCAAAGAATTTGCAATTGAGTCTAAGAGAGAGTCAATTCATCTCTCTTTTGATAGTGGGATCAATAACAATGGTTGTGTTTTCTGTCCTGTGGACTAGGAAGGAGAGAAAACTGGCCTGCGGTGAAAGAGAAGAAAGGAGCAGACCCAAAGAGAACAAAGGCTGGGGGAAAAGTGGAACCTGATGGGTTGAGTCCCCAGTTCCAGGTCATTCTAGAAGCCCAATGTGCGTTCTTATCTTTGTCTTTTCGGCTTGAGTTAGTTTGAATGGGTTTCTCTTCCTTGCAATCCAAAGAATTCTGTCTCAATCACCACTTCATCCTCTCCTCTATCTCCAAACTCCACTTGCCTCCCTCATCCCAGGATTTCCATGAACTTCTTTCTTTGGTTCTTTTCCTTCCATCATTCATTTCCCTCTAGAAAATTGAAACATGCTCTGGCCCCACAACACGAACATCTTTGTGTGTGTGTGTGTATGATAGACTCAATCAAAAAGGGGGAAGAGAAACGAGAAGACAAGGATTTTCTTACTTTGACAAGTGTTTTCACTGGCATTGTCGAATTCTGTTTTCCCAGAAAGGAGTGTGTATCCAGAATTACAGCGACAGGAGAAACCTCCTTCTTTATTATAACACGCAGCATTGAATCCACAATATACGTTGTACGGTGGCTTACATTCATTGACATCTGAAACACAAAGGAGAAATTAATCATTCATTCCACAGAGATTAATCGAGCAACTACTATGTCCCAGAGCTGTGCCCCTTTTCCCAGGATCTGTCTTGGCTCAGAGATGTCTGTTTAGGTAATGGTTATCTTATTTTTCTTTTCCTCATTGACTTTGGTTGGTTTCAGCAGGAAGCAGACAAGCATGGAGACATGGATTCTAGTGGAAGTGCTTTATTTGGGGGATGATCCCAGAAAACACTGGAAGGGAAGTGGAGAAGTGAGACAGGGAAGGGAAGGCAGAAAATGAAAAGCGTGTTATCAAGCAAGTTTCCACTATGGGAAACTGTGACTCAGTCCCTCTGGAGACTTCTTGGAGACAGTGAGAAGTGCACGCCTCAGAGTCACCCCACCTGAGGGGCGAGGAAGCTGGGGTGTTTATCCACTAACTCCCACCACGTATTTATTAGATGGTGATTGGCCAGAGAGAAAAGGAAGATTCAGCCCTCAGAGTTTGTGTGAGAGAAAGAGAGTCAAGTAGGCTTGGGTGGCAAGGAAAGTGTTTAATTACATGGAAACGTAAAGGGGGCGTGTTATTTCAGCTTGGACAATCCTAAAAGAATCCTTGAGAATATTCGTTTGAGCATATTCGATTAGATACCATCCAGGATCATGTGTTGCATTTACTTGTCATTGTCTCTTTAGTTGCTCTTTCTTCTTCTTTTTTTTAAATTGTGGGAACATATGTAACCGAAGTATCTTAAAAAAAAAAAAAATAGGTGTAATACGGTGGCATTTTCGGGACACTGGAATTGTCCCGAATGATGGTTGCAGTGACAGGTACAGGCCATTATAGATCTTGTCATAACGTACAAAAATGTGCGGGAGAGAGTTTAAACTAGATGTAAACTATAATCCACGCTTAGAGGCAATGCTCCAATATGTGCTCATCAATTGTAACAAATGCACCACACTCATGAAGGACCTTGCTAATGTGGAAAAGTGTGGGAGGGGGAGGGGGTGGGGCATATGGGAACCTCCTATATTTTTTATGTAACATTTATGTAATATAAGTATCTTTAAAAAAAAAAGTGCCATATATAAATTGCAAAAAAAAAAAAAACAACAAAAAACCAAAACCACTACATAAACTCTCCCACCTCCCAAGCATACCATTCAGGGGTCAATCAAATTCACAGTATTCCGATTCCCTCATCACCTTCCGTTACTAGAAATTTCCTATGTCCCCAAAGAGAAACCCTACACCTGTGATGCATCTCCTCCCCATGTCCCCTGCCCCCTGTACCCGTTGCACCTGTGCTCTAACTTCTGTCTCTGTGAACTTCAATATTCTCCAGTATTTTCTTTTTAGTTACCATGGGGCTTAAATTTAACATCCTAAATCGTTAACAATCTTCTTTGCTGCCAACTTGACTTCCGTGATTTACACAAACTGTGCTCCTCTATCCCTGTTTCCCCATCTTTATGTAGTTCTTGTCACAAATGACGTGCTTATACATTATGAGCAAAAAAAAAACTACTTGTTTATGAGAAGAATCTCGATCCATGAGTTATACGGATGAGTGGGCATGGGCAGAAGAGGATATTTCAGGCAGAGGGCGTTCCAGGCAAAAAGACATAGAAGAAATGGGTATAAACATACAATGGAATATTATTCAGCTTAAAAAGGAACGAAGTCCTCGTACATGGGACAACGTGGATGAAACTTGAAGATATCATGTTGCGTCAAATAAGCCAGACACAAAAGGGAAAATACTGTATGACCTCACTGGCATGAAATAATTAGAATAAGCAAACTCGTAGAGTCAGATTCTAGAATACAGGTTACCAGAGGACGGGGTGGGGATAGAGAATGGGGAGTTAATGCTTAAATTGCACAGAGTTTCAAGCTGATCATCAAGTTTTGATATTGGATGAGAAAACTTTACAATTCCTGGAGTACTGTCACATTTATTCCTTCATTCAACCCCCTGCGTCCTCACAACGTCAAGGTCATCATCCCCATATCGTGGAGGAGGGAAAAAACGAGACCCAGCGGTGACTTTAGGGTTAGTGCTTCTTTCCTGGTGAAGGGTGCATGGGTGGAGTTTTCAGCATTGCTCGTTACTTGGGTGCCTCCCTGCTAACCCCTGACTCTGGGTGATCAGAAAGTTACCCATTTACCGTTACATTGCTCCAAGGGGAAACTGAAGAATTGCTTCCGAGATGTAGGACTGTATCCAGAGTTGCAGGTGCAGTGAGTACTGTTGATGCAGTGGGCATTCAGCGGACACACAGAACAGTTAGCTGTAGGAGGAGAGGGACAGGCGACCGTCAGCTGGGCAGGGAGCTCTCTGCTTACCATGTGTTTAGGCTCTCAGGACATTAAAAAATAACGATGCTGTTACAGCTTGAGTTGTGTGTCCCCAAAAAGACATATTCAGGTTCCAAGCTCCTGTGAATGTGATCTTGTCTGGAAGGAGGTGAGGCAGGAGAGAATAGGAACCCAAGGAGGAAGGGGGCAGAAAACCTAAGAAGCCTGGTAAGAGAAACTGAGGCAAAGACCCGCTGGCTAGTGTCAGCCTGCTGAGTCACACCGGCAAGCTAGGAAGGCGCAGCTTACGGGCACACACCCTGCAGCTGGTAAGCACACCCTGCCAAAGGCTGCAGTTTCAGAAGCCAGCCCAGCAAAGAGGGAAGGGGAGAGAGGGGCACCACTGCCACCCACCCAGATTTCAGGTTACCCCACGCCTCGTGAACGGTGGCCTCGTGGACAGTGATCACCGCCAGTGAGCATACCCACGCCCTGCACAGCTCATGGACAGCAGCCAGAAGCCAATAGCCACTGGACAGCACCCCCACACCCTTAGGCACCCCACGCCCCTGGGTCCCCGCACCCTGTGCCCTTCCTTATCAGCTAGACCCTGGAGTCCTGTATCCCCATAAAACAGGGGAACCCAGGGCAGAGCTTTGCATTTTCTCCCTTGAAAATGCCCATTCCCATGATTCGGGGGCGTACTTCTGTTCTCTTGCTCTACCCCCCCAATAAATCCTCTGCTTGTTTAATTAATTTGTGGCTCGTCCTTGAATTCCCTCTTGCGACGAAGCCACGAACCTGGACACTGTCTCCGATAACAGAGGGTCTTATAAAGACCCTGGAATTAGTTAAATTAAGACCAAGCTGGGTTAGGGAGGCTCTAATCCCATGTGACTGATGTCCCTATAAGAAGTGGGGAGGAGACACAGATGGACGGATACTGGGGAGATGGAGGTAGAGATTGGAGTGACATTGCCACAGGCCAATGTACGCCGAGGATTGCCGGTCACTGCCAGAGGCCAGGAGAGAGGCTAGGAAGGACCCTCCCCTACAGGTTTCAGAGGCTGCCTGGCCCTGCCGACACCTTGGGTTGGACTTCTAGCCTCCAGAACTGTGAGGCAAGACACTTCTGTTGTTTTAAACCACCTGTTTGTGGTGCCTCGTTCTGGCAGCCACAGAAAAACAAGACAGTTGCCAAACCAACATTACAGAAAAAGTGGAATTTCTGTGCATGTTAAAGGACAGTTGTTGATGTCAAAGAAATTGACTTTAACACAAAACATCCAATGCAATGTAATCGTGGTATTCTCAAGATTATCATGGAATTTATGGAAGGGGAGTGAGGTGGTGAAGACCTTGGTCGCTGGGTTCAGTTCTGGCTCTAGCACTCATCTGCTGTGTGTCCTTGAACTAGCATCTTAACCTCTCTGTGCCTCAATGTCTTCATCTGTAAAATGGGTCATTGTGAGGAGCAAGTGAATTAGTACACATTAAGTGTGTTGGACAATGCCTGACATGTACTGTTAGCTATGGTTATAATAATTTGAGTTTGTTGGGCATCAAGGGAAGTATATTCAAGAATGGCAAATGTAAAAGTTGGTAACTGCATGTTACCTTCATTTAGACAGAGAAACACCAAAAGTCTTAATCCGAGGCCCCTAGAAAATGAATGGAAGTAACGGGACCTCAGATTAAGGAAACATCTCAAGCATGGAGCCTGGGGGAGATCCCTGGAAGATATGCAGACTGCAGCAGGAGTCATGGAGAGCCGGGGCTGGGGAACATTCAAGAACACCACACAGCAACTCCGAATGCCTCTCTTGGCAGCTGGCTAGAAATGCAGAATCTCAGGCCCCACCTCACACCAGGTGAACCAGAATCTGCATTTTAGTTAGGGCCCCAGGGGGATTCAAGTTAAACAGAAATGATTTGTTTATTATTTGCTGACTTGCTTATTATTAGAATAACGAGTACCATCATGCCCTGCCTTTCCCACTGGATGTTCACTTACTGAGAGTTTGTGGGTTTTATTCATTGCCCTATCGCCACACTGGACACAATTGATGACTAGCCTTACAAGTCTTTGCTCTTGTAATTGAGATTTAGCGTATTGTTATGGGGTGCCTAAGGGTTATACTGTAAACCATTGACAATGTTTAGTAGCTATGTTTCACTATCTGTATAACAGTTATAACAGAGCTACCGTCCACATACAAAAAGGTTTAAATATTGGGTGAAGAAAGGGGGAGGAGGTTGGGTATATGAGAGTCTCTAGTATTCTGTGTGTGACTTTGCTGTGACCGAAAACGTCTTTGAAAATTGGGAAACACTGGGGAGTGAAAGGGGGAAGGTGCCACAGTACAGACTGGCCACCCGATAATGCAGTGATAAAAGGAAAAATGTCCCCCCAATTTTTTTTTTCAATTTTTTTGTTTTTTCCCAGTTTTTGAATATCCCAACCCCTTAATTTTATTTTTAGTGTTTTTTTTTAAAGTTTCCATGTATTTCATCTCTTACATTTAAACTTATCATTATTATTTCAAAAAAAAAAAAAAAACAAAACTGACAAGAAACAATAAAATAAAAAGATAAATAAAAGGACATCCACATTTGATAACATTAGCAATTAAAAACAACAACAACAACAACAAAAAGGGGCAAGCCTGTCCAAGTCCTGCTTCCAGGGTGAAGCCTTGTTTTCTAGCTTGTTGGAGGACGTGGTGATCTCAGATCTTGTCTAGGTCCGAACGCTCCCCGGTGTTTGGTTTTGGAAGGTCCTGAGCACTCACCTTCAGCATCCTCAGCCAGGGCTCCTAACAATCTCAGGAGGAAGCAGAGCCCTGGAATAGAGAAGCAAAAAGGAGAGATGTGAAACTGTCAAGGAAAGATTCTAGGAGATCCCCCGAGGGCTGTGTATCAGTTATCTATTGCCGTGTAACAAACATCCACAGAATGTAGCAGCTTAAAACAATGAACATACATTTGATTATCTCTTATGGTTTCTGGGAAGGGCTCAGCTGGACAGTTCTGGCTCAGGGTCTACCCTGACGTTGCAGTTGGAGAGTGGCTGGGGCTGGAGCTTCTGGGGCCTGGCTGGGCATCTCCCCCTTCATGTAATCTCAGGACCTCTCTGCCTGTGCTACTTGGGGCGTCCTCCCAGCATAGCAGCCTCAGTTAAGCTGCTACCACGGCACTTCAGAGTTCTAACCCTGAACGTTCCAGCTAAAAAAGGCGGACTTCTACCATATTTTCTCTCTTTTTTACTAGATTTTTAAAAAATGTGTGATATTTTAGGGAGGCGGATGTGGCTCAGATGGTTGGGCGTCCGTCTGCCATATGGAGAGACCTGGGTTCGATCCCCAGCACCTCCCAGTAAAAAAAAAAAAAAAAAAAAATACATATATATATATATATATATATAGAAGGCGCATGGGGTGCCAGGCTCTGTGTGCCGGGAGCCGCCAGGCCCCGGGAGCCATGCAGCAAGATGACGACGTAACAGGGGAGAGACAAGATGAGATGCTCCAAAAGCCCCGAAAACCAGGAACCGAGGTGGCGCAGGTGGCAGGACACC
Source organism: Tolypeutes matacus (assembly GCA_026826555.1). Lineage (NCBI taxonomy): Eukaryota > Metazoa > Chordata > Mammalia > Cingulata > Chlamyphoridae > Tolypeutes > Tolypeutes matacus. The sequence continues at coordinate 2,980,414 of JAKSZT010032673.1, read as the reverse complement.
TCTCTCCTACATCGGAGGTCTCCAGGATCGAACCCTGGTGAAGACTGGAGGAGGAGGAGGAGAAGAGATGGCAGGAAACAGACACAGAGAATTGCCCAGCGAATGGACACAAAACAGCAAATGGGGAAGGGGGAGTGGTTTAAAATGGATAAAGGAAATAAATAAATCTTAAAAAAAAATGTGTGATATTTTACCGGATTTTAAAAAATTGTGGTTAAAAATATAAAATTAGCCATTTTAGCCATTGCTAAGTATACAATTCAGTGGTATTAATTACATTGACAAAGCTGAGCTATCATCAAACTACTGTTTTCAAAAGTTTGTCATCACCCCAAACAGAAACTCTGGACACATTAATTAAGTGCCCATCCCTATTCTGCCTCTATGAATTTTCCTATTCTAGGTATTTCCTATAAGTGGAATCATATCGTATTTGTCCTTTTGTGTCTGGCTTCTTTCATTGAGCATAATGTCTTCATGACTCATCCATCACGGAGCGCTGACAGCTAATTCATTCCTTCTTACGACTGAATAACATTGCATTGTGTGAAAAATAAAAACTAAAGATTTTGCATTTATTAAAAAATGGTTTTGAATAAGCATTTAAAGTTGAGTTTACACTTTGAGCATCGCATTGTGTGTATCCTGTTTATTTTTGTTTTTTGCCTTTTTTTTTCTTTTTCCTATTTATTTTTAATAATTAATTGGTTTTTAATTGTGGTAAAATATACATAACATAAAAGTCACTTAAGCCATTTTAAGTGGGTAATTCTTAGGCATTAGGGGCATTGGCAATACTGTGTAACTTTCATCATTATCTATTTCCAAACTGCTTTCATCACCCAGAACTGAAAGTTGCACTTATTTGGCAATGATTCCCATTTCTCCTTCCCCCCACCCACGGTAACCACTGTTCTATCTATGAATTTGCTTATTCCAAGTCTTTCATTTAGGAGAAATCATACAATGTCTGTCCTTTTGTGTCTGGCTTACTTCACTCAACATGATGTCTTGAAGGTTCGTCTGTGTTGTAGCATGTACCAGCACTTCATTCCTTTTCAAGGCTGAATAATATTCCATTGAATGGATATACCATAATTTGTTTATCCATTCATGTGGACACTTGGATTGCTTCTACCTTTTGGCTACTGTGAATAATGCCACTGGGAACATAGGTGTACGGATGTCTGTCCATTTCCCGCATTCAATTATTTTAGGTATATAGATAGACCATATTTTGCTTGTCCGTTTGTTCATTGATGAACATTTGGATTGTTTCCGCCTTTTGGCTCTTCACCATATTCTCTTGGTTACAAGTGAGTTACAAGCCTGCCCAGATCCAAGTGGAGAAGAACTAGACTCTTCTTCTGGTTGGAGGAGAGGCAAGACTCTAAAAACATGTCTTGGATGGGAGATAATGTTGTATCCTTTTTGGAAAATACAGTCTGTATTTTACAGCTCAGGCTCTGTGGTTGGTAATCACCACCTCTTCCTTCTTGCCTTCCCAGCTTCAGCTGTGTCCCTGCTCCCACAAAGGTCCAAAGATGCTGGATAGGTGGATGGATTCTCTTCTCTCCCTTTTCCAGTAAATCTGACTCCACTCTCATCTCTAGTTCTCTTCTCACCTTGTGTTATGTGTTAAATCGTACCTCCCAAAAAAAGAAATATTGAAGCCCTAATCCCTGGTACCTCAGTATGTGACCTTATTTGGAAATACAGTCTTTGCAGATGCAATTAGTTGAGGATTTTGAGGTGAAATTATCCTGGATTTAGGGTGGACTCTAAATGCAATGACTGGTGTCCTTATCAAATGAGGAACAGGGATGCAGACAGACGGGATGAAGCAATGGTAAGACGAAAGGCAGAGAGGGCAGCGCTGCATCTACAAGTCAAACAATGCCAAGGACTGGCGGTGAACGCCAGATGCTGGCAGAGGCCAGGAAGGCTCCTTGCCTACAGGTTTTGCAGGGAGCGTGACCCTGACGACCCTTTGGTTCCAGACTTCTGGTCTCCAGAACTGCGAGACACTACAGTTCTGTTGCTTAAAGTCACCCAGTTTGTGGTGTTTTGTTACAGCACCCTTAGGAAATCAAGACACCTTCTGTTAATTCTATCATCCATACACATTTCTATAATTATTGCCATTTATAAGGATGATACTCAAACTATTTAACAACTGATACGGTATAGGAATGCATCAATCAGAATGGAGCCTGGGGGTGTTAAAATTTTTTTTTTTTTTAGGAGGTACCGAGGATTGAACCTGGGACCTCATATATGGGGGACTCAACCACTGAGCTACATCTACTCCCCAACAACAGCTGGATTTTTTGTTTGTTTGTTTGTAGGAGGTACCAGGGATCGAACCCAGGACCTCTTACATGGGAAGCAGGTGCTCAACCACTTGAGCTACATCCGCTCCCCAGGTGTTAACCTTTTATCTGCTAAATTGTGTGGAGGTCTTTGGGTTCCCAGGGCAGATACCCGGCCGGCAGGAGTGTCCTGGGGATGATTATTTACAAATGGTGTGGAAATTGTTCAGTATGAAAACCAACCTGGCTTTTCTGGTGTGTTCTGTTGAAGGTTTCGCTCCGGTGACTCGCTGCCTTATTTATAACCTGGTTACTGCCCAAGGAAGTGATTCCTGATCATGGAAGGGACTTTGTTTACCAAGTGAGGTGATGGTGCAGATAAAGGTGGGCTAGTTTGGGATAAAGTTCAGTTCCTGTGCACGATACAGGGCTGGGGTTGGAAGGAAGGAGAGAAGGGCTGAGGCTGAAAGGCTGGGGTAGTTAGGGAGGGTTGTCGTAGCTGCCTGGGGGAGGCTCTGGAGGGAGAGAGGGTGGAGGTGGCTGGGAAGCAAGCCTCGGAGGAGATGGGGATTTTTGGAGCCAAATGTGGTTTGCCCTGTGATTGTAACCACTCCTCCATCCTCCTGTGAACCTGGTGGTAAAATCTACCTTGCTTGCTAATGGCCTCGGGAGAGGATTTCCTTTGTGGGGAATTGGGCAAAGTTCCAAGCCTTACCTCAACAACTCCTATTGGGAGTCGAGCTGTTACTACGTGTTAGGCACTGTTTTAAGAACTTTATGCACGTCGACTTGCTTTAGCTTTGACCAACTCTTAGCATCATTCCCATTTTGCAGATTAAGTAACGGAGGCACACGTATGATCTGGCAATCCCTCTACTAGGAATATATCTAGAAGAACTGAAAACAGTGACTCAAAGAGACATTTGCACACTGATGGTCATAGAGGTGTTATTGACAGTTGCCAAAAGATGGAAATAACCCAAGTGTCTGTCAATAAACAAAATGTAGTCTATACATATGATGGAATACTATTCAGCTGTAAGAAGAAATGAAATTGGGACACATATGATAACATGGATAAAGCTTGAGGACCTTATGTTAAAAGAAATAAGCCAGACACAAAAGGATAAATATTGTATGGTCTCACTAACATGAACTAAATATGAAGAATAAACTCAAGGAGTTAAAACCCAGAGTACAGGTTACTGGGAGATAGAATGAGGGGTGAGAAGGGGTACTGATGCTTAATGTCTGTAGAAGTTTTAATTAGCATGACTGTAAAAGTGTGGAAATGGAGAGAGTTGATGGTAACACTTTATAATGAGTATAACTAACACAGCTGGTTATAAATGGGATTGTGGCTGAAAGGAGTAGTCTAGGGATGTTTACGTCAATTGAAAGAAACCTAGAGAATAATCTAGGGACTGAACAGCATAGTGTACCCAAAGGTGGATGAGAATTGCGGTTGATGGTACAGATGCAAGAGTGTCCCTCTATGAACTAGAACAAATGCACATCACTATTACAAGGAGGTAAGAATATGGTGATGTATGGGAAAAATGCAACTAATGTAACGTGTGGACTAGAGTTAACAGCAATATTCTGGCATCAATGTCAAAAAAGCTAAGGGGGTTATGGGAAAAATACACCAAGTGTACTCTGTAGACCATAGTTAGTGGTAAATGTCTGATGATGTTCTCTCAGAACCTGTAACAAATGTTCCACAACAATGTAAGATGTTGGTGCAGGGGTGTTGCATGGGAATTCTGCACATTATGCATGATTGCTTTGTAAATTCACATCTTCTCTAGAAGAAAAGAAACAGAGGCAAAGAGAGGTTCAGTAACTTGCCCTGTTCCCCAGAGCTAGTCAATGGCAGAGCTGAGATTTAAAAGCAGGCTGTGGCACAGGTTTCTAGGGGCGCTGGGGAAGGGGAATGGGAAGTTAATGCATAATGTCCCCCTTCCACACTTTCCCCTATTAACAATGCATAGGGTTTCTGTCGAAAGGGATTGGGGAGTTCTGGCCATGGAAGGTGATGAGGGAAGCAAATGTGATTAATCCCACTGAACGGTGTGCTTCGAAGTAGTTGAAATGGGAAATTTTATGTTGTATATATGTTTCCCCAATTAAAAAAAAAAAAAAAAGAGAGAAAGACTAAAGAGACGATGACAATTAAATGCAATACATGACCCTGGACTGGATCTAATAATGGAGGTGAAAAAAGGACATTATTGAGGCATATGAAAAAATTGAAATATAGACTGTAAGCTTTATATCAACGTTAAATTTCTTGAACTTGATAGCTGTACTTAAGGTGGTCACACAAGTGAATCTCCTTGTTCTTAGGAAATGTACGTGGAAGTATTAAATGTTCAAGGAGCAGTATGTGCCCAAGTTACTTTCAAATGTTTAGAAAATTGATAGGTAAATAGGTAGAAAGATAGATGAATGGATAGGTAGCTAGATGGATGGATAGATAGCTGATAGCTGATGAGAGACAAAGATGATTGACTGATAGAATGAAACAGCAAAAGTAGGGAAAAAGTTGGTGGGTCTGGATATGGGTGGGGGTATATTGGAATTCTGGATGGGTTTTGTATTTTTTTTTTTTTTTCTGGGCTTGACATTATCTGCACATTTTTATTGAGGTGAAATTCATATAACATAAAATTAACCTATTTACAAGTAAAGTCAGTGACATTTAGTACATTTGCAATGCTGTCCATCAGCTTTATCTAATTTCAGAACATTTTTATTACCTTAAAGGAAACCTCATACCTGCAAAAGGAGTTAGTCCACATTCCACTCCCCACAATCCCTGTTGACCATTCATTTTCTTTCTGTCTCTATGAATTTACCTATTCTGATACTGCATATAAATGGAATCTTTTAAAAATGTGACATTTTGTATCTGGCATCTTTCACTTAGCATGTTTTCAAGATTTTTCCAAGTTATAGCTTATACCATTACTTCATTCATGTTTTTTTAGGAGCCACTGGGGACTGAGCCCTGGACTTCATACATAGGAAGCAGGCGCTCAACCACTGAGCTACATCCTCTCCCCTCGTTGATTTTTATGGCTGAACAAAATTCCACTGTATGGATAGTTCACATTTTGGTTATCCATTCATTAGGTGATAGGTATTTTGCTACTGTGAATAATGCTGCCACGAACATTTGTGTATAATTACTTGACCATCTCTCTCTAATTTTGTGGGGTATATATCAAGGAAGAGAACTGCTGGAACATCTACTAATTCTGTGTTTTCTTATTAAGGAACTGCCCAAATATCTTCCACAGTGTTTGTGCCATAGCACATTCCCACCAGCAGTGTAGAAGGATCCCTAGTTCTCCCCCATCCTCTCCAATAGTTAGTTTAGATGTTCCAAAAAAGTATGACCATCCTAGAGGGTGTGAAGACTTGTATTATTTTTGCAACTGTCTTATAAGTTTGAAATCATTTCAAAATAAAAAGTAAAAGAATCCCACACTAGCCTGGGGTTCAAGCGTGTAACCTACCATGTCCCACGGACTTTCTTATAAATCCCACGTGGCACCGCGTACTCAGAATTGCTACTCATGTTATAGACACTGTAAATTGGCATAGTTATTGTGACGATTTTCTGGCAGATGGAAGTAAAGTGACTTGAGGAAGGGCTCCTTCTCCTTGTCCACAAAGTTGCCCTGTGGGCTGGCAGTGGCCCTTTAAGAGGGAGTGGGTGGAAAATTCTCTTTTTGGACCTCCCTGTCTTAGTTTCTGTAACAAATGGTCATGAACTTTGTGGCTTAAAATAATGCAGATTTATTGTCTTACAGTTCTGGAGGTCAGAAGCCAAAGTGTTGTCAGGGTGGGTTCCTTTTGGAGGCTCTGAGGGGAGAATCCATTTCCTCGCCTTTTCCAGCTTCCAGAGGCTGCTCACCTTCCTTGGCTTGTGGCTTCTTCCGTTTCCAAAGACAAGCAACGCAGCAATTTCTCTCCCCTCTGATCTCCAGCCACCCTCTTATAAGGAGCTTTGTAATTACACCCCATCTCAAAGCCTTTACTTAACCACATCCCCAAGGTCCCTTTACCATGCGTGGTTACTAATTACTTTATTTATTATTCTTTTTCTTTTTTCTTTTCTTCCTCTATTTTATTTGTTATCATTTTAATTATTATTATTCTTTTTTTTTTTGTGGTTAGCTTTTTTTTTTTTTAGATTCAAAGGACTTCCTTTATTATTGATTTTTAACATTTCTTATTTTTAAATGAGCTTTATGTTACATAAACGTTACATCAAAAATACAGGGGATCCCCGTCTACCCCACCCGGTCCCCCTTCCACACCTTCCCACCTTAACAACATCCTTCATTAGTGTGGTGCATTTGTTACAATTGATGAATGTATATTGAAGCACAGCTGCTAACCATGGTCTATAGTCTACATTACAGTGTACATTTTGCACGTGGTTAGTTTTACGTGTCACCTTGGCTAGACTGTAGCACCTACTCATTTAACCAGAAACCGATCTAGTGTTACTGTGAAGGCATTTTGCGGATGTGGTTAGCATCTACGACCAGTAGACCCTAAGTAAAGGAGAAAGCTGTGGATACTGTGGGTGGATCTCGTCCAGTCAGTTGAAGGCCTTCAGAGCAACAGGATCTTTGTTGCTCAAAGAAACAGGATCTTTGAAGACGTGGATAGCTACAATGAAGACAAACAGCAGTAGGGCGGTCCTGCACTGGTATCAGCTCTTCGGAGAAGACAGGGGGGAGACTGGAGAACGCCTGTGTCACTGGCGCAGAGAGCTCCACCGACTGCCAGCAAACCACTGCCAGAAGCCAGGGCAAACGGTGCGGATGCTTCCCTGCAGACTTTGAAGCAAGCACAGCCTTGCCGACACCTTGATTTCCGACTTCTGGCCTCCAGAACTGTGAGACGATGGGTTTCTGTTGTTTTAAGCCATCAGATGTGTGGTTTTTTTGTACGGCAGCACCAGGAAACCGAGACACCTGCTCTATGGATTTTGGACTTGCTGGCTCCCACAGCTGTGTGAGCCAATTCCTTAAAATAAGTCTCTAATATATATATATATATATAAGAAGACTTATCTCTCTTTCAATTTATGTAGATATATAGAAATAGATATATATTCAGATATTATCAATCATTATCTATCTTCTATCTACCTATCTATCTATCCACCCACCTACCTCTCTAACATCTATCTCTTTCTACCATCTATCTCTTATATGTCATCTATCTACCTATATCTATACATCCATTGTCTCTATTTTCTATCTACTTATCTTTCTATTATCTATCTTTCTAACTAGCATCTGTCTGTCTATCTTTCCTATCTATCTATCTAGTCATCTACCTATCATATCTATGAATCATATCTATTATCAATCATATCTATCTAATCATCTATCATACCTATCAATCATATCTATTTATCTTCTACCATATCTATCATCTATCATATCTATCACTATCTATATCATCTATCTATTATCTATTTTTCTATCTATCTAATCTATCTATTATCTATTATCTGTCATAATCTATCATATCCATCATATCTATCTATCAATCTAATCATCTACCTATCATATCTATCAATCATACCTATTATCTATCTATTATCTATTTATCTATCATAATGTATCATATCATATCTATCATCTCTCTAATCTATTACCTATCATATCTATCATCTAACTTATTATCTATCATATCTATCTATCTAATCTATTATCTATCATATCTACCAATCATATCTATTATCTATCCATTAACTATTATCTATCACAATATCTCATATCTATCTATCTATCTATCATCTATCAAATCTATTATCTCTCATATCTATCTATTTATTATCTATCATATCTATCTATCTATTGATTAATCTATCTATCTATCATCTATCTATCTGGTTTCTCTGGAGAACCCTGGCTAATCCACCATGTCAGGTAATGTATTCACAGGTTCTGGGGATTACGGCAAGATATATTGGGAGCCACTACTCAGCCTACCCCACTCCTACTCTTCCCTTAGACTGTGCCAGGCCTGGCTCATGACCAATCACGTACACTATTGCGTTCACTGTGCGTTTTGCATATTTTGGTCTTCCAATGAGCATATTCTCAGCTGGGCTGTGACCTGCTTAAATAGCAGGGTCTGCGCATAGTTCTTTTCTATCTCCCTTCCTCCTCGCTATGCCTAATACTTGATTCACAGCAGCCACGTGAGCATTACGCCTAGCCACACGGTGGCTGTGGCTCACAGCGCATCTCATGAACCGCATGTTTGCAAAGTGTGACCATTTCCAAAGACTCACGCTCTTCCTCAAGACCACTTCTCAGAGTCTCTCTCTAGCCCAGCTGGCGACCCTCTGCTCATCTCTCCGGGAGAGGATCTTGGAGTAGGGTTTCCAAAGGGCCATTTGCATGCTGGATTTCTAGAGGTTTAAGAGACTTTAGAAAGCACCACTCATTTTGCAGGTATGAAAACAGGTCCCTCGGGGGTCAGGCGGCTCAGACACCACTTGCGTAAGCTGGGCAAGTTGCTTAACTTCCTTGTTTCCTTATGTGCAACACGGTGACAGCATTACCTCCTTTGCAGGGCTGTGGGGAGGATTTAAAGGAGGACCGTGCGTAAAGCAGTTTGCAGTACGTCTGACCGAGATGTCCCACAAATGATAGTAGCTTCCATTATCATTTTATTTGGACTAGAATCTCCTTCTAAATCTCGATTTAATCCTTATTCCACCGCACTGCCTCGTCCATCCAAGGTGATGTGGGCAGAGCCTTCATGGATTGCTGAAACTCACAAATAATCCATCTCAGAAGTGACTCTGCCTCTGGTTGCCAAAGAGCAAGTAAAACCTTGCTTGAGCTTCTCTCAAATCAGTTTGATTCCGTAAATAAATTCTGAACACCTCTTAGATGTAAGATAGTACGGTAGGGGATGTAGAGGGGAGGGAGATATGGCATTTGCCTTCAGGTAGCTTATATAAGTTTTTCCTTACACTTGGAATTTCAAAATAATTTCAAACTTATAGGACATTTGCAAAAATAAAACAATATCCACAAAGACCCCAACATTCCCCCGCCCACCCCAAATACCTAGATCCATCAGTGTTAACATTTTGCCACATTTGCTGTATCATTCTATCATCTATCAATCATCTTCTAAACATTTGAAAATAGGTTGTATAAATCAGGCTCCCTGAACACTTAATACTTCCATGTACATTTCCCAAGAACAAGGAGATTCACTTGTGTAAGCACCTCAAGTACAGCTATCAAGTTCAAGAAATTTAACATCGATACAAAGCTTGCAATCTACCTTCCAATTTTTTTCCATATGTATCAATAATGTCCTTGTTGCCACTTTCACCTCCATTATTAGTTCTAGTCCAGAATCATGTATTTCATTTAATTGCTATAGTATCTGTAGTCTCTCTCTTTTAAATTGTAGAAACATAGATACAGAGTAAACTTCCCCATCTCAACCACTCCCAAGCACGCCATTCAGAGTGACTCACCACCTTCCATCACCCAAAACAGAAACCTGGCACCCATTGTGCATTAACTCCCCATTGTCCCTCCCCCCCGCATCTGGTAACCTGTACTCTACTTTCTGTCTCTACAAGTTTGCTTTTCAAGCTATTCCTTAATAGGGGACTCATACAATATCTGTCCCTTTGTGTCAGAATTATTTCACTTGACATGATGTCTTCCAGGTTCATCCATGTTGCTGCATGTGTCAGAACTTTATCTTTTTATGGCTGAATGATATTCCATTTTGTTGATCCAGTCATCTGCTGACGGACATTTGGGTTGCTTCCACCTTACGGCTATTCGAATAATGCCACTATGGATATGGTGTGCAAATATCTTTTCGAGTCCCTGCTAGCTCATATTATTTTGATGGACTGGGTGTGGAGCATGACACTCTGCTCAATAGCTGTGTGACCTTGAGCAAATTGCGTGACCTCCCTGGGATGCCATTTCCCACCTGTAACATGGAGATACGGTATGATAATGAACTTCTGTTCATTTTAGCTCGATGCCAGGCACAGAGCAGGGACTCAGTAAAGATCAGCTTTGCTCACTGTTGTAGCTGTTGACATTGATTTTGAATCAGGAGTCATAAGAGTAGATGGAACTTTAGAAGATGGAAGCATCTTCCCAGAGGTGGTAGTTGAAGTCAGGGAACCATGAGATTCTTCTAGAGAGGTATAGAAACCCACGTGGGATCCCATAGAAGGAGTGTTATAGCACAGATCTGGGAATGGGTGCCCTGTGTTTGAATCCTAGCACTGCCATTTACTAAATGTGTGACCTTGGACGAGTAACATAACCTCTCTGTGCCTCAGCTTCCTCATCTGTAATATGGGGATGATAGTAGTACCCATGTCATGGACCTATTGTAAGATTAAATGGGTTAATATTTGTAAGGCACATAGTGAGTGCTCAAACATGCTAGTTGCTATTCTTAATTATCTGGTGCAGGAGAAGGAAAAAGGAGAGGGAGGAAAGGAATAGCAAGGAAAAATTCTGGGCAGTGCTAGGTCTAGAAAACAAAACCTATGAAAAGGAAGGTAACCAACCCATTGGATTGGATCAGAAGGAAAATTTTAGGGATATTTGAGAGTGTCGTTTCAATAGGGTGGTGAGAAGGAAACCACAGTGCAAGGAGAAAAGAAGAGAGCGTTCAAAGCAAAGTCTGAGGAAAGAGGAGAAGAAAAGGAAAGGGCAGCAAACTGTTGACCCCAATAGCTCCTGACTGGGCAAAACCATTGTCAGGGTTGCACATACCTGGAAGAACTGATGTCCTTCTCATTCCTGTGGTGCAGGTAACCCAGTGCCAGCCAGCTCCGGAAGCTTCCTGCCGTGCTTTATGCCAATCGCCTTTCCTAACTCAAGGAAATCTCATGAAAATTAACGTGCGTGTCTTAGGTCAGCTGGTTTAGGAAACCGTAGCTAGAAGTGTGAACTCCTCCCTGTCTTTCACCATCAGAATCGTGGTTCTGCTTTTCATCTGTTTATTTTTGCACTACCTTTTTCTGTATTTAGAGTGGAGGTTTCCTGGCTATTGTCTTTGGAATGACAGAATAAATTGACCCTAGGACTGAAAGGGCATTTATTTGCATTGCATTCCCTGAAGAGCGGGGAGTGCCTTTGGGGTTAAAATAAGTCTTAAATAACCCTGTGGTTTTGAGCTGGGTGAGCCAGAATTTTAGTGTATTTCTGTTGGTATCTGGAGAAGTCACTTTCACAAACCTTGGGATTCCCCCTCCCCGCCATTCCTCCCAGCAGGAAGCACACACCTCGTCTGTCCAGTGGAGAGTGATATATTATTTGGTTATTTGGGGCAATACAGATCAATTGCAGATTAACTGATTAATTGCAGGATTTGGGAGAAAAAAAATCTCTCAGACCTTCCATCCTTCAACAAATATTTATTAAGCCAAATATTATTAAGTGATGGGATCTGTGCTAACTTCTGGGACTACAGCAGTGAACAAAATTGGCACCATATCTCCTATATAGAACTTAGAGTGTAACGAGGAAGGCAGACAATTAAGGAAGTATATGAAGCTGAGTGTCTCATACTCATTCTTGGCAATGGGTGCTTTCAAAGAAGCACTGATCCAACATCCAAGAAATAAGCAAAAGCCATTGTTGAAGTGTCACAGAACTCATAATACACAGAAAAATGAGTTCAGGTCACTTCTCTCTTGTGTTCAAGTTGGAAGCTGCCTCTGAAGGTTTCTCTCTTCCATTTCTGAGTTGCATTGGAGAAGAGTTTTAGAAAAATTTGAATCACTGAATGATTTTTTAAGCAGGTAGGGTGATATTATGGCTTTGTGTTTTGGGGAGCTTTTCTGGATGCTCTGTGGGTTGCAGGAGGTAGGAGTGGATATGGGGGCGCCAGTTTGGACAATAATCCAAGCAGAGCTGATGTACTATTGGAGCATCTCCTATGTGGCCTACTTCTTTTATTCTTACTCCACTTTAATACATTCTCAACCCAGGAATCAGAGTTATCTTTCAAAACAAAGCACATTTTATCGCTCCCTTGCCTAAAACCTTCTAAAGCTCCTCACTGCACTTAGGATAAAAACTAGACTTCCTATTATGGCTGACAAGCCCTAAATAAGCTATCTTTATTTGCATCTTTAATCTCATTCACCATAATTCTCCCCTTCACTCCCTAAGCCACAGCCATGGTGGTCTTCTCTTTGTTCCTTGAGCACAAGTTCTTCCCTACCTCAGGACCTTTGCACATGCCATTCTCACTGCCTACAATGCATTCTCCCTTAATCTTTTTTAAAAATTAATTGTGAAAATGTTCTTTATTTCATGCAAAGTTTCCCCATTAATCTTGACATGTCTATCTCCTCCTTCTCTTTCAGGTTAAAGCCCCAAACCCAATTCTTCAGACAGGCCTTCCCTCACCATCCCATTGAAAGGAAGTCCTGCCAAATTACCCCCAATCATTTTGCACTATTGATATTCTACATTGCACTATCCATATCTGTGGTTATTTCATTTACTTGTTTCTGATATGTTTTCCTTCTATGGTGGTTTCCCCATGGTATCATTGCTGAGTGAATGAATTGATGGGTCAATTTAAAACAATTTAAAAAGTAGAATCTATAGGAGGAGGAGAGGGAGGAGTTAACTCCTGGCTTTTTGGCTTAGGCAACTGGGTGGATGACAGTGATATTGTGCTACAGAGAAGGAAAATCAGGGTTTTGGGGGAGAGGTAGAGTTCAGTTTTGGATAAGTTGATTTTGAGGTGCTGTGATTTTTTTTTTTTTTAACAATTTATTTCCATTTTTAGCCGATGTTTCCAAATATAAAAAAAGGTCAGGATTCTTATACCGATTATCTTAAATGAGACCCTGCAAAGCATGTGTACAACAATGGTTTCCTCCCCAGTTCGGAGGTGCTGTTTTAACAGAAACTTTTCTCATCAACAGAAAACTGGATGGCAGGAGTTTGGTTGGAAAATGTCACCTGTTTACAGAACATGCAGGACAGTTTCTACCTCGTGTCTGCAAGTTTTAATTTATAATAACTAGTGCTTTCATGGTTTTTTGTTTTTAATTTGGGAGGCACATGGCACTGAAAAATGTAGCTACCCAATTTTATCTGACTACGACACAGAAAGCACAATGTATGATGCTTCCAGTGCTGCAAACTTTGACGGGTTGAGGTAGTAGACGCTATTTGTAGAGATTCAGCTGTTTAGCTTGAAAACGTTGGCTTCTCCTCTGAATAAAATAAATGTCCTTAGGGCCTTTCCTCTAATTGTGTTAGATTGGGTTCCAGAAGAACCCGCCGTGAATTTAAAGTGTGACAACTGTAAAGTATTCTGTTGCAATATACAAATAGAAGACCTGGAAACTTTGCTCGGTGCATAGACTAAAAAAGACAGTTGTTTGCTAAATGGCACTGAAGAAAATCCTTACCCGAGTGGTACTACTTAGTCAAAATGTTTCTGACCAAGGGAAATTCTACCACACTACTTTTTCAGAGATGGTTGATACTAATTCTGTACATATTTTACATGTCAAATACATAGTTCTGTAGCTGGATTTTGTCTAGGTCTTTGGCAAAACTGCAGGAAATGAATTTCAAGAGCACGCTGGGTTAGTTAGTCCAGGGATTTATTAAGGAATGGTGAGAAGAGAAATGGGAGAAAATAACAGATCATGGGTCCCAGGTAGAGAGGAAGGGGCTGAAGAGTGGAAAAGAGGACCGATTTACAGGCTACAATTTCTCATTATAGATTCTGCCCAGGTTTTACCTGCATGTTGATCCATGCAGGGAGGACATGGCGAGAGTGGGGTGCAGAAGGCAAGAACGGGGGTGAAAAAACCAGAGAGAGAGAGAGAGAGAGAGAGAGAGTTAGTTCAGGCTTTGCACCTGCTTTTGAAACCATTAATTATTCCTCCCCTTTGCTAATGGCCTGGGAGGAGTTCCAGCTGTTTCTGTTGGAGGGCCAAGAGAAAGGCCCAGGAGGGCCCAATGATAAGATCCCTGGAGAAGATCTGGGGCTTCTCCTGGCTTCCCCAGGAAATCTCATTCTGGATGGGATTTCTCGTGAGGGAGCCACCTTGTGGGGATCGATGTCCACGTGGACTTTTTGCCAGGTTCCAGATCCATCTATTGATTCCCTTTTTTACTAGCCGGCTTCAGTTCAAGAGTTTATAAAATAAGATCATGCATTAATGAGGTGCTGTGATTTTTAAAAAATATATTTTTATTAGAGAGGTTGTGCATTTATAAAACAGTCATGCACGTGTGTGGGATTCCCAGACAGTGCCCTGCCACCAACACACCACACCGTGGTGGGACATTTGTTACAGATTACGAGATAATATCATCAGACTATTACCACTGACTATGGTCTATAGCGTACATTTGGTATATTTTTTCATGCCCCCTATTATTAACACAGTACATCTTTGGCATTGATGTAGAATATTGCAGTATTGCGGTTAACTATAAGCCATAGTGAAGCAGTCTAGTAGATTAGGAATCAACAGGCGATTCTGGAATCTGGCAGGAAGCCCACGTGGCCACAAATATGCCACAAGGTAGCTACTGGAAGAACCTGCTAGGACCCCCATCCGGAACAGATTTCCTCCGGAATAAATAAGAAGCCCCGGATATTCTCCAGGGACCTTAGCATTGGGTCCTCCCCCGGGGGGATTGAAGGGTGGGGTAATCAATCAAAACAGCTAACAACTGGGATTCTTCCCCCTACATTAGCAAAGGGGTGGAATAATTAACGGTTTAAAATGCAAGTAGGAAATCAAAGTGAACCTGTTCTTGCCTTTTTCTCCCACTACCTGGATCAGCATGCAGGTAAACCTGGGAATCTGTAATTTGTAATGGGGAATTGTCGTCTGTAAATCAGCCCTCTTGATCTCTTTTCAGCCCTTTCCTCTCTACCTGGGACCCATAATGTTATTTTCCCCCATTTCTCTTCCCTCTCTTCTTTAATAAATTACTGGCCTAACTGAACTGGCTTGTGCTTAAAATTCACTTTTTGTAACTTAGCCAAGAACCTAGAGAAAATCCGGCGCCGATAGGTGACATTAGCTGTATTTTCCCCACGCTTCTCCACATTCTTACCACCTTGCACTAGTGAGGTGCTGTGATTTTAGTACACATTGTATGCACAGCCGGGATCACAAAAGAGAAGGTTTTTTCTCCCCCTGATAATATACGGTAATTGAAGCCATAGTAATGGATTAAATAATTTAGGGAGAGCTTGTAGGGTGAGAACACAGCTCTGAATAACTCCTTTCAAAGTAAGGGAATCGAGTAAAAGTAAACGAAGAGACAGAGACCACGTGGCCAGGCAGGTAGGGGAGATGACACAGTGTGGTGTCCTAGAGGGCAAGGAAAGGGAACAGCCTGAGTCACAACTGAAAACTAACCAGAGGGTGAACACCAGGGAGGCTGTTAGTCTTGCCAGCAAGAGACTGATCCCGGAGGAAATAGGGGACACCCAGACGGGACCCAGACCACCCCACAACGGACCTGCTGCAATTCCAGAGAAAGAGGCACTGAACGCCAGGGTGATCAGTGCGAAAGCGTTTATCAGGGGGACTTAGAGAGAGCCGCGGTGACCTCGGGTCAGACAGTGAGACCACAAGGAGTTACTCGAGCATGTCTGCATGTGCTCTGCAGGTGTGACATGTGGCGGAGAGACAAAGGTGGCTAAATGCCGGGAACTTGTGTGCTAGTGTTGGGAGAACACCTTGGTATGTGCTTTTTTCCTCAAAGCAGGATGCATTCGGGGTGGGCAGTGTCCAAGCTTCAGCTGAAGCTCAGCGTGCTTCCAGGGAGTTATGGGGGAGGGATGCCTGGGGTGGGGGGACAAGGGCGAGGTCAAGTCTTGATCAGGTAAGAGATGCTGTATGTGTCACACACTCTTTCCCTCCTGGTTATGTCACCAAAGCGAAAGAGGGAAAAATGAAGGTTTCTAACTCTTTCTGGTTCTGTTCTGGGACGAGATAAAAAATAAACAGGGTGATATTGGTGCGAAAATACAACCAAAGCAAACTATGGGCTGTAGGGAATAGTAATATATGAATATTCTTCTATCAAGGGTTAAAAAAGAAGCATGCTCAGTGAAAGGAACCAGATGCCAAGTACTACATATTGTTTGACTCCATCTACACAAAATGCAAATGCAAATAAATTTATAGAGATGGAAATAGCATAGCAGTTATGTATGGTAGGGGAAGGAGAGAGGGATTGAGAGGTGACTTCTAAGGGGGTAGGGAGTTTTTCTTTTTGGAGTAGTAAAAATGCTCTAATATTTACTGCAGTGATGAATGCATCACTCTGCGATTACACCACAAGCTATTGACTGTACAGTTCAGATGGACTCTATAGTTTATGAATATGTTTCAATAAAACTGATGAAAATACTAAATCATGTTAATGGCAAGGCTCATATAAGATCATCTGTTATCAAGGTTATTTTATAGATGATAATTTTGAAAGTTGAACCTTAGCTGGGTCTAGATTCAGTCTTTACACCATACTGCCACCTTCTGGGAAAACTAGGGAACAACAAGCTTAAAGCAGCTTCAAATATTGGGTTTGTGAAGGAGGACTGAGGTATGGCTAAAGGTCCAAATTCCGCAGAGCTACTCACCAGTTCTTTTCTATATCATCTTAAATCTATTACTATATTCTCACTGCATTTGAAAATTTATGTCCAAATATCTCGTTAAGTTAATAAGTTAAATTTAGGAACAAGTGCATGGAAATAGGTATTAGGAGCCTGATCTTCTTAAACAACAAACCACCCACCCACTCACCCAACCATCCATCCATCCACCTACCCACCCACACATCCATCCATCCACAAATCCATCCACCCACCCACACACCCATCCACTCACACATCTATCCACCCACACAACCACCCACCCACCCACACATCCATCCATCCACTCATCCATCCATCCATCCAAACAAATGTTTACAATATAGCTCTCTGTGCTTGGTGACTTCATGTCAGGTTGACCATTTTTTTCAATTTTAATTTTCTCACATTTAAAATGGGTTAATTTTGGGGGTCGGATGTGGCTCAAATGGTTGGGCGTCCGTCTCCCATATGGAGGGACCCGGGTTCGATACCCTGGACTTCCCCGTAAAAAAAAAAAAAAAAAAAAAAGGGTTAATTTTGCCAATCCATTTGCCCTTTAGGGGGAAAGAAGTATATTCATGGTATTCACAAAATTTGATTTTCTTTCCTTGATTTCTTAAAAAATAAACTTTAGTGGAAACGGTTCTGGGGAATAAGATCAGATAGTTAATGCAAAGGATGTTTGGAAATAGAAAAATTCTAGGGGGAAAAAGAAGGATTGTTGCTGCATGATTAACTTGTAGCACTGATATATTTTGAGTATCTACTCTAAAACATGTTGTGAAAGTATTTCTACATCACTCAATATTGAATCACAACTTCACTTTTAATGGCTCCACAGTACTGCACTGCACGGATGTACCACACTTTACCCAGTTTTATCCCACAACAATAATGCTTCACTGAGCAATGTTGTGCAAATATTTCTATAGGGCAAATTGCTAGAACTGGGTAAAAAGGAACACATATTTGAAATCTGGTTTCTCCTGTGCACATTGTGCTTTAAAAGATTCATGATTTAGCTTCCCTCCCAGGCAATATTGTCAAGCCTGAAGAAGAAAACAGTGAATCACGCAAAATCTCATCTCCCAGACACAATGAGGTGACCAGATTTCCGCCCCCCCCTCTGTACATATATGCAGAGAGAAGGATGGCTGAGCATATTGACTGTAGGGGGATATTTGTCATTCTTTTTGGCTGTCCAGCTCCTTTCATCACCTCCTATGCTTCTCACTCCTGCACTTCCTTGCCTCTCTCGTAGATGGGGCACAGGTCTCTCTTCCACCATGCAGGGGTACCATCATTTCAATGCCAATCCAGAGATGCAGGAAGCAAGAATTTCATGGAACTCATGTTGGTGGGGTAGCAGCAGCTACATAAGGTTCCCTGGTATACCAGTGCCAGCAGATCTAGAGGTAGCCTCCGGCACCTGGGGCTGGTCACTTCAGTGTATAGGCTGCCCTGTCTGTGCCCTTCGTCGGGGAAACTACCTGAATGCAATGTCAGTCTCCAAGTACATTACCAGGTGCATTAGTCAGGGTTCCCTAGGGAAACAGAATCCACAGGAGATATTTGTCAATAGTATGAGATTTTATAAGAGTCTCTCACATGACCGTGGGGATGCACAAGTCCACGTTCTGTGGGCAGGCTGCAAACCAGGGGCTCCGATGAAAGCCTAATGAAGGTCCTTGACGAGTTTCCGGGAGATATTGGCTGTCCAAAGACAAGCTGGGAAATTCTCTCTGAACGCTAAATGCTTCCCCTTTTAAGGCATTCAACTGATCGGATAAAGCGTCACTCATTGCTGATGGCAATCTCCCCGATTGATGTAGATGTAATCAGCCACCTATGCAGTAAACTCACTGGTGACTAAAGTCCATAAATGTCCTTGTATTACAATTAGCCCAGTGCTTGCTTGACCAAACAACTGGGCACAATTACCTGGCCAAGTTGACACATTAGCCTAACCATCACACCAGGCAAGTAATCCCAGAAGTCGATTTGGAAAGGCTCACATACCAAATTAAAATACCCAAATATCAGGGTTGATTAAAAAAAAAAAAAAAAATACAGCGAGAAGCAAAGAGAAAGAGAGGAAGTAAGTTAACATACTTAGGATGGGGTGTGAGTGGACAGACCACGCTGCCTGAGTCCTAGGGTGTATTTGTCCTGACTCTCTCTCTGCCACACCAGATTTCCTTGTTGATGGTGTGGTTATGAGGACGGAGCTAAGGTTTGAGCAAGAGGCCCCCGGATGGAAGATGACATGGGTCAAGGACATGCTCTTGCTCTACTGGAGAGCCACACCTCACCAAAGCTGTAGCTTGTTAATTAGTTTGCTGAGTGACCCTGGGATTTTCTAGGGGCAGGAGATGGGAGGCCAAAATGGGTGCCACTGATGGATGGATGAATTAAGAGCTCATGGATATTGTGTATAATTAAGACCTCATGGATATGTCTTGTGTATATGCAGTGTGTCATGGGTATCAGGTACCTTCTTTTTTATAAATTTTTAATTTTTATTTTTAAAGAAGCTTTAGATTACATAAATGCTACATAAAAAATATAGAGGATTCCCATATGGCCCCCTGCACACTTTCCCACATTAACAACATCCTTCATTAGTGTGGTACATTTGTTAAAATTGATGAACATATATTGAAGCACTGCTACTAACCGTGGACTATAGTTTACATTATAGTTTGTACTCTATACTGCACAATTTTGTAGGTTATGACAAAATATATAATGGCCTATATTTGTCATTGCAATGTCATGCAGGACAATTCGATTTTGGGATGGTGATGCCCACTGTTTCTGAGATGGGGCTTAGATCCCATGAGGTAGATGGATGGAACTGTCTTGCTTGCAGTTGCAGACCCTCTCTGTTCCCTGGATGGGCATTGTCCATCATCATTTCCTTGTTATTCTGGGTGAGTCCAATCAACTGGATAGTAGGTGTTGCAACTCTGCTGAGGTTCAGGGTTCAACTGGCACATGAATGGACCAAAGATTTAAGTCTCTGGGACATAAATTTAACAAGTATAGCGCTAAGTATAGGTTCAAATAAAAGGGGAGAAGAGCCATGTGTAGGGAAACTATGAATGATTCTAACTCTGTTACACTGGGGAGCAGAAATTCCAGAGTAAGGCCCACTGACAGGGTGCCGAATTCCTGAGCTTGTCTGCCATGCTTATAGTGTCTGGGTGTCTCTAGATCCCTCAGGAGACCTGCTGTTTCAGACACTGTTTACTGTGGCAGTCAATGAGATCTTGCTGAGATGTGCACAAGCATATCCTCTGGAATAAACTTCTGCCTTACTTTGAAATCTCTTAGCCATAAAAACTCATATGTATTTAATATTTTCCCCTTTTGGTCAACTTTATTTCCGGATGCATTGCTAGTTGGCACTTGGTAATAATCCCTCAGTGCCAGGGAGGCTGATCCCTGGGAGACATTTCCCACGCCAGGGGGAAGGTAGTGTGTTTATATGCTGAGTTTGGCTTAAAGAGAGTCCACATTTGAGCAACAAGGAGGCTATCAGGAGTTAACTCTTAGGAAATACATAATACTAGGCTAAGTTTCAATTTCACAAGAAAAGTTCATTAAGTACAATCAATATCAAGGGCCTGACATAATGGTCTGTCTTCCTTCACTAGGCACTGCCCTTGTACTTGGGGGATTCTTGCCATTCTATTAGAGAATGTAGCAGGACTTTCCAGGATGGGAATTCAATATTCTTTCGGTTATTGTATGTGTCTCCACCCATCGATACAACGACCCATGAATACTTGAACATACTCATATGCCTTAGAGGCATGCCCCAGGTGCATCCCAACCCAGAGATCCCCTCATACTGACACCTCGCACCAGTGCTCCTCCCCTGCCACAGTTGTGACCCTTCTGTGATCCAAAACCTCTACAAAAACGAAGCCAACAAAATAACCAAATAAATTTAATAAGAAAATGTAATAATCGTTTTAAAAACAACAAATAAAATACAAAAAATAAAAAATAGAAATAATGTAAAATTTTTTTAGACATTGTGTGCTTCATCACTGTAAGATCTGTTGTCTTGTATGTACAGTAACAGTTTCTTATGTATATTCCCCCAGTGTCTTTTCTCCAATTTATCTTTAAAGACGCTTTAGGTTTCAGAAAAGCCAAACAGAAAATATAGGGGATTCCCTTTTATCAGGTACCTCTTACTCTTACTATTCTCTCTACCTATTTTAACACACAGGTGATGTGTTTATGCACTTTTACTCAACAAGGCTTATGAATTTTACCTATATCTTGTAAGCTACCTATCTATACGTAAGGCATCTTATGAGTTTCATCCATCCCATGCTTCCTCTTTTTCATAACAGAACTAAACATCCTCAAACAATATAACATATGTTATAGTGGCCAGCAGTGCTGACAGGATTTAAAAAAAATGTCAGTTTTGGAGAGTGATTTGGGGCATTAACCCTGTTTGCATACCCTTGTAGAGAATCTCTGAGCTACTTCATATCCTTTAATAAGTTCATTTTCAGCCTAAAATATTCACAATTGGTGTCTTTTTTTTTTTTTAAATTAAGAGTCCTCATGGATGTAGAAATTAGTACTAGGAGTGGTTGTAGAACACTGATCCTGAAAGAAATGATAATTTAAAATTGAGCAGCAGGTCTGGTGGGGGCTGAAGACAGTGAAAATCCTGTCAGTATTAAGGGTTAGTGATGAAACAGTTTAATAATGGCCTCTGGTCATCTGGAATAAAGTAACTCATGGGACGCTTTGGGCAAGTGGCCACTGGCATTGAAGAGAACGGGGGCATGAGGAAATTGAAGATGGCAGGATCAGCTGATTGCTTTTATTTCTTTCTTTTAAAGATTTATTTATTTCTCTTCACCCCCTCATTGTTTGCACTTGCTGTGTCTGTTTGTCTAACTTGTTTCTTTAGGAGGCACCAGGAACTGAACCTGGGACCTCCGATGTGGGAGGCGCCTAATCACTTGAGCCACCTTCGCTCCCTGCTTTGTTGTGTCTCTCATTATGTTTTTCTTCTTGTGTCTCTTGTTGCATCATTTTTCTATGTCAGCTTGATGTGCCTGCCCATCGCGTCAGCTCACGTCTTGCTACTCTTCTTTAGGAGGCACCGGAAACCTCCGCTCACTGCTTTGTTGTCTCTCATTATGTTTTTCTTCTTGTATCTCTTGTTGCATCATCTTGTTTTGTTAGCTTGCCACACCTGCCCATCATGCCAGCTCGCTGTCTTCTTTAGGAGGCACCAGGAACTGAACCAGGGACCTCCCATGTGGTAGGCGGGACTCAGTTGCTTGAGCCACATCTGCTTCCCTGGTTGCTTTTATATGTGATAGAGGGCATGAAGAAAAAGAATGGAAAGTCCAAAGTCTTAAAATATTGGCACAAGTCACAGTGAGGGAGTCAAGGACCTTGCAGCTCCAAGGCCAAGATCGAAGTTTTAACTCGCAGGTAGCAGAATTGTAGCTTCAGGTAAACTCACAGCCTCAGAAGGTTCCCAATTGTGTTAGCGTTAGCATGACATGGTGCCCTTTCCAGGTGGGTCTGTGGTGTGGTTTTGGGAGTTGTTTCTAGAGACTCAGCCTAGTCTATGCTCCTCAAGCCCGTCCAATGATTCTGTGAGCTTCCTATACATTTTTCATAATAAATCCCTTCTGGCATAAGGTTAGTGGAGTGGACTGTGTTGTCTGCAACTAAGAACTCTCGTACAACAACTGGCTCCACAAGTGGTTGAGGGCAACACACCCTCAAAGGCATTGGGATCTGGGACTGGTTAGCCAATGTGATTGGGTCTTAAGGCAATGAGGATCTTATTAGCACTAGAGAATGGCAGAATAGGAATCCATGGTAGGCTTTAGCAAAATAGTTACTTAAATTATTATCTGTGGTTATCTGGATTAAAATGTCTATTGAAGATAAGGGTTCAGCCATTAAAATGGGCATGAAGAATCCAAGGACTGTGGGGTGAGCTGGCTATTTCTGACTGTCATGGGGAGGTTAGAGCAAGGGTTCTTAACCAGGGATAAGTGAGCTTGAATTGATATTCAAAAAAATATTATTCTTGTGGGGACGTGTTGGTGTAGGTGTGATATATTTGTTAAATAATACACAGTATAGTGTGGACTTAGTAAGGGGTCCGTGGTTTTCACTTGACTGGCAAAGGGGTCTGTGGAACAAAAAAGGTTAAGAACCCCTGGATTAGAGGAAGAAAACTATTTACTCAAGGTTTTAAATTCTTTTATTAAAAAAAAAAAAAATCTGATAATGTAGCTCATGTCACTAGGTTTTGAGTTAGTTTGTAGGAATGAATCAACCTTGTCTTGCTCTCTTCACATCTCTCCTTCACTACTCCAACTAGGAGCATTCTTGAAGGAAGGGAGAGATCTCATTCACTTTTGTAACCCTAGCACCTATCATAAAACAATCAACGGATGCTCTATAGATATTTATTGAAAGAAACAATACATGTATGTATGTGCTTGAACTGGTTACAGTGATTGTTTTTGGTTAGGGAAATGTAGGGATGGAGTGAGTCCCCCATTGGAACTTTTCCAGTATGCACTATCTTACAACACAATAAAGAGTTTTTTTTCCCCAAAGATATACATATGGTCAATAGACCAATGGATTTTAATAACAGTTTTTCATATTGCCACTAGCCTTTAAAAAACTAACACTTGATTGACTCCAGTTTCCGGTGCTGTCTTGCATCCAGATCTGAAGCCATGAAGATTTCTGGCATGTTAGGAGGGCTCCTCACGCTCTTTGTTTTAACTCATGGTTTTGAGGATGTGCGTGTAACCTCTACTGAAAACTGGCTCCGAGTCAGAATAAGACGATTGCCTATTTTGGAACACCGGGATCCCGAGCCTTATGAATTATATCTGGGAACCTGCTGTCCTGTCACCACAACAATGCATAGATATTTTGAGTTCCTTTATCCTCTTCCTAGTTGCGGCATCAGGAAATACGATCGCATCTGGGGCATTCTCATCGAGAGTTCACTCACATATGTACCACGATATTCAACTACCCAGGCTCACTACCCAATAGCTTGCTTTATTAAAAGAAATTTACTCATCATTGTGGAAGAAAAGCCAGCCGTGTTGTCTTACGATTATTGTACCATGCTCACAGCCAGTGGGAGAGGCAATCTCAACATTATCTCAAGTGGAAAACACTGGGATCAATCTAGGAGTGACATTTGGGTGCGGGAACAATTTTTCCCTTCCTGGATTCTATCATTTTTAATCCTTTGCTCTAAGGGAGAGGTTCGCTCATAAATTCTGAATTGTGGGGCAACTTTGTTAATGCTGGTACTATGGATGCCTGAGGATTGCACTAAGTTTTAGAAGTCCACTAAAGCCTATGGATAGCATCTTTTATCTTTTTAATAGTAGTTTTTTTATTTTTTATTATTATTATTTTTTTTACACTGTGCAACCCACTTCAGTGCCAAGGCCTATGCACAAGGCCAGGCAATGGTTCGGGGCTACAGTTTGCTCTGGCATGGGACACTATGAGAGGTCCAGGGGGACGGGCCCGCCATAAATCCAAACCCATGCATTTAATAGTAGTTTTTAAATGAATCTGCTCTGTAGTTCATGTTTATAAATTCTTTGAGGGAAAAGGGAAATCCCCAGATTTTTAATTTGAAATAAAGGCATTTTTAAAATTTAAATTAAAAACAAACAAACAAACAAAAAACTAACACTTGATGAGTTTTGATGAAGTACCAAAGAAAAAAAATCCACAATTATTTTAAGAGGCTACTGAAAAACTTCTCCCTTATCCAACTGCAAATCTCTGTGAAGCCAGATTTTCTTCATATACTTCCACCCAAACAACATATTACAACAGACAATGGAAAAGTAGATATGAGAATTTGGCTGTCTTCTATTACACCAGACTGTGAAGAAATTTGCAGAAAATGTAAAATAATGCCACTCATCTCACTAACATTTTATTTTGAAAAGCAAAGTCATTAAAAAAATGTTGCTATTACGATGTAATGGGCTTATTCTTTTTTTAAAATAATAAACATAACTTTTAAAAAGTGAGTCACTTTTATATTGTCTTGGGTAGATATACATATCTTATTTTTAATGAGAAAGGTAAGTTGTAGTAGAAATATAATACATGTTCCTATTTATGGAAGGATTTGGGAAGACCCCTGTGGTGGACTGAATTATATAATTGTCCAAGAAACATGTTCTTAATCTTAACTATTCCTGTGGGTATGAACCCTTTGTAAATAGGGCTCTTTGAAGGTGTTTAGTTAAGGTGTAACCCAACTGAATTAGACTGAACCTTAATCCTATTCCGAGAGGCTTTATGAAGACAAAACCATGGGGAGAAACAGAAGCCAAAAGTCAGTGGAACCAGGAAGAGAAGGGAGAAGGTGCTGCCATATGCAATGCCATGTGCCAGAAAAGCCAAGGGCCAAGGATCTCCAGCAGCCATGCCCCAGAACACCAGGAAGACTGGGAGAAAGTACAGCCTTGGTGAAGACTGTATATTAGACTTCTAGCCTCAAAACCATAAGCCAATAAATTCCCATTTCTTAAGCCAACCCATTTTGTGGTATTTGGGATTGCAGCGGGGAAACTAAGGCAGCCCTTCCCCTACCCCCCCAAAAAAACCCTCAAGTATGGGTATGTTTTTGCAAAATATTGGCTTAAGCATGGACAAGGGTGGAGGAGGTAGGAAGAAGTTAAGAAAAAATTGAGCATCAAGATTTGTAAGCGAGGCCCCGCCCGTAGCTCATCAGCTCCACCCATCAGCCCTCAGAGGCAGGTCCCAGCATGCAAGTCCCGGCACAGGCCCCGCCCATCAGGCACAGGCCCCGCCCTCGCCACGTCCGTCAGGCACAGGCCCCGCCCTCGCCACATCCGTCAGGCACAGGCCCCGCCCATCAGGCACAGGCCCCGCCCATAGGGTGTACAGCCCGCCCCTGCCCATCAGGCACAGGCCCCGCCCTCGCCACGTCCGTCAGGCACAGGCATCGCCCATAAAGGTATACAGCCCGCCCCCGCCATGTCCGTCAGGCACAGGCCCCGCCCCCGCCACATCCGTCAGGCACAGGTCCCGCCCCTGGCCCCGCCCCCAGGCCTAGTCCAACTCTCGCCCCAGGGCCTGACCTCATCCCCCGGGGAAGGGAAGTAGAATTTCTCCCTCGGTGAAGGATGATAAAAAAGGCGCCGGTCCTTCCAGCGACAGCGCCTCAGAAGTCTCCGAGTCCGAGAAGCGGAGGCCGCGGCCACTTCCGCTCCCGGCAGCCCCGAGAGCGGAAGCGGAAGTGCCCGGCGGCGCGGGCGGCGGCGGCTGTGCGGGGCTGCGGCGCACGCTGCGGTGGGAGTGTCTGCAGCCGGCCCTGCAGGTGCTGCCCGGCCCCTCTGAGGGCGGGGAGGGCGCGGCGGGCGCCGGGAGGGGCCGCAGGGGCCAGGGACAGCCACCCGGGCCGAGGTGCTTTACTCCCCTCGGGGGTCGCGGGGCGGGGCCCGCCCAGCTCGCGCCTCGCAGGCCGGTGGTCCCCGCCCTTGCCTCGCCCTCGGGTAGCCCGTGACCTGGCAGACGGGACAGTCATCCCGTCCAAAGAGAAATCACGGAAGCACAGTCCAGGTCTGTCCCGTCGCTCAATATAAATGGGTTCCCCCAGGCGTCCTCGGGGTCTTTGGGGCTTTTCCTCTCCACCACCCCCCCCCCGAAGTAATGCATCCTTGCAGCAGGTACTCTCCGATCTGTGGATTTCTGTAGGGATATTGCCCCAAGAGGGCACTACCTCCTTTATGCAAGATAACTTTTTTATTAGTTCATCCACCCTTTATTTCATGCGACATTTAAATTACCTAGTTTTGCAACTGGAAAGCTAGGACTGCGTCTGTATGTGCAAACTGGTTCGAGTGACTTGTCGAGTGAGTTAAAAAATGGAATGTGCTGTCTTTCAAGGGATGAATTTGAGGACTGACAACTTGCAGTTCCGTACCTTAGGACCCCCCAGTTGAGCTTAGTTTTTCTTTTCGTTTCTCCTCTTTTCCCTTTCTCTTTCTCTCTTTTAAGAGAGCTTTTAATTTGTGTCTTTTACTTTGTCTTTCTTAAGTGTATCTTAACAGAAAGCTATTTCTCACTTATGTGTGTACAAGTTTTATCATCAAGTCAGCTTCAGCTGTTATCCCAAGCATGTAAATCCTCATAAAGTTTCAAAATGTAAGGGATTCCTGGAAAAAGATGACATAGGCTTTGCTTTGTCAGTACTGGAAATTGAAATTAAGTTGACCATAAATAGGATGGCTTTATATTGAGAAATTTCTACTTTAAATGGAGAAATGAAGAAAAAAATTAATACTGGAGGGAAATTAAGTATCAGATTTCAGTTTTACTCGTGAGGCATTTGTTTCTAAACAGAATACTTGCTCTGCTTTGCCTTTTTAGAATTAGCACTTTCTTAAAGGCACGAGAAATCTAGTCTTGTGATTTATGTTTTATGTTAGGCGTTTTAAGTTGTTCTTTAAGTTAATTTTTGTGGTGTACTATTGTTTTGTGTATGCGTGTGTGCATGTGCATGCTTTCTTAGGCTAGTTATACTGAATATTCTTGTGATAAAAGAAAAACTTTTCTTGCAGTTTAGGATCTCTCATCTTTATTGAGCGATTCATGATTCGGGAAACATCCCGTTCAGAAAGTTAGAAGGGGAGCTCATATAGGTCAAAGGCACAAACCAGTGAGGAAATGTGCTTATTGGCTGATGTTAAATTTCCATTTTACATAAGGGGTGCCTTACAAAGTGGGGAGGAGATATACATTGATTAGTGTGGTATGTTTGTCCATTCCAATAAGCTCTCTCTACTGGATCAGAACTAGTTTTATCACCACGTGTTGCTTGTTAGCAACCCTGTAGCGTGAGTTCCTTTTTCTCAGAAAATCCCTGCATGTTAATTGTTTTTATTTTCTGGAAAATCCCTTCTCTGAAAGGGGTCAGCTCCTCGTGATGTCCAATGTAGGCAGCCATTTTATTTTAGTTATCAGTAGAAGGTAGAATTGAGAGAATTTGGTGATTGATGTTTCTATCTACCACACGCTGGGGTTGGCCCAATGCGGGTTTCTAGAAATAAAGTTTTATTGGCATACATTTGCTTACTTGTCCTCGTAATTTGCTTACAAACAAACGTTGTAATTTGCATACAAACAAATGTAAAATTACAACTTGATATGGGCAGTGGAGGAAAGAATGTTAGAGCTATTTCAAGTGAATGTAAGAGGAAGAGGATCTTTTTTTAAAATTTTTAAAAATTAAAAATTTTTTATCCCCCTGCCCTTAGATGGCTCCCTTGTCTGTCTGCTTGTCTTTCTCAGGAGGCACTGGGAACTGAACCTGGGACCTCCCATGTGGGAGGCG
This sequence comes from Tolypeutes matacus, assembly GCA_026826555.1. NCBI lineage: Eukaryota > Metazoa > Chordata > Mammalia > Cingulata > Chlamyphoridae > Tolypeutes > Tolypeutes matacus. Next base: position 2,951,995 of record JAKSZT010032673.1, on the reverse strand, counting down.
GGTGCCCAATTGCTTGAGCCACATCCGCTCCTCATGGATCTTTTAACTGGAGGGAGGAGCCAGGTGGAAATGATGTAATACTGTGTTCTGAAAGGTGGCTCAGGGGCCCAATATGTTGCTTATTGCAGTAAATCCCATGTAGAGATTTTCAGCTTGTCGGGTCTGGCTGGAGCCCTACAAAAGTGGAATTACCTGGGCCAAACTTCTGCTCGATGTTCTGCTTCCATCCTTACCCCTTCTTTTACCTCAATCTCTCTTATATTGCAGGGAGGACGCTTCCTGGGATCTCTCAACCCTGGCATTGGCGTCATGGTGAGTGGGTCAGGGAAGCAGGCTGGTTGGGGTGTCTCAGTTTTCCAGGGCTGCTGTAACAAAGTACCGCAGCAGGAGCTGATCCTGTGGCTCAGGAGCCCCTGGCAGCAGGGAGCAAAAGTATCGCTAACGTGGCTTCTGCTTCTGTTGGCCTGACCCAGTTCTGAGCAGATCCCGAGACCCACTTGCAGGTGATGGTTGCACTGGGAATCTCTGCGCATGGGGGAGCCAGCTCGGTTGAAGGGGGATCATTCTGGAATATTCCATCTAGTGGCACCACGACATAAGGGCTGAACTCCCGGGCTTCTGTGTTTGCCTTTGCATGGAGGGCGGTGTTTATATCCTTTTAGACACTGATTTCAATGTCGGTTCCTGCGAGACTTCTAAGCTGGGGCTTTTAGTGTCAACCCTAGGAGTGATGATACAACCTTTCCTGCAGTCTCCAGAAAAAAAAAAAAAAAGGCTTAAACAATAGAAATTTATCGACTCACTGTTCTGGAGGCCTGAAGTCTGAAACCAAGGTGTCAGCAGGGCTGTGCTCCCCCTTAAAGAGGAGAATCTGACCCAGGCCTCTCCCTGGTTTCTGCTGGGTGGCCGGCCATCGTGCTGTTCCCTGGTGGCCTCACTCAGTCCCTGCTTCTGTCACATGGCCGTCTCTCTGCATTCAGTTTTCCTCTCCTTATAAGGACCCTAGTCATGTTTGATTAGTTTGGCCTCATCTCACCTAATCACATCTCCAGAGATCCAGATCTGTTCACAATCACGGGACCCAAGGGTGAGGACTTGAACATATCTTTTGGGAGACACAGTTCAACCCATAGCATTGGGCCCTGACCTCGCCCCCGCCCCCCAGTTGGGGAAGGGTGGGGTTGGGGGGTCCAAGCAACCTGAGCCCCAGCTCTGGGAACCTAACACCTTTTCCCATGCATGGCTTGTAGAGGGAACAGGAAGGAGGACCCTCGGGCTCACGTCTTCATTCTGGAGTCTGCAGTCAGAGAAGTCTCGCTGAGAGGCAGAAACAGCAGGGCCCCTCCTGGGGCCATCCCTCATGAGGTTTATTGAAAGCCGCATGTGACTATATAGATGTAAATTAATAAAAATTCAATAAAATAAAAACTCAGTTTCCTCGTCTCCCCAACGACATGTCAAGTGCTCGTAGCCACATGTGGCCAGTGGCTGCCGATTTGGATAGCTCAGGCGTAGATCATTCCCCTCATCACAGAAAGCCCTGTTGGACAACGCTGATCTAGAGAGAATTCCCAAAGTGAAAGGCCAGAAAGTTTCTCGGATGCAATGGAATTCTCGCTTTGACAGGAATAAATGATCATTAAATGTCTATTTAAGTCTTGGGAGGGGTCCTAGGGACTTTTAAGAAAATGAAGGGATCAAGCCAAAACTCCCAGTGCTTTAAAAAAGGAGTTTTAGAAAAACTCTCTAAGCTGGAAAGTATAGGGTCTGTAGTCACTGGTCAGCGTAGTTGCAAAGAAAGCCAGAATTTACACTTGAGGATTTGCCCAAATGTTGAAATAAATTAGATTCAAAGGTTTTAAAGATTTTCTTCTGTCACCTTTTCTCTTTTTTTCTTTGCGGAGTATTTTAGAGCGAATCCCAGCTCTCCTATCATTTTACTCTGACACCCTTGACTATGTATTTCTAAACAAATATTGACACCCTCTTATTATCAGCAAAATTAAGTTGTTTTCTGGCAACATCTGATACCCAGTTGCAAACAGTCTGGCCAGATTACTAAGTTGGAGGGCCATTCTCACTTCTGACCAGCTGGCCACAAATTTGGGGGTTCCCGTGACCGCCTTCAGGCCAGATAATTCAGGCCATTCTAATTCATAGAACTCAGGAGAATGCTGTACTTAACAATTACAGTTTTGTTACAGCGAAAGGATACAAATCAGAAGAGGTGTTGGGTTCAAAAGAAGACATGCAAAGGGTGAGGTCTTGGAGTGTCCCAGACATGAGGATTCCTGTTCTCTCCCTGTGGAGTTGTGGCCGGCCTCACCTCTGCACAGTCGTGACAATACACACAGAGTATTGCCAAGCAGGGACGCGCGCCCGGGCCTGTGGTGTCCACAGCTTCTGTTGTGGCACATTCCGCCTGTGGGCTGACCTTTAGCCTCCAGCCCCTCGTGGAGGGTGGCCTAATGCCTTCAGTCTCCAGTTCCTCTAGAGGTTGGACTTAGGGCTCATAAATCCCATTGTTAGACTGTCTCGTGGCCCAAACCCCCAGGCAAACAAAGACACTCCTACCAGGCAGGATATTTCAGGCGCTTAGAGGTCACCTCCCAGTCACCAAGGGTAAAGGCCAGGCCTCTCTCTGAGTAAGATTAGCTTTCCATACACATATTTCCTCAGTTGTCACAAAACTCTTTTAATAGTTGGTTTGTTCAAACAGGACCTTGACGATTCTCAGTTTTGAGTTGTAAAGGCAGTGTATGTATGTATGTATTTATTTATTTACTTATTTATTAAGATTTTATTTATTTATTTATCCCCCCCCCCCCTTGCTGCTTGTGCTCGCTGTGTCCATTTGCTGTGCGTTTTTCTGTGTCTGCTGGTCTCCCTTTGTTGGGTCATCTTGCTGCGTCAGCTCGCTGCGCCGTGTGGGCCGGCTCGCCTTCACCAGGAGGCCCCGGGAATCGAACCTGGGGCCTCCTGTATGGTAAACGGGAGCCCTATCGATTGAGTCACATCTGCTTCCCAAGGCAGTGTATTTAGATAGAGGGTTGCTAAACCGCTCATGTCTCTTTTGGCATAGAGTAGTTCTCTCCCCCCCTTTTTGATGCCACTGACTTCTTGTTGAATCTGGAAACGAGGTTCTCCTCAAGAAAGCTGCATTTGAACATGTGTTCTAAATACCTTGGTCCTAAATAGAAAAACAAAAGACACACACAAAAGTAAATACCTCAGTCCTTAGATGTTTGGCCAAGCCTAAGGCTTTAATTTACTAGATTACATATAAGTATATATACTCTAGTCAGGCTTCTTGGAGAATGACAAATTTCAGATCTGGGCCTGGGAAAGAATACGGTCAGCCTTGGGCACCCTGTGCCTGAAAGAAGGCAAGTGCTAGAAAATTGATGGAGAAATGTTGAAAGACACAGGAGCCAGTGGGAAGGGGCTCTCTTTTCCTGGGGCCTTCTCTCCTTCCTCGTGACCAAGCTCCTCTGTGTGCCTACTTCCCGGGGCTCCAGCATTAACACTCAGCATCAGAGCTCCAACCCCAAACTCCAACTCAGAACTCCAACATCAAAAACTCCAACTCTGTCCTTTGCTGTGTCTTTTATCTCAACGTCCTACTGACGTGGCCCAATCAAAGCCCTAATCATAACTTAATCACACCCAGAGGAACAGACCAGTTTACAAGCATAATCCAATATCTATTTTTGGAATTCATAACTATATCAAACTGCCAAACTGCTACAGCTCCCAATGGCCAAATCGGACCATTTGTGCGTCAAAATGACAGTGATAGAAATGGGTGATAGCATGCTGTATAGGAAAATAACCTGCATGTTCATAGCGTTGCCTAGCAGGCGGGCGGGAGGACAAGCTGTTCTTTACAGAAGAATGCCAACTGATGAATTTAGAAGGAATCCTAAACATAGACCACGGTAAGACGTAACTTAGCAAGAAATGCCCGTGGCTGCTGAAGTGACAGGTGGAAGGCTGTTGGGAACAGAATATGGAGAAAGCTGGGGACACTCAGAACTCAGCCTTAAAGTGGTTTTCCACTGGAAAAGGTAAAAACATTCCAGTAACCGCAGTATGTGCCGCGGTGCAATCCTGTTAGTCTCCACAACTTTGAGGGTGCAGGCTGCCCTCCAGAAATGGTGGCAAGTTCGGGGGTCCCTGAACTTCTACCAACTGCCTACAAGTTTGGGGGTTCCCATTACCCCCTCAGGACCACAACTCACCAGAACCTTTCACAGAACTCAGGAAAGTATTGTACTTCGATAGCAGCTCTATTATAGCAAAAAGGATACGGATAAGACGGAGCCAAAAGAAGAGGTGCAGAGGATGAGTTCTAGAAGGGCCCCACCTGCTAAGCTTCCGTGTCCTGTCACCGTGGAGAAAGGACGCATCCCCCTCCTGGCGTGTCAGTGCGCGTTACCAGGCAGGGGGGCTCCTCCAAGCTTATGTAGGAAACTCTGATCGACTGAATCCGTGTCCTGCAGCGGAGCTTAGTCTGGAGGCCCCCCTGCCCTCCCTGGAGGCCGGGCTGCCGTGACCCAAAGCCCCACCCCTTGATCACAAGGATGGTCTTTCTAGCAGGGCCAGTGCCCACCCTGAGACCACCCTGTGTCATCTCATCAGCATAAACCGTCAGGTGTGGCGGGAGGGTGCCCCAAGAGTAAGAGAGACACCGATGTGGGAAACTCCACGTATTCGGGGGGGGCTGGGGACAAAGGCCAGCCTAGTTCTGTTATCACACAGCAACGTACCACTCAATTGAGGCTGAGAATCTTTACTTGCAGGTGAATTTTATTTGGCTTTTTCAAAAATTTTGTTTCTTTGAATTACATACAGATGTTTCAGAAATCAAAGTGATGTTAGAAGTTGTGTCTTGAGCCGTCTTGCTCCCACCCATGTACTCACACGGTTTTCTCCTTCCTCCGGCCATGAAGAGGCCTCCGTGGCTTCCTCTTAGGGCTTCTCTGTGTCAGTGCACGCGGGTGCAAATACGTTATCATTTTGTACTTGGTTTCACTTAACATGTCCCGGAGATCCTTCCGTACAGCTCAGAGCAGGCGTCTGCAGGTGCTTTTTTTTTAAAGATTAATTAATTTATTTCCCCCCACTCCCTTGTTGTTTTTCACTTGCTGTGTCTGTTGTCTTCCTTGTTTCTTTAGGAGGCCCCGGGAGCCGAACCCGGGACCTCTGATGTGGGAGGGAGGTGCCTAATCGCTTGAGCCTCCTCCACTCCCTGCTTTTTTGTTGTGTCTCTCATGTTTTTTTATCTTTAAGATTTATTTGATTTACTCTCCTCCACCTCATTGTTTTGTGCTTGTTGTCTGCTCTCTGTGTGTCCTTCAGTGTCTGTTTGTCTTCTCTTTAGGTGGCACCGGGAACCGATCCTAGGACCTTCCAGAGTGGAGAGAGGCGCTCAATCTCTTGTGCCGCTTCAGGTCCCTGGTCTACTGCATCTCTTATTCTTTCTCTTCTGTGTCTCTTCTGTTGCGTCATCTTGCTGCACAAGCTCTCCGTGCAGGCCAGCACTCTGCCCAGGCCAGTGCTCCGTGTGGGCCAGCTCTCTGCTCGGGCCAGCTCATTGCATGGGCCAACTTGCCTTTCACCAGGAGGCCCTGGGAATCGAACCCTGGACCTCCTATGTGGTAGATGGGAGCCCAGTCACTTGAGCCACATGTGCTTCCCCTCTCATTATCTTTTTCCTCCCTGCGTCTCTTGTTGTGTCATCTTGTTGCGTCAGCTCACCACACTTGCCCATTGCATCAGCTTGCCGTCTTCTTTAGGAGGCACTGGGAACCTCTGCTCCCTGCTTTATTGTGTCTCTCATTATGTTTTTTCTTCTTGTGTCTCTTATTGTGTCAGCTTGCCACGCCTGCCTGTTGCGCAAGCTCCCTGTCTTCTTTTGGAGGCACTGGGATCTGAACTGGGATCTGAACTTGGTAGGCGGGAGCCCAGTCACCCGAGCCACATCTGCTTCCCTGCAGATGCTTTTTATAAAGAGCCAGGCAGCAAATATTTTCAGTATGGTGGGCCATACAGTCTCTCTCCCAACAACTTAACTCTGCCTTTGGAGCACCAGAGCAGCCATAGATAATGCTGTACAAACGGGCGAGGGTGTGTGACAATAAAACTTTGTTTACAAGGGCTGGACTCGCTGACCCTGGTACAGTGAGAGATCCCCCACGATAGCCAGTCAGTGTGTGTGCTGTGGGAAGGTCCTGGCCGAACCAGCGCCTGTGTGCTGCTTTAGGAACCCATCACCTTCGAGGATGTGGCCGTGGGACTCATCCGGGAGTGGGCGCTGCTGGACGGCGCGCGGCGGAACCTGTGCAGCTACGTGATCCTGGGAAACTGCAGGAACCTGGCCTCCCGGGGTAAGCCTGGCGCCCTGCTTGCCTCGCTCCACGCAGGCGTCACATGCCCTGTGAGCGCCTGTCGTATCCCAGGAGCTCTGCGCTGCGGTGGAGAAGCCCCCCACTCCCACTGGCTTCCTGCTCTCCCCAGCAGGAACCTGCGGGTGTCTCCTCTGAGCCTGGCCCTGGGCTTCAGGGCTTAGAGGCCCTCAGGCCCCTGGGGCAGAGAGGAGGCCATTTGTGGTTTGGGTCCTTGCTGGAAATTGGGCAGGATCAGTTGGCTGCACCCTAATGTCGCGACTGAAAGGGTGTTGGCACTGGGTCTGAGAAAGGGTTTGTTGTCCTCTGCCGCCCTCCTTCCCCCCCCGGATGCATACACGTCTTTCCCCTGAGCAGAGACCGCACCACATAACATTTCCCATTTTAATTTTAACTAGGGTCAAAAATATTTTTTTCAAGCCTCTTTTTTTTTTGGAGGGGGGGTGGTTTCATACAATTTTTTCCTAAGACAAATTAAATTTCTTTTCTTTCTTTTTAGACTGGCAGTCTCAACTTAAACCCAAAGAGTCAGCTCCTTTGCAGGATATGTTGGAAGAGAAATCATCCACTGATATGCAAATGGTAAGACTGACAGGGGCCATCGTGGGAGAAGCCGAGGAACATGTGCGTCATCAACGTGACACCAGGGGCGCATGTGCGCCCCTGAGTTTCCTCAAGGGGAAAAGTGTCTGGGCAGAGCTGATGACTCATGGGGTTTGGGCAAACCCTGACAGGCGCTCAAGACTTCTCTCCTCCCAGAGAGTTCCCACAAGTGAGCATCTCCATAAATAGGATGCAGACATACATTGAGTGGTCAAAATAGAATTTGCTCCTAAGCAATTCTCAGAAAAATGCTGTGTGTTGGAGGAGCTCAGTGATAGCTAGGAGCATGATAAAGCCTAAAGCACGCGAACAGCTCACGCATCGCACATCTCTGGAAATGCTAAAACTGCGCCGACAGCGTGGGTCTCAGCTTTTCGTCGTTGCTCAGCCCTTATCAAGAGCAAGCCCCACTGGAGAGGGAACATCCAGTGAACGCAGTCACGGTGGGAAAGGCTTTACCCTGGAGCTGCACAAGAAAGCTCGTGCAAGAGAAGCCTGCTTTGGTTGTAGAGAGTGTGGGGAAGTTGTTGGGGAGCCCTCCCTCTTAGGAGGCAAGTTGAGAACCCACCCTGGGATGGGTTGAATGTAACCAGTGTGGAAAAGCCTTCAGTTACCGTGTGCGGGAAGAGATGCAGTCAGCCCCCACCATCTCCCTCTCCCCTTTGGCCCTGAGTTCCCTCCTCCCCAAACAACAGTGAGTTGCAAAGTTTGGGTTCCCATGCTTGGTGGTTCAGGGTTTGGGTCGGTGGAGGCAGAGAGCTTGGTCTGGCCCCAGGCTGGGCCTGTCTGTCCAAGATCTAGTGAGATTGCTGGGCTCCCTCAGTCCTTACCCCTCTCTCCATGACGTGGATCAGTCAGTGACAGAGTGTCGAGACCCCACCCAGCAGAAGGGGTGGGGCGGCCTGGATTCTAGAAAGCCCTGCTCCGTTCCTTTGCCTGGAAGCTTCTAGAGCATGGGGAAACCTCAGCCCTCCACAGCCCGGTCTTTGACAGACCCTGGGGCAGGCGTCGCCTCCGCTTTCCCCCAGGTCCTCCTCTTCCTGGGTTTACACTCTTGTCTTGTCATTGTGTGTCTCCAGCAGCTGCTTGGCAAGGGCATGTGGGAAACACTTGCTTCGAGACCTTGATTGCAGGGGCCTCTTCTGAACTGTTAGTTGAAGCCACCCCATTAGTTAGTTGCAGTCACCCCTTTATGGAGCTTTTTATGCATCCTTACATAGACCCTCAGTTAGTGCTTGTTGAATGGAGGAAGGGCCGGGCAGGCGCCAGGTGGAGGTGTCTCTAGCTCCCCCGCACCCCGCTTCTCCATCAGCAGATGGACTGAACCAGTGATGAAGGCGTCTGAGCCCACAAGGGCCAGGTGCCTCCTCCGGTTTCTGCTGGTTCTCTCCCAGCACCTTCCACAGAGCTCCAGGCCCAGCCTGGCCGTCCCTTCAGTCGTACCTCTGAGTGTGGGAGAGGAGGGGGCTTCTGCTGCATCAGAGCCACAGGAAGTGGGGAGTGGGCACAGGTGCACATGTGCGTTGAGAAGTTAAGCTGTTCTTCCCTAAAGACTTATAACGCCTATGTAGGAGGGCCTGGATTTGGGGCTGGGATTTGAACCCAGGTCTCACTTCAGAGACCACATTTTTTCTCACCAGATTTTACTGCCTGTCTGGAACTCTGTGGCTAAACAAAGTCCATCCAGGTGAAAATAAGCAAAGGCTATTTATTCATAGCTTGCTGTCACAAGGGAGTCGGCCACCATCACCTGCGTTTGGCAGAGACTCCGAGGCAGGCAGGGGAGCGGGAGAGCTTTACAGTGGAGAAAGGGAAGGCTGCGGGGTGCCCTGACGGGAGACTGTGGCAAGGGGAAGCTGGAGGCCAGCTAACTAGAAATGGGGTGTCCTATGTCATTGGTCAGGGAAGCTGGAAGCGGGGAAGAAATTCAGGCGATTGTCAGTTATTGATCTAGTCCTGGCTGTTCTGGGTTGATTGTTGCAGGAGTTATTGTGGTTTGGCTCCCTGAGCTGGTTGTTGTAGCTAGTGGTCAGTTTCCTGGACATTTCCCAGTCATCACCCACTTTTCAGTGTGGTCTTTCCACCGGAATGGGGATCATACCATCCACTGCTTGGCTGACCCACCCACCCATGCTGCAGTCGCCGCTCCCCATGTGGCTGCTCTTAGGCCTTCAGGCCACCCTGACACATGGGAAAGGGTCTGGTAGCCAGGGAGGGACACAGGCCCTGCGGCCTCCCCCACCACGGTCAGCAAGGCCCAGGGGAGGGGCCGGAAGGGAGAGGGCAGGGAGCCCCCAAGGAGGCCGAAGAGTGGTGCCCCTGGCCTCTGCTCTTCAGGCCCTGAGGCCATTCCAGGGCCCCCTCTCCTCCCTGACCCCCAAACTCCTCCTCTCTTCCCTGCCACCCAGCTCCTCGAGGCTGGGGTCTGGCCTATCTTGGCCTCTGCTGGATGCCCTATGCCCACAGCCTTGCTCAGCAGCACTAGAAGTGCTCAGTAAGTGTTTGTGGAACAAATACAGAAACTCTGTGGCCGAGCTCCTCACCACACTTCCAGGAACGTTCTCCGCCTCAAAACCATAGTGATGAAAATGTTCGTACTCAGAAACAAGGCTGCCTTGGTTCCCTAGGGCTGCTGTAACAAACTAACCCGGTTTCTACCGGGTGCCTTCCAACAGCAGAAGTGTGTCCCCTCACCTTTCCTGAGGCCAGAAGTCCAAAGCCCAGGCGCTGGCAGGGCCGCGCTCCCTCTGAAACCCCCTTCCCTGCCCCCTCCAGCTGGCCGGTAGATGCTGCGCTGCCCTCTCGGTCTCCTCCGCCCTTTTATTTTCTGTCACACAATGCCTTTTCATTTACTCACATCCCCCCCATTCCACCATCATTCCAGGCAGCCTGTGGACGTGCCTCCTCCATCTTCCCATGGCTTCCCCCGTGTCTGCCTGTCTCCCCTCCCTTCTTACAGAGGCACCGGAGTGAGCGCGTCTTAGCTGATGCCCATTTAGTGAGGACGCCAGCATACCTGCTTCTGGAGGCACATTTCCACAAAGGGCTTTTTCTTTAGTAAAATGTCCTGCAGCACCCCTGGGGGCTCGAGGCCTCACTCCAGCCAGGCGCCTCCTGACCCCAAAGCGTTCTGACCTGTGATCATGTTGACCCTCATCAGAGGCTGGCACCCGCCCTGGTGGGGTTGTGTGCGTCACCAGGCCGGAGAGCTGCCCGAGGGCGTGCCCCCGCCTCTGACACAGGGCCCCGAACAGCCTTGGCACCTCTTCGGCCCTGCTCAGCGCCCTCCGTTCCTCTCCCTAGGGGCCTGGGCCGTTCCTGGAGACGCAGGCCAGGTGTGCAGCCGGGGCCAGGGGCACGCCTGTGGCTGAAGAGGGCCAGCCAGCTCCAGCACAGCCGCCTGAGCCTTCTGGCGATGCGGTGAGGCCCCCTTTGCCTGAGCTTCTCTTTCCAGGCCAGTCTTAGGGCAGCTCCTGCCCGAGCGTAGGCCCTGGAGGTCAAGAGAGCTGCTTGTTGCCGACCCGGGCTTTCATTTAGCACCTGTTGAAGCTGGATGCTGAGCCCCTGCCATTCCCCAGGGTTGTGGGCCTAAGGGGTAGCTGCAGGGAGCCTCCAGCCAACCCCCCGCCCAGGGCTACCTGCATTTCCCTTTTGCCAACTTTACCTGCCACTTCCATCCACCAGGAAGTCCTGCACCTTGACCTCCAAAATCCCTGCACCCCTGGCCTCTCCCCAGCCCCCTGCTGCCACCCTGCCCACAGCCCCAGCTGGACGCTGTGGGACCCTGGGAACTGCTCTCCATAGGCTTGGCAAATGCCTCGCCCTCCCCAGGTCCCCTGTCTCTCTCCCACTTGGGAGTTGAAATTCTGTCCCAGTGATTAACTTGCAATTATTTGAGAATTAGATAAATCTAATCAAGGCAAAGAGGGTGTATCCCCTTTATCAACTCTGTCCCCTGTAGCAGGACCCACCACACAAATGCACAAGATTTAACACTCGGGGGCTGGGTCCCACTGGCGCCGTGATGCTAACCTGCGACCTCTGTGGCTTTGTCCAGGGACCGAAGGTGTCCAGGCGGATCCAGAGGGCTGCGACACCCCTGCCCACGGTGGGCCTCCCTGACCTGTGGGTGTCTGGGCGTCCCGGTGAGTGACTGGACTTCCATTTCCTCCGACCATGGGCATTGCTCAGACACCATAATCTCTCGCCGTTACAGTCTAAGGATTGTGGTCTGAAATCCTGAAAGTAAATCCTGCCCGCCCCCCCAATCCAAAACGGCAAATTACAGGGAACAACAGGCTTCGTTTTGTTGATGCTGTAAATGATGGGTTGAATTCACTACAAGTGGTGTTATGCTTTAATTGAGCTTTTAAAAAAGTAAGATTAAAAGCCATTTCTGTGAAATGGGGAAAATAATTAATCCTGGAGGACAAACGTTTTAATTTTAATTTGCAAGGCTCTGCTTCCTTATAGTTTGTCTTTAAATTAAGAATAAACTTTATTAAAAGTGCCACCTGTCCTTGTGTTTGCTATCTATTATATTATTGACAGGAGGCATTCCATAGATTTAATTCAGGTGATGTTCCTCTCTATATTTTGGTAAACCTTCTGGGAGGGGCTCAGCCTCATCACTCCTGAAGGGATGATGACTGTCATTGTGTGGTGATGAGATCAATACCGGCAAATAATCACAAATAAAAACACAGTCTGGGGAAGCGGATGTGGCTCAAGCAGTTGGGTGCCCGCCTACCACACAGGGAAGTCCCAGGTTCGGTTCCCGGTGTGTATTAGTCAGCCAAAGGGGTGCTGATGCAAAATACCAGAAATCTGTTGGCTCTTATAAAGGGTATTTATTTGGGGTAGAAGCTTACAGTTAGCAGGCCAGAAAGCATAAGTTACTTCCCTCATCAAAGTTTATTTCCACATGTCAGAGCAAGATGGTTGCCCTCATCTGCCAAGAGTTCAGGCTTCCTGGGTTCCTCTCTTCCTGGGGCTTGCCTCTCTCTGGGCTTAGGCTGGCGTCTCTCCACAAGGCCAGCTGTAGACTATCAGGCGAGCAGCTCGTTTCTTTTCCTGGGCCCTTCTCTCCTTCCTCATGACCAAGCTCCTCTGTGTGCTTACTTCCCTGGGCTCCAGCATTAAAACTCCCAACTCAAAACCCCAACTAACTCCTCTGCTCTGCCGTGTGGTTTTGTCTCTCAGTCCCCATCTACCATGGGGCGGGGATTCAACATCCTACTGACATGGCTCAATCAAAGCCTGAACCATAATTTAATCACACCCAGGGCAACAGACCCATTTACAAGCATAATCCAATATCTATTTTTGGAATTCATAAATAATGCCAAACTGCTACACTTGTGCCTCCTAAAGAAGATGAGAAAGACAGTGAGCTGATGCAACATGCTGGTGTGTGGCGAGCTGATGCAACAAGATGACACAACAAGATGATGCAGTGAAGATACGCAACAAGATTATGCAACGAAGAGACACAATGAGAAAACACAATGAGAGATACAACAAGCAGGAGAGGAGGTGGCTCAAGACACTGGGTGCCTCCCTTCCACATGGGAGGTCCCAGGTTCAGTTCCCAGTGCCTCCTAAAAAGAAGACAAGCACACAACAAACTGACACAGAGAGCACACAGCGAGCACAAAACAAGGGGTAGGGAGTGGAGAAATAAATAAATCTTAAACAAAAACAAAGCAAAACACAGTCTGGCTGGGTGGTCAGATTTTAAAAATGAAGACCCAGAAGCAGTGGAAACATGTAACACTAGGACCTCATCCTGGGTGGGAGAGAGCTCTGGGAAGGGACAGCTGTTGAAGCTTAGAGCTGGGTTTCTTAGTCTCCGCACTGCTGACGTCGGGGCCGCGTCACTCCCTGGGGTGGGGGCCGTCCCGGGCACTGTATGATGTTGAGCAGCCTCCCTGGCCTCTGCTCGCTTGATGCCAGTAGTGCCCCTCCCACCCCCCAAGTTATAATGTCTCCAGATATTGCCAAACGTCTCCCGAGAAGCACTGGCTCAGACCCTCCTAATTGCCGGGTCATTTTGCTTGGCAAAGGGTCACGCTGCTGGGAGAAGGTTTAGAGAGAGGGCTTAAGACCAAGGAACGGCATCCGTGGAATCCCACGGGGAGCAGAGGGCCCAGTGAGCCCAGGGGCCCACGGAAGGCATGGTGGTGGGAGCAGAGGAAGCAGGCGGTAGTGTGAGTTGCTTGGAGAGGTGTCAGCTCCACATGGCTCAGGGCCTCGAAGGATGGGAAAAGAACCTGGCACTCATTCTAAGTCGTCTGGGCAGCCAGTGGGGCATTTAGGTGAGCGGCATGACACGTCTGAGGTTTTAACAGAACCTCCAGCTCCTGAGTCGAGGGAGGATGGGTCTCGGGGGATTCTGGCGGTGGGTGGAGGCAGTTAGGAATAGAACTGGACTTGGGGATTGAGTATGGAGTAGCTGTGTCGGGGGTCCCCGCGACCACCCCCAGGCTCAGTGATTCAGGAGGAGGACTCACAGGATTTAGCATTTAGCGGAGCACGCGGCTATGATTCATTGTAGGGAAAGGATACGAAGCAAAATCAGCAAAGGAAAATAGCACCTGGGACAAAGTTAGGAGGAAACCAGATGGAAGCTTCCAGAGTCCTCCCCTACTGGAATCACACAGGACATGCCTAAGTCAGCAGTGAGTCAAGACGATGTGTGTGAAACGCTGTCAACCGGGGAAGGTCACTAGAGACTCAGTGCTAGGGGGTTTTATTGGGGGGCTGGTCATGGAGGCGCCCTCTACCTGGCACATACCAAAACTCCCGACTCCCCGAAGGGCAGCACGTGTTCAGTACGGATACCATTTGCACAAGCAGTTTAGACACAGCGAGTCCCTGTTGTCATTTGGGGAGTGGCAGGAACCCTCCTGGTACGCCAGGGGCCGACCTGGCATACAGGCTTTTCCAAGGAGAGCAGTCTCAGAAGGCAGCCTCGGCCATACTGTCTTCTCCACAGCGGGGAAGAGGTGAATGATTGGAGTCCTGTGCGGGAGGTTGGCATAATCTGGTGGCTCCTGCATTTGTTCATCCACCAGGCGATGCAGAGCGTTTATGGAGTAGAGCAGCACAGGCTTGTTCTTTAGAAACTTACATCTGGTGAGGGCGAGAGGAAATAACCAAACACCCGGTTACAAATGGGGAAGAGCTGTGAAGAAAGGGAGAGGGTCCTTTTAGAGAAAAGAAGGGAATTCTGGACATCGGGGAGTTCCATTTAAGTGGCACAAAAAGAAAAGGAGGATGTAGGAGTTAGCCTTTTGGGAGCTGGGGTGGGAAGTGAGGGGTTTGGAAGGTGTATTAGTCAGCCACAGGGGTGCTGATGCAAAATACCAGAAATCTGTTGGCTTTTATAAAGGGTGTTTATTTGGGGTAGAAGCTCACAGTTACCAGGCCAGAAAGCATAAGTTACTTCCCTCAGCAAAGTCTGTTGCTGCATGTTGGAGCAAAATGGCTGCCGAGGTCTGCCAGGGTTCAGGCTTCCGGGGTTCCTCTCTTCCCGGGGCTTGCCTCTCTCCGGGCTCAGCTCCTCTGCTATCTCCACAAGGCCAGCTGTAGAACTATCAGGCAAATAGCTCGTTTCTCTTCCCGGGGCCTTTTCTCTTTCCTCACGACCAAGCTCCTCTGTGTGCTTATTTCCTGGGGCTCCAGCTCAAAAACTCCAGCATCAGAACTCCAGCTCTGTCCTTTGCCATGTCTTTTATCTGTGAGTCCCCACCCACCAAGGGCCTCCCTGACGTGGCCCAATCAAAGCCCTAATCATAATCTAATCAAGTAAAAGCGAAACCCGTGTACAAACATAATCCAATATCTATTTTTGGAATTTATAAACAATATCAAATGGGCTACAGAGGGTGAATGCTCCATGTAGAGATGTCACTGATTTTTTTTTTAATTTCTTAAATTTTTAATTTTTTTTCAAACTTTATTTCAAATTGAAAAAATAAAACAACAGACAAAAGGCCACTCAGCAAGTTTTGGAAGCATTACTCCTAAAAAAGTTCTGTCCAGGCACTTTTATCTCATCTAATCCTAAAAACAAACTTAATTGTCCCTCCAGTGTTCAAAAAGAAACACAGATGAGCACACGGTGGTTAAATGACATGGTCAAGGCAAATGAAAGAAGAAAATGAAGAAGAGAAAAAAATGCTTAATCATATTCATAGCTATAAAACTAAACCCCATATTCTTTTTTAGATCTTTAGGATTGATATAGTACCTTCTTTGCTTTTGCTACAAAAACGTTGCAATACGGTTGTTAACTGTAGTCTATTAAGTTACATTAGTTGTATTTTTCCCATGTTATCACCGTATTCCTTTTTTTTGTGTGAGGTACCAGGGCTGGGGATTGAACCTGGGACCTTTTATGTGGGAAGCCGGTCCTCAGTTTCTGAGTCACATCATCCCCCTTGAGTTGTTTTTTCATTTGTTTGCTTGTTGTTGTCTGTTTTTTTTTAGGAGGCACTGGGAACTGAATCCGGGACACCCATGTGGGAAGCAGGCACTCAACCTGCTCCCAATATATCACCATATTCTTAACAAACACCTTGTAGTAGAACATTCCTGTATTTTATTATTAACCACAGTCCTACCACCAAAATCACTGATATACTTTCCCTCTATTATCCTCCACCTAACCTTAACCTCCCTAGACTACCTGTTTCAGCCACAATCATACCCATAAATCAGCAGTGTTAGGTATACTCATTATAATGTGCTACTGTCAACTCTATCCATCACCAATATTTACAATCCACCTTATTAAACATCCGGCATCAGCTCCCCCTTCTCAACCCACATTCCATCTCCCACCAACTTACACTCCATAATCTAATTCCATAATGGTTTTCAAAAAATTAATTGATGGGTCTATAGGGTGCCAGCGAGGGGTGAGATTTCTGCTTTGAGCAGATGGAGGCAGGGACGTTGCTTCCTGAGATGGGGACATTGGGGGAAGTGTAGGCTTTGGGAAGAAGATGACGAGCTCATTTTGGAAAAGTTTCTCTCATGGGCACTTAGATACTCAAGTGGAGATATCTGAACCAATCGTTGGTAAATTTGCTTCCCCGGGGCTGCTGTATCAAACTACCACACACTGGGGGGCTTAAAACAGCAGGAATTTATTCTCGCACCATTCTGGAGGCCACATGTCTGAACTGAGCCTGTGCCCTGGGAGACGCTCCTTCCTGGCCTCCTCCAGCTCCTGGAGGCTCCGGGCATTCCTTGGCTCGTGGCTGCCTGCCTCCCTCTTTGAGTTCTACCTCGTTTCCAGATTCCCCTCTTCTTACAAGGACACAGTCATTGGATTAGGGGCCCACGCTACCCCAGTGTGAGCTCATCCTACCTTGATGACATCTTCAAAGACCCCCTTGCTAAATAAGCTCACGTTCACAGGTGGGGAGTGAGGGCTTGAGCGTGGCTTTATGGGAGGCGCCACTCAATCCACTAACGAGGGACAAAGGGGTGGAATGGTAGCTGGAGGGCAGAGTGGGCTCAGAGGCTGGCTGTGCTGGAGTTTAAATACCGAGGGGAAAGGCCCCTCAGGAGGCAGACGGGTGACCAGCGAGCCAGTGGCTCGTCAGTGACAGGAGGGAGAGGACAGTGTGGTGGGGATGCGGGAATGCTGTGAGTCTGAAGGCCGGAGGGTAAGGACATTTCCCTCTCACAGGCAGGGTCACGGGTGGTAGCCGTTTGTCCCTTCTTGGGGGCGGACCCTTGGGTCCGTACCAGCAGATTGGGGGCAGTGGAAGGGGCTGAGCAGCTAGGGGTGGGGGAAAGCTCTCCAAAGGCCGAGTTAGTGCAGGGGGCAGGAGCTTCACAGCTTCAGGGTCTGCTGGTGAATTCAGTTGGTGGCTCCTGCGGTGTGGAATGGAGGGAATGTGTGTGTGTGTGTGTGTGTGTGTATGTATGGGTGCATATATCTGTATGTATGCATGTGTCTGTGCATGTGTGTGTATATGTTGTGATGTGTATGTGTGCATGTGCTTGTGTAAGCACGTGTGTGTGCGTGCGCATGCATGTATGACTGCGTGTGTGTGTGGTAGCTTACAGGGTGGGGCAGCCTCCAGGCCTGAGCGTGTGTGCACGGGGGCAGGCACACACTCCCACTCTCACGGCTTCTCTCCTCTCCTCCAGCTCAGCCTGCCCAGGTCGCCGCCTGGCTCCAGGAGGAGAGCACAGAGGTAGAAGCATTAGCTCCTGGATTGCTGAGCATCTGTTCGCAGGTACGTATGAAATCCTTCTTGCTTCAGCAGGACACTGTTGGGCCCAGAGGTTGAACTTGTTCTCTTCCTGTGGCCTGGAGCTTCTCGACTGGTCTCCAGATTTCTGGACTCTGGACCTCTTAAAGTGGGTTGGAGGCACCCAGGAAATGATCCTACTCCCTCATTCAGACTCCCCACGTGTGTACGAGTACCATATTTTTCTAAACATCAGGAGTGGAAACTCCTTGTTTTAAAGTCTTCATGATCTCATTGAACAAACAAATATTTCTCCTGCCTGCAGCATACCAGGTCTGCTGGACCTGCAGTTAGAGGGGAATAAAACTGGAAGGGCTTTGTGGCTAGTTGTTGAGAGTTAAGTTTTTTCCCCCACAAAGGAGAGGTCTTTTAAAGCCACACCTCTTGGTGCTATCGACTCAGGGGGTGAAGAATAGACAGAGAAGACTCCTGAGGCCTGAAGCAAGGAGCAGATCCTGGGAGACCTCAGAACCCACTCTGAGAATCCTGTACACAGGGACTCCCTTCCCCAGACCTGCCAGCCCCACCATCCTCTGGTGACTGCCGGTGAGGGGTGGTCCCTGGCTGAGTTGGGGCGGGTGTGCCGTTTTAGGGATCAGTCACCTTCGAGGATGTGGCCGTGGTGTTCACCCAGGAAGAATGGGTATGCCTGGACCCTGCTCAGAGGAGCCTGTACAGAGATGTGATGCTGGAGAACTACAGGAACCTGGCTGCAGTGGGTAAGGCTGGCCTCTCGCTCCTCCACTCACTCACCCAGCACCCACAGGTTCCAGGAACCCTGCTGGTGTGGGAAATAGAGAGGTGAAAAGGCAGACAAGTCCTGCCTACGCGGAGCTTGGAGTTTAATGACTTCCCCATGGAAATGACGATCCAACCATTGCCCTCTGTTTTGCCATGGTTAAAAGCTTCTGGGCTTCTCCAGTGTGTACTTGAGCTTGGCTTTGGGTTTCCGGGACTGGAGAACTGCAATGTTATCTCGAACCCAGTCAGGGAGCTTGTGTTTTGTCTTCTTGGTGAAAGAGATTTACTACATTCATCAGAATTTAGGCACGGTTGTTTTGCTGCTCCCACCTCCAGAACCCCATAAAGACTTCAGAATATTGCCTCTAGTTTTGTGGAATGGCACTGACCTCCCCTATCTTGTTCTTTTCCCATGAGCAGGATACCAACTATGCAAATCCAGTATGATTTCCCATTTGGTCCAAAGAGAAGAGCAGCCGTGGACCACCGAGAGAGGAATCTTCCAAGGAATCTGTCCAGGTGGGCACCAGACGGATAAGAATCCCGGTGGATAGCTCTGGTCGGTAAGGGGAGCGTTAAATTTGGAAATTGTCCACCAGGTAAACAATTCCAATGCCCTTGATTGAGAAGACTGGGACTGTTCCTTTAGCGAATTCTGCTTTCTTTCTTCATTCATCTTCCTTTTTATCTTTAATACTTTACTCTGGTTTTGTAGAAAGACCTATCCTGCTTCCTCTTTACATTTAATATTTTCATGAATATGTTTTATCTAGGTCCTCCCACTGTACGGTCTTGCTAATAGTTTTTCTCAGCATCAGTCCTAATCTTCGTCCAATTCTTAGTAAATTACCTGCCCTTTCCATTTCTTGTTTCTATAATTTCATAAATCTTCACATGAACAGACACCTTAACTTTTTTCTTTATTTTCGGATACATTCCTCCCCTTTGCAGTTTCTTCCCATATTTAGGGTCAGTATTGGGAAAAAATTCCTTATGAGATGGTCTTGCTTGCTTTTTCGGTTACCTTGATCCCACAGTTCCTTTCTCTGTGCACTTAATCTCTCTCCCCCCCGGGCCCCCCCCCCCCAATTCATTTCAGGACCTCAACTCCAACTCCCAGAGTCAATTCCTAGCCAGCACATTTTTGGAGTGATGCCATCCATGGGCATGAAAAGGGTAAGGCTCACAATGCATTACTGTTGGCCCTCACTGGTAGGAAAAGCCCGGGGTTGCTGTAAGTTAGAAAAGCAGCACAAGAACCACGAGAGGGACTTAAGGAAGTGGTGCTCGCCCAAGAGAACGCAGCTTCTTGGGAGAGAGTCTGTGAAGGTCATGAATTGGGTGAAAATTCTAAACATAAATCAAGACTGTGTCTTCACAGATTTCCCACATGTAGCCATTTTCGCGACTGTGACAACAGGTATCGAGAATTTAAAACTTGTTTTAGTTTTAAGCATTTCAGAAAAATTGTATCTAAGAAGCTCCATGAAAGTAATGAAAACAATAGAGCCTTTTGCCAGAGTGTCTACCTTGTTTAGCTTGAGAAAACTCAGGATAGAAACGGTACAAATGTACTGAAAATGGTAAAAAAAAAATTCAGATGTGGAAGTGTTTTTTTCCATACACAAAATTCACTTGGGGGAGACTATCTATGTATGTAACAAAGCCTTTGGTCTTCGTGGATTCTTTACCTGACAGGAGCAACTTCCACCCGGAGAAAAACTCTATAAATGTAATGAATTGGGTAAACCCTTTAATAGCATTGAATCTTTTCTTCAGTTCCAGAAAATTCATATTGGAGAGGACCCCTGTGAATGTAAAGAAAGTGGAAAATCCTTCTTCCAAAGTGCTCACCTAATTGTGCCTGAGAAAATTCGTAGCGGGGATAAAACCTATGCATGTAATGAATGTGAAAAATCATTCAGATACAGCTCTGACCTTATTAGGCATGAAAAAACTCATACCGCAGAGAAATGCTTCGAATGCCAAGAATGTAGGAAAGCCTTCAAGTATGCCTCAAATCTCAGGCGACATATGAGAATTCATACTGGGGAGAAACCCTTTGAATGTAATCAGTGTGGAAAAACCTTCACAAGGAACTTTAACCTGATTTTGCATCAGAGGAACCACACAGGAGAGAAACCTTACGAATGTAAGGATTGTGGGAAAGCCTTTAATCAACCGTCATCTCTTAGGAGTCATGTAAGAACTCACACTGGAGAGAAACCCTTTGAATGTAGTCAGTGTGGGAAAGCCTTCAGGGAACACTCATCACTGAAGACACACATGCGAACTCACACTCGAGAGAAACCTTACCAATGTAATCAGTGTGGGAAACCCTTCCGGACGAGCACACATCTCAATGTGCACAAGAGAATACATACTGGGGAGAAACTTTACGAGTGTGGTACCTGTGGTCAGGTCTTGAGTCGTCTTTCAACTCTTAAGAGTCACATGCGAACTCACACTGGAGAGAAGCCCTATACGTGCCAGGAATGTGGGAGAGCCTTTAGTGAGCCCTCATCCCTTCGGAAACATGCAAGAACTCACACTGGCAAGAAGCCCTATGCGTGTCAGGAATGCGGACGCGCCTTTGGCCAGTCTTCTCACCTTATTGTACATGTGAGAACCCATACTTCAGGGAAACCCTATGAATGTGATCAGTGTGAGAAAGCCTTCAGGCATAGCTCTTCACTTGCTGTGCACAAAAGGATTCACACAGGGAGGGCACATGTTATGAATAGTGGTTTCCCTTTATCAGTGTCTCATTCGTACGGTGGACCCCTTGCTAATTAATTTCCAGTTTTTAAAAATATAAACATTTCAGGGCTATAATTGTTTTTTCTAGTACTCTTTTACCCACACCTCATGCTTTGATATATCATATTTTCATTTTGGTTTAGTTCTAAATATTGTCTTAATCTCCATGATCATGTATTCCTGAGTTTGGAATTAGATTTTTAATAACAATAAATGGATGTATTTTTATTGAGGTATGACTATTTATATGAAATGTATAAATCTTAAGGTACAGTTGGATAAATCTGACAGATGTATACATATATGTAACAAACACCTCATTCAAGATCATACAGGACATTACTACTATTCTGGAAAGAGATGTTTCGTAGGTTCCTTTTTCTTATTGGTTTCTAATTTAATTACATTGTATCAGAGTATGTGGTTTTTGTGTCACTGAATTGTAGGTGTTTGTTGAGGTTTACTCTTTGGTCTAGTGTGTCATGTAGTGCTAGGTGCTTCCCCAAATTTCCCCATCTGTCTCACAAAAGAACTTGGGTTCTGTTTGTGATGTGCACTTTTAAAGCACTCTGTCTCCCAGCCCTTCCTGCAGCTTTGGGAGTCCACGTCCCTCCCAGTCATGGCCAGTATGAGAAGTCACTGGCTGTGGCTCTGGAAAGCTGTTGGAAAGGAACTGGCTTGATCGCTCCACTTCTTGCTTTTGTCAGGGCAGACATGATGTCCAGAGCTGGAGGAGCCATCCTGTGACCAAGAGGATGAAATCCATGGGCTGAGAATGGTGTGGCCAGAAGTCACAGTGGTCCTGGCTCCCCTGTGGTCACTTTGTGTGGTTGCACTAGCCCTGAACTGTTTATTTCTGGATATCTTGTTAAGTGAAAAAGAAAAGCAAACACTTCTTACTGGTGCAAGACACTTTGTGTGTGTGTGTGTGTGTGTGTGTGTGTAGGTGGGAGTGTTTATTACAGCTGAATGCAGTCCCTAACTGATACACTTAGTAGGTGGTCAGTTTTTATAAATGTTTCATGTATGATTGAAATCATGTATGATATTCTACATAGATCCAATAGACCAAGCATATTGTTTGTGTTAAAAAACTACAATTTGTAAATATGCCTCTGATTTATTATTTACTGAGAGAAGTGTGTTACTCTCTCCTACCTGATTGTGGATTGCTGAATAGTCCTTGTATGTTGGGGTTTAGGAACTGGGTCAGTGAAAACAGTGCCACGCATGAGAAAGAAAGAATAAGACAAAGAGAAGAAAAACTGGGATCAGAGGACTCTCCGTCCCATATGGAGAGAAGAGCCCAGCCACCTCATAAAGTTTGGCTTTTATTTGGCTTTAGAACAAAGAAAATACGTGTGAGCATGTGCAAGGGCAATAGATACTTGACAGTTACATTTTACTGAAATCAACAAGTCTTAAAGGTCAATGACTGGAAGCGGCTGTGGCTCAATCAGTGGGGCTCCCGTTTACCATATGGGAGGCCCCGGGTTCGGTTCCCGGGGCCTCCTGGTGAAGGCAAGCCCGCCCGCACGGCATGGTTAGCTGACCCAGCGAGCGGAAGCAGCAAGGGGGCAATAAATGAATGAATAAATAAAATAAAATCTTTAAAAAAAAAAAAAAAAAAAAGGTAAATGACTCAGCTCTTTTACATTTCTGCAATTCACAGGCATTGTAAATCTTACAAGCTCAGGATGTTTCCCCACCCAGCTCCTAGCATGAGACTGGAGGGCTTGTTTATTACATTCCAAGCTGACCTTCTTTTCTGTCAGTAGTCATGGCCTTAGGAAATTGTTTTCGTAAAATTTGTAATGGAATGTGAACAAAGGATTGACATAATGTAGGACTGTTCATCATTCCCTGAGCTAAAACTTTCCACTGATATCGTTCAGTAGGAGCTGAATGATTAATAGAAGGAATAGTAAATGCAAATTTTTCTCTATCGTTTGGATTAAGAGGAATAGTAAAGAAACAATCTTTTAAGTCAATAATAATAATATGCCAATTTGTGAGTAATTTGCTAATTCCTGAGGAAGGGGCCAGCCTCCCCAGGAAGGAACACAGCACTCCTTGGGCAGTATATTTTAAGGTTTACGCATCAGTCCCTGGGAGAGTGGCCAGCTCCACCGGGGAGGAATACATTGTCACAAAACTAAAAAATTTCCCTCAATTGCATAACAGTCTCAAACAATATATTGGCGTTCAGGAACTGGGTCCGTGAAAACAGTGCCGCGGATGAGAAAGAAAGAATAAGACAAAGAGAAGAAAAACCAGTTCCTGAATGCCAACACTTGTAGTTCCATCAATTAAAAAAAAATTACATATTATGAAACAATGGCATTAAATGCAAACATTTTAACATTTTGTTTCCGATGAATTGTTGCTTTTATTCTTCAAAAGTGACCATCTTTCTCCCTAGCAATGAATATTCAATTGTTCATTATAATAATAGCAAATACTTACTTAGAGCTTACTAGGAATATAGACTAGTAGCTGCCCTAAGGCTTGTACCTTTTAAGTTATTTTAGTCCTCATAATGACACATCGAGGGAGGTGTTATTTTCCCCAGTTTAGAGAGGAGGAAGCCGAGGCCTAGTAAGGTGATGTGAGTTAGTCAGCGTCACCCAGAAAATAATAAGTGGAAGGTCCAGGACTGGAAGCCAGATGGTCTGACTTGCCAGGTCCATGCCGTCAACTACTCTACTTCACCTCAGCGGGGTCTTCTTCATTCTTACTGTTTCTACAGGGCTCATTTTTGAAAAATTTTATTTTATTAGAGAAGTTGTGAACTTACAAAAAAATCATGCAAATGTACAAGAATTCCATCCAGCACCCCTCCACCAACACCTTACATTATTGTGGCACATTTGTTACAGATTATGAAAGAACACCATCAGACTCTTACACTAACTATGGCCTACAGTGTACATTTTGGTATATTTTTTCCATACTCCCCTGTTATTAACACAGTACTTCTTTGCGATTGATGGAAGTGTATTACAATATTGCTGCCAACTATAGTCCATAAGTAACATCAATTGTATTTTCCCCATACATCTCCATAGTCTTACCACCTTGTAATAGTGATGTGCATTTGTTCCAGTTCGTAGAAGAACATTCTTGTATTTGTAACCACAATTCTCATCCAGTTCTGGGTTCACGATGTTACTCAGTCCCTAGATTATTCTCTAGCTTTCTTTCAGTTGACGTTTGCTTCCCTTAGACTACCCCTTTCAGCCACAATCCTATTTATAAACCAGCTTTATATTTATTATTATAATGAGTTACCCTCAACTCTATTTCCACACTTTACATTCAAGCTAATTAAAACTTCTACATCCATTAAGCCTCAGTATCCCTTCTCAACCCTCATCGTATCTCCTAGTAAGCTATACTGTAGGTTTTAAATCAATGTGTGTCTTCTTTGTATTTAGTTCATATTAGTGAGACCATACAAAATTTGCCCTTTTGTGTCTGGCTTACTTCACTCAGCATCACGTCTTCAAGTTTCAGCCATGTTATCGTATGTGTCCCAATTTCATTTCTTCTCACAGTAGCATAGTATTCCATTGTATGTATATACCACATTGTCTTTATCCATTTATCGGTTGATGGATACTTGAGTGTGTCCATCTTTTGGCAATTGTGCCTAACACCGCTATGAACATTGGTGTGCAAATGTCTGTTCACATCACAGTTTTCACTTTTTCTGGATATATTCCTATTAGAGGGATTGCTGGATCATATGGCAGTTCTATATTTAGCTTCCTGAGGAACTGCCAAACTGTCTTCCGCAGAGGCTGTACCCATTCTACATTCCCACCAAAAGTGAAAGAGTATTCCTATTTTGCCACAGCCTTTCCAGCACTTAACTGTTTTCTGTTTTTCTAATAATGGCCATTCCATGAGGTGTGATGCGATATCTCATTGGAGTTTTTTTTTTTTTTTTTTTAAAGATTTTATTTATTGATTCATTTATCCCCCCCTTGCTGCTTCCGCTCGCTGGGTCAGCTAACCACGCCGTGCGGGCGGGCTTGCCTTCACCAGGAGGCCCCGGGAACCGAACCCGGGGCCTCCCATATGGTAAACGGGAGCCCCACTGATTGAGCCACAGCCGCTTCCCTCTCATTGGAGTTTTGATTTGCATCTCCCTAATAGCTAGTGATGTTGAACATTTTTTCACATGCTTTTTGGCCATTTGTATTTCCTCTTTGGATAAATATCTATGTCTTTTGCCTATTTTAAAATTGGATTGCTTGCTCTTTTATTGTTGAGTTGTATCATCTCTTTATATAGCATGGAAATCAAACCCTTATTGGATATGTGGTTTCCAAATATTTTCTCTCATTGAGTGGGCTGCTTTCCACCTTCTTGACAAATTCCTTTGAATCACAAAAGTGTTTAAGTTTGAGGAGGTCCCATTTATCCATTTTTTTTTCTTTTGTTGTTTCTGTTTTCAATTAAGGTTTAAGAATTCACTACTTAGCACCAGGTCTTGAAGATTTTCCTCTAGATTTTCTTCTAGGAGCTTTCTGGTTCTAGCTTTTATGTTTAGGTCTTCAATCCACTTTGAGTTAATTTTTGTATAAGGTGTGAGATTGGGGTCCTCTTTCTTTTGGTTATGGATATTCATTCTCTCAGCACCATTTGTTGAATAGAATGTTCTGCCCCAGCTGGGTGGGTTTGACAGTCTTGTCAAAAATCACTTGACCATAGATGTGAGGGTCTGTTTCTGAACCATCAGTTCGGTTCCATTGGTCTATGTGTCTATCTTTATGCCAAGTACTATGCTTTTTTTAAAAACCCTTTTTCTAGGTAATATGACTTAAAATCCAGAAATCAGAGTCCTCCAACTTCACTCTTCCTTTTTAACACGTTTCTGGCTATTCAATCCCCTTCCCTTTGAAATACATTTGATAATTGTGTTTTCCATTTCTTTAAAAAAGGCTGGTTGAATTTTTATTGGGATTGCATTGAATCTGTATACCAATTTGGGTAGAGTTGACATCTTAATGATATTTAGTCTTCATATCCATGAACAGAGAATGTTCTTCCATTTATTTAGGTCTTATTTGTTTTCTTTTAGCAATGCATTATAGTTTTCTGAATATGAATGTTTTACATCCTTGGTTAAGTTTATTCCTAAATATTTGATTTCTTTAGTCACTATTGTAAATGGATTTTTTCCCCTGACTTCCTTCTCAGATTGCTCATTACTAGTGTATAGAAACACTACAGATTTTTGTGTATTACTCTGGATCTTGCCTCTCTGCTGAACTCGTTTATTAGCTCTGGTATCTTTGTTCTAGATTTTTCAGGACTTTCCAGCTATAGTGTCATGTCATCTGTAAATAGCAAAAGTTTACTTCTTCCTTTTCAATTTGCACACCTTTTATTTCTTTTTCTTGCTTTATTGCTCTAGCTAGAACCTCTAGAACTATATTGAATGACAGTGGTGACAGTGGGCATCCTAGTCTTGTTCCCAGTCTCAACAGGAAAGCTTCCAGTCTTTTGTCATTGAGTACAATGTTAGCTGTGGGTTTTTCACATATGTCGAGAATGTTTCCTTCAATTCCTATCTTTTGTAGTATTTTTTTATCAAGAAAAGATGTTGTATTTTGTCAAATGCCTTTTCTGCATCAATCAAGATGATCATGTGATTTTTCTTCTTTGATTTATTAATGTGATATATTATGTTGATTGATTTTCTTGTGTTGAACCACCGTTGCATGACTGGTATAAAATACAGGGTTCATTTTTATGTTTAAAGTTTTTTTTAAATTGAGGTATAACTTACTCAAAGTAAAGTGCATAACTTAATAGTACACTTTGCTGAATTTTATATATGTCTACACTCATTTAACCACCACCTAAATCAAGATAGAAAATACTTCGTCACTCTAGAAGGTTCCCTTGTGCCCCTCTGCAGTCAATAACCTTCTCCCCCAGAGGTAGCTTATCACCATAAATGTTTTTTCCTATTGGTAGAAATGGAGCCATACAGTATAACCTTTTGTGTCTGTCTTTCTCACTTGCTATAGTGTCTGTGAGATTAATCTATGTTTGTTGTATCTATCAGTATTTTACTCCTTTTTATTGCTGTGCAGGATTCTTTTGTTTGAATATACTGAAGTGAAAAACAAACAAACAACCCATTCTTCTCTTTATGAATATTTGGGTTCTTACCAGGTTCAGTTACTATGAATAAAGCTTCTGTGAATGTTCCTGTCTTTCTGTGAATGTACGTACTCATTTCTCTTGGGCATATGCTTAGGAGCGGAGTTGCTGGGTCATTGGATAGGTACATCTTTAGGCCCACCTTTTGCTTTAGTAGATATTGCCAAACAATTTTCCAAAGCATTTGAAACAATTTATACTTCCACCATCAACAAAGCAAAGTTTCATTTGCTCCTCATCCTTGCCAACACATGGAGTTATCAGTCAATATAATTTTAGCTATATTCATATGGGTTTGTAGTGTTTTCTCATTGGGTTTTGATTTGCATTTCCTAATGAATAGTGATGCTATGGTAGACAGTTGCAACTGTGGGCACAATAATTCCATCTCCGTGTACATCTCTTTGCAGTGTGATGCTACCACGCCTATTAAGAGGTGGAATTTATTTCTCCACCCCTTGGATATGAGCTTGATCATGTGTCTTGCTTTAGCCAGTGGGACATTAACAGTTATGACACAAGCAGAGGCGTGAAAATCATGTGTTGGGTTTAGACTCTTGAGACCAAGGAGCCTCCCCAAGGAGAGAGAGGCTCTGCTGATGGGGTGCCAGAGATGGGCTGAGGCCATCTCCAGCAGTCTAACCCCAGGCAAGCCATCAGATGACTGAAGCTGCATGAGAGACCCCAGTTGAGACCTCCAACCCAAACTGCTGACTCACAGGATCATAAGCACACAAAATGTTGCTTTAAGCCCCTAAATTTTGGAGTGCTTTTTTATGTAGCAACAGATAACTGACCCAGGAGTTAGTATCAGTAAGTGACGTGATGCTGTAAGGAAACCTTAAAATGCAGCACTGACTTTGGACATGGGCAGTGAGAAAGTAGCTGTAAAAGGGACGAGAACATTTTAAGTAGAGGTTAGAAAAACCGCTACCCAAGTCAAAATAGCTCCCGGCCCCCACTCTGGGCGTCTCTAATCCCCGCCCCACCCCCGCCCCCCCAGCTCCCACCCTGCGGAGGAGAGGAGCCAAGTAGGCACCGGGCAGGACCCCGTCCCAGCTGTGGCCCCCTTTCCCCTCCATGCAATCCATAGGGTTAGGTGCATAAATGTCGGAGCCACAGGCAGGAGAGCTGAAAGCAGGCTGCGCCCCCGAGCCGCTCAGTGGGTCCACTTTTCAGTGTGTGAGTGTGAGTGAGTGTGAGTGAGTGTGAGTGAGTGTGAGTGTGTGAGTGTGTGCGCGCGCACGCGCAGCGCTCCCGGGTCTGTCTTTACTGCACTTTCCTGCCTCCTTCCAGCTGCCCCGCCAGTTCCGGGGAAGGCCCTGGGCCCGCGCTGCCCCCCCACCCCCCACCCCCGTATAAAGACCCAGCTCCGGGGCGCCGGCACAGCCGCCCGGACGCCGCGACACGGCACGGGCTGGTCCCCGATCCCCAGCTGCAGCGAGAAGATGGGAGGCCCACGCCCCTGGGGGCTTCTGGGTGAGACCGCGGGGCCCCTCCGGGAGGGGCGCGGGAGCC
>JAKSZT010032673.1:2891021-2907670 GCA_026826555.1 Tolypeutes matacus | reverse complement strand
CACCTGAGCGGCTTCGCCGTCCTCATGGCCCAGGACGCCGAGCAGGTGAGTGCCCAAGAGGGGCGTTGGGAATTGCCTGTTGCTCTGTAATAAATCAACACCAACTCTGAACCTTAAAGCGGCAGACATTTTTTATGTCGCAATATCTCTGGGTCCGGAGTCTGGTCAAAATTTTGTAGCACGGTTTTCCGCTCAGGATCTTACGAAGCTAAAATCAAGGTGTTGGCCTGAGGTAGCAGTTTCATCAGAGGCTTGGGTTCCTCCTCTAAGCTCACTGCTTTGGGGCCGAATTCAGCCTTTATGGTTGTAGGACTGAGGTCCTGAGTTCTTTAAAAATTATATTGAAGTGTATCATTCGTACATGAACATACATAAACAATAAGTGTAGAGTAAAAGTTGTGAACTTACAAAACAAACAGGCATGTCAGCATACAGGGCTCCCGTACATCACCCCTCCACCAACACCTTGCATTGTTACGAAACATTTGTCACAAACTATTCAAGAGCATCGTCAAAATAGTACTGCTATCTTTTGTTTGGTGTGTTTTTTCCTCCAACCTAACCAATTAACGCCCTTTATTAGTATCAGATACTTGTTATAGCTAGAACCTTCTCATGTTTGTCCTCGTTGCCACCGTCCATCTTCCACCGCTGTATTTCTTGTATTGTCCAGCCACATGCCTGTACAGTCTATTCAAAGTGAACACTCTGCCTCTCAGATTCATCACAGTTGTGCTGTCATCACCTCAGTCAATTTTAGAATGTTTTCACTACTCCAAAAGGAAAACTCCCTTATACCCTCCTTTTATTTTCCCTTATAATTGATATCATATCTTCTTTGCCATTGTTGCAAAAATATTACAGGTCCCGTGTTCGTGCTGGCTGTTTGGTGGCACTTTGCTCCTTCTCGCGTCGCCTTAGAGGTCCTGTCCCACATAGCAAAGCTCCTTCTGGAGGCCAGCAGGAGGATCTCCCTTATGACAAAACCCTCTCGAGCTTTGAATCTCTTGCTCCAGGAGGAGCCCTGAGCCTTTAAAGGGCTCACCTGATTCGATCAGGCCCACCCAAGACTCTTCCCCCAGGATAGTCAACTGCTCCTTACCTTGATTCATCTGCAAAATCCCTTCATGGCAGCACCTGGAGTAATATTTGACAAGTAACTGGGATCCGGGGTGCCATCTTAGAGTTCTGCTCGCCACAGGGACCTTTGTGTCTGGGTGTACAGCAGCTGCAGAAAGGAAGAGCTGGTGATGGGGTCAGGTGAGCCCATCAGTGCAGCTGTTTCAGGGGGCGACTTCTCTTCCTCCCTGGCCAGGGGAGCCAATTCCTTCCTTGGAGTCCCAGGAACTGAGACTCACTCAGCCAACAGGCATTTACTCTTGGCACCCCAGATCTCAGCTATGTGGCCACGAAATCTTAACCACACTCCAAGGCTGTGCTTCTTCCTGCCTCGTGGCTGGACAACACACTCGTCACACTTTATTTATACACTGTTTTTTATTTATTGAAGAGGTATTAATAAGTTATTTGTGTTTCAAAATTCAAACAGAATAAAAGGAGAAATGCCGAGGAGTCTCCTTCCCCACTCCTACTCCCAGATGTTCCTCTCCCGTGAGCTATCCACTGTTTTGCTTTCTCCTGCACGTTTCTCTGGATATTTTATACGTGTTTAAGACAAATACATGCATTTATTCTTTGTTCCCTTTTCTACTCAAATGGTGGCTTATAATATTGATTGCTGTACCTTTTGTTTGGTCATTTATTACATCTGGGTGATTATTCTGTAGCAGTCTATAAAGACCTTAACTGTTTTTTTTTCCATGGCTTTCCAGCATTCCTTTGTATGAATGTGCCTTAAAACATGTATCAAGTTTCCTCAAGGAAATTGCTAACAGACACAATGCTGCAACAAATTATACCTACTTCATTTTTCTCCTTTGTGAGGATATAGCTAGGAGGTATACTGGGGTCAAATCATAATGGCATGTCGGTAGTTTTTGCCATATTTCAACCTTTAGAGGTTGTACCTGTTAAAACTTCCACCATCACTTGTGAGGGGGATTCCTCAATTCTCACCACCTCAGGTACCACATTTTTGAATATTTGCAGTAAATGTGGTATCTAGCAAAACTTTATTTGTTATTGTTATTATGATTGATAAATTTTATCACTCTTATGTTTTTTAATTTTTTTAATTTTTTTAAAAAAGATACTTAGATTACATAAATGTCCTCAAGATTCATCCATGTTGTACCGTGTGTTAGCACTTTATTCCTTCTGACAGCTGAGTAATGTTCCATTGTATGTATGTACCACATTTTGTTTCTCCATCCATCTGTTGATGGGCACCTGGGCTGATTCCAACTTTTGGCAATGGTGAATAATGCTGCTATGAACATTGGTGTGCATATATCTGTTCGTGTCTTTGTTTTCAGTTCTTCTGGGTATATACCCTGCAGTGGAATCGCTGGATCATTTGGAAGATCTATTGTTAGTTTTCTGAGGAACCGCCAAACTGTCCTCCACAGTGGCTGGACCATTCCACAATCCCACCAGCAGTGGATGAGGGTTCCTATTCCTCCACATCCTCTCCAACACTTATAGTCTGCTGTTTTTTTAATAGCTGCCATTCTGATGGGTGTAAGATGGTATCTCATTGTAGTTTGGATTTGCATTTCCCTAATAGCTAGTGAGGTTGAGCATTTTTTCATGTGCTTTTTAGCCGTTTGTATTTCTTCCTTGGAGAAGTGTCTTTTCAGGTCGTGTGCCCATTTTTTAAATGGGTTGTTTGTCTTTTTATTTTTGAGGTGTAGGATTTCTTTATATATGCAGGATATTAGGCTCCTATCAGATATATATGGTTGCCAAATATTTTTTTCCATTGGGTAGGCTGTCTTTTCACTTTCTTGACAAACTCCTTTGAGGTACAAAAGTTTTTAATTTTGATGAGATCCCATTTATCTATTTTTCCCTTTTGCTGCTCCTGCTTTGGCTGTGAAGTTCATGAAACCATTTTCTATTACAAGGTCCTGTAGATGCTTCCCTACATTATCTTCCAAGGTCTTTATGGTCTTGGCCCTTATATTTAGATCTATGATCCATCTTGAGTTGATTTTTGTATAAGGTGTGAGATGGTGTTTCTCTCTCATTCTTTTGGATATGGATATCCAGTTCTCTAAGCACCACTTGTTAAAGAGGCCATTCTCTCCCAGTTGAGTGGGCTTGGTGGCCTTGTGGAATATCAGATGATTGTATATGCGAGTATCTACATCAGAACTCTCAACTCTGTTCCATTGTTCGGTGTATCTATCCTAGGGCCAATGCCATGCAGTTTTGACCACTTTGGCTTTGCAGTATGTTTTAAAGTCAGGTAGTGTGATACCTCCAATTTCATTTTTCTTTTTCTTGGTGATTCGGGGCCTCTTACCCTTCCAAATAAATTTTGTAGTTAGTTTTTCCAATTCATTAAAAAGTGCTGTGTTGATTTTTATTGGGATTGCATTAAATCTGTAGATTAGTTTGGGTAGGACCCTTTCTATTCTTATTGCATTCTCTCCCAGGGGTGGCAGGACACAATAGCCTGTGAGAGCAGATCCCCCTCACCTCTCCTCTTCCCTTCTGACATTCTAATGGGACAGTGGTGACTGAACGCACCACAGAATAGTGACTCTCAACCCTCTTCCAGACCACTCTCTCTTCCCAGGGGACCCTAAATATGCTCTTGGAAGCTTATTAAGCACTTCCTACTGCCCGCCTCCCTTAGGGGAGTTGGGATTTTTATAGTTTTCAGCACAGGTCTAGTCATTTGCCTGACTCCACCCTCTCCCAGGCCAAGTTTCTCTATCCCAGGGCGATTAGGTAAATCAGGCTGCCTCACAGAGTCACCTCTCCCCTCAGCCTGGTGCCATCTCGAGCCAGCTGGTATGTTCCCCAAAGCTCAAAGGGGGTCCAGGCAACCAAACCCACATAAAGTAAACCCCTCTCTACCCTTCATCAGAACTCTGCCTTTCTTGGAGAATGGTCCCTCCCACTGGGTGGCCTGAGGGAATTGGGGCTCACAGCCGGTTTTTGCCTTAGGGGTGGGACTTAGCCATCCATGGTTTCCAGACAAGGGGTGAGAAACTCCTGGTTTTTCCTTGAGCAATTTATCTCTTTGTCCAGTTCACTCCAGATTGATGCCCTGAAGCCTCCTGCTTTGTGGGTTCCCAAAACAGCTCACTTGGGAAGGATCTTGTCCCCACTCAGCCTTTTCTTTGCAAGAGAGGGATGAGACGCTCTTGCTTGCAGTTGTAGACTCTCTCTGTTCCTTGGGATGATCGTTGTCCATCATCATCTCCCTGTTACTTGCCAAAAAAAAAATTCAAGGAAATAGAAAAAGAGGAATGAAGTGTCAAAGTGAAGCCTTACGACACACACAAAAACAACAACAAAATAAAACTCTAGAATAGAAAGAAATGCTAACCAACAGAATAAACCCATCAAGAAAATCACATGCTTAAAGCCCTAATCTTAACATAATTTAATCAAAGGCATCTCAGCTGAATCTAGTACAATCAAAAGGGATCATGCCCAGAAGAACAGACCAATTTACTATCATAATCTCTCTTTATTTTATAAATAAACTGCCAAAGTTCACCCTCTGAATTCCAAAAAGATGTTACATTATTAAAAAAAAACTTAAATTGGGCAAGAGTCTCTCGAGAATATAGGCAGTGCTTAATAAATAATACAGACCAATATGTCAAGCCTTCAATATTATTGCAAGTAACTAAGAATTTTATTCTTAAAAAAGTAAAACAGTGTTTACATAGGTCTCGAGGGGAGGGAGAGAGAAGCATAGAATAGATGGAACACAGGACATTTTTAGGGCATTAGAATTGTTCTGCAAGATCTTGCAATAATGGATACAGGCCATTTTAAGTTTCATCAAAATTTATAAAAGTGTACGGTCCAAAATGTAAATCATAATGTAAACCATTGACCATGGTTAGTAGTAATGCTTCAGTATTTGTACATCAGTTGAAACAAATGTACCATCCATCTGTAAAATGTTATTAATAGAGCAGAGGGGAAATGGGGAGGGTGTTGGGTATATGGGAATCCCCTATATTCTGTAAGTGACTTTTCTGTAATCAAAAGCTTCTTTGAAGATAAAATGAAAAAAACAAACAAACAAACAAACAAAAAAAACCACAACAACAAGACGCTGGGGGAATATACTGAAGAAAATATCACTGTACATACAAGACAACAGATTGTACATGATGAAAGACATAATGTCTAAAAACCTTATTAAAATTTTAAAAAAAAATTATTTGTATTTTTTATGTTATTTTTTAAAGCTATCGTTATTATTTCATTTTCTTATTATTTTTATTTGGTTATTTTCTCGGCTTCATCTTTGGAGAGCTTTTGAATGATGGGTCACAACTGTGGCAGTGGAGGATCATTGGTGCCAGGTGTCAGTAATGGGGGATACATGGGAGGGGGTTCATCTGGGGCATGTCACTAAGGCATATGAATATATTCAGTTCATGAGGCATAGTCATGGTTGGGGAGATCCATACAATAACCGAAAGAATATCGAATTCCCATCCTGAAGAGTTCTGCTACATTTTCTAATGGGACAGCAAGAATCCCCCAAATACAGGGGCAGTGCCTAGTGAAGGAGAATAGACCATTGTGCTGGGCCCTTGATGTTGATGATTGTACTTATGAACCTTTTCTTCTGAAATTGAAACTTAGCCTAGTATTATATATTGCCCAAGAGTTACCTCCTGAGGGCCTCCTTATTGCTCAAATGTGGGCTCTCTCTAAGCCAAACTCAGCATATAAATGCATTACTTTCCCCCCACCATGGGACATGACTCCTGGGGATGAGCCTTCCTGGCACCAAGGGATTATTACAAGTGCCAACTAACAATGCATCTGGAAAAAAGACCTTGACCATAAGGGGGAAATGGTAAAAACAAATGAGTTTTTATGGCTAAGAGACTTCAAAGTGAGTCAGGAGATCATTCTAGAGGTTATGCTTATGTATATCTCAGCAGGATCTCATTGACTGTCACAGTAAATATTGCTTCAAACAGCAGGGCTCCTGAGGGATCTAGAGACATCCAGACACTATAGGCAGGGGAGACAGCTCAGGAGTTTGGCACCCTGCCAGTGGGCCTTATCTTGGAATTTATGCTCCCCAGTTTGGCAGAGTGGGTATCATCTGTGGTTTCCCTACATATGGTTCTTCCGCAACTTCTATTTGAACCTATAGTTAGTACTATACTTGATAGGTGTATGTCTAAGAGACTAAATCTTTGGTCCATCCATGTGGCAGTTGGGCCCTGAATCTCAGCAGAGTTGCAACACCTATTCATCAGTTCATTGGACACACCCAAATAACAAGGTGATGATGATGGACAACGCCCATCCCAAGGAACAGAGAGGGTCTGCAACTGTAAGCAAGACAGTTCCATCCATCTGGCCGATAGAATCTAAGCCCCCTCTCAATTAGCGACAGAGTGGGCACCACCATTCTAAAATCCTCAAGATTTGGGAATAAAAAAGGACTAAAGTAGACTTACTATTATTCCACTATTAACTTATTGTTATTCCAGCATTTATCCCATACATTTTTTATGTAACATTTATGTAAGCTAAGTATCTTTTTAAAAAAATATAAAAAAGTACATTAAAAAAAAGATTAGGGGGAAGCGGCTGTGGCTCAATCAGTGGGGCTCCCGTTTACCATATGGGAGGCCCCGGGTTCGGTTCCCGGGGCCTCCTGGTGGGGGCAGGCCCGCCCGCATGGCGTGGTTGGCTGACCCAGCGAGCACAAGCAGCAAGGGGGGGATAAATGAATAAATAAATAAAATTAAAAAAAAATAAAAAAATAAAAAAAAGATTAGGGCTTTGACTCGACCACATCAGTAGGGTGCAGCGCAGTTTAAGTCCCTGCCCCTTTGGTGGGCTATAGAAATGGACACTCATTCAAGGAGACACACGGAAGGAGATACACAGGCGAGAGAAAGCTCCTTTGACACAGCAGAGGCAAGAGCTTTGATTCTGGCGCCCTGGGGAGAGCTGAGCTATGTGCTTGATAGTTTACAGCTGACTTTGTGAGGAGCCCAGAGCAGCCAAGAAGGCCCAGAAAGAAACAAGCCCTATGCCAGCCTACAGCTGAGATCAGAAGAAGGTGGAACCACAGAGCTTTAAGAGAAAGAAGGAAGGCTGAACCCTCACAGAGATCAGCAACCATCTTTGGTGAGAAAATACCTCTTATGGTACCACTGTCATACCCATATAATAGCTCTGCTAGTTACAAACACCATGATTTGCTTTCACCATTTCTATTCATTTCCAAATATTTACAAACAACCTTTTTACGAATTCTGCACTGATTAACCCTCAGCTTTCCATTCTCTACCCTCCTTCTATTTTCTGGTGACCTGTATTCTAATTATTAACTCCGTGAGTTTACATAATATATTTAGTTCATAATCACGCAATCTTACAATGTTTTCCTTTTGTGACTGGATTTATTCTACATAATGTCCTCCAGGTTCATCCATGTTGTCATATGCTTTACGACTTCATTTCTTCTTACTGCTGCACAATATTCCATTGTGTGTACACATTGCAATTTGTTTATACATTCATCAGTTAATGGACTCCTGGGTTCTTTCTAACTTTTGGCAATTATGGATAAAACCATCATGAACATCAGTGTGCAGATGTCTGTTCCTGTCTCCGCTCTCAGTTTTCTGGGTATATACTTAGTAGTGGTATTGCAGGGTCACATGGCAAGTCTATATTCAGCTTCCTTAGGAACTGCCAAACAGTCCTCCACAGTGTCTGTACCATTCTGCATTCCTACCAACAGTGAAGAAGCATTCCTATCATTCAACATCCTCTCCAACATTTACCATTTTCCTGACTTGTTAATAGCGGACAGGCTAGTGGGTGTGAAATGATATCTCATTGTAGTTTTGATTTGCATTTCCCTAATTGCCAGTGATGTTGAACATTTTTTCATGTGTTTCTTTGCTATTTGTATTTCTTCTTTGGACAATTGTCTTTGCCCATTTTTTAATTGGGTAGTTTGTCTTTTTATTATTGAGTTGTATGATCTCTTTGTATATCATGGATATTAAACCATTATTGGATATATGATTTGCAAATATTTTTTCCCTATAAGTCAGCTCCCTTTCACCCTTTTGACAAAGTCCTCTGAGGTGCGAAAGTGTTGAATTTTGAGGAGGTCCCGTTTATCTATTTTTTTCTTTTGTTGCTCGTGCTTTGGGTGTAAGGTTTAAGAAACTATCGTCTATGCAAGATCTTGAAGATGTTTTCCTATATTTTCTTCTAGGAGTTTTATATTTAGGTCCTTGATTCATTTTGAGTTAATTTTTGTATAAGGTGTGAGATAGGGGTCTTCTTTCTTTCTTTTGGATATGGCGACCCAGTTCTCCCAGTACCGTTTGTTGAAGAGAATGTTCTGGCCCAGATGGGAGGGTTTGACAGCCTTGTCAAACATCATGACTGTAAATGTAAGGGTCAATTGCGAGTTCTCAATTTGGCTTCATTCGTCAGTGTGTCTGTCTTTATGCCAGTAACTATGCTATTTTTACAAATGTAGCTAACTAATATGCTTTAAAGTCAGGAAGTGAGAGTCCTCCAACAACTTCATCTATTTGGGGCCCCTTACACTTCCAAATAAATTTGATAATTGGTTTTTCCATTTCTGCATAAAAGGCTGTTGGGATTTTTACTGGGATTGTGTTAAATCTGTCAATCAGTTTGGGTAGAATTGACATCTTAATGATATTTAGTCTTTCAATCCATGAACACAGATTGTTCTTCCATTAATTTAAGTCTTCTTCAATTTCTTTTAGCAATGTTTTGTAATTTTCTGAATACAGGCCTTGATTAAGTTTAATACTAAATATTTGATTGTTTTAGTTGTTATTACAAATGGATTTTTTTTCTGATTTCCTTCTCATATTGCACATAAGTAGTGTATAGAAATGCTATTGATTTTTGCATATTAATCTTATATCCCACCACTTTGCTGAATTCGTCTATTAGTTCTAATATATTTGTTGTGGATTTTTCAGTAGATTTTATATATAGGCTCATATCATCAGCGAATAGTGAAAGTTTTACTTCTTCCTTTCCTATTTGGGTGCCTTTATATCTTTAGCTAGCCTAATTGCTCTAGCTAGAACCTCTAGCACTATTTTGAATAACTACAGTGACAGTGGGCATCCCTGTCTTGTTCTGATCTCAGCGAGAAAGCTTTCAATGGTTCACCATTGAGTACGGTGCTAGCTGTAGGCTTTTCATATAAGCACTGTACCATATTGAGAAAGCTATCTTTTGGAGTGTTTTTTATCAAGAAAGGGTGCATTTTGTCAAATGCCTTTTCTGTATCAATAGAGAGGATCGTGTGATTTTTCTTTTTCAATTTACTATATGTTTTATTATACTAATTGATTTTTTGGGTGTTGAAACACCCTTACCTTCATGGGATAAAACCCACCTGAGTGTGGTGTATAATTCTTTTAATGTGTTCTTGGTTTCTGTTTGCAAGTAGGAT
This sequence comes from Tolypeutes matacus, assembly GCA_026826555.1. Lineage (NCBI taxonomy): Eukaryota > Metazoa > Chordata > Mammalia > Cingulata > Chlamyphoridae > Tolypeutes > Tolypeutes matacus. Next base: position 2,898,078 of record JAKSZT010032673.1, on the reverse strand, counting down.
GTTGACGATTTTTAAATATATATTCATTAGAGATATTGGTCTGTAATTTTCTTTCTTTTTTTTTTTTTTTAAAGATTTTATTTATTTATTCATTTATCCCCCCCTTGCTGCTTGTGCTCGCTGGGTCAGCTAACCACGCCGTGCGGGTGGGCCTGCCCTCACCAGGAGGCCCCGGGAACCGAACCCGGGGCCTCCCATATGGTAAACAGGAGCCCTACTGATTGAGCCACAGCCGCTTCCCTGTAATTTTCTTTTTTTTGTGGCTTCTTTATCTGGTTTTGGTATTAGGGTGATGTTGGCTTCATAGAATAAGTTTTGTAGCATTTTTTCCTGTTAATTTTTTAAAAGAGCTTGAGCAAGATTGGTATTAGATCAACTTTGAATGATTGGTAGAATTCACCTGTGAAGCCATCTGGTCCTGGGCTTTTCATCTTTGGGAGATTTTTGATGATTGTTTCAATCTCTTCACTTGTGATTGGTTTGTTGAGGTCTCTATTTCTTCTAGGGTCAGTGTATGTGGTTCGTGTGTTTCTAGGTATTTATCCATCTTCTCTATATTGTCTATTTTTTTTTTTTTTGGCATACAGTTGTTCATAGTATTCTCTTATTCTGCAGGGTTAGTGGTAATGTCTCCCCTCTCATTTCTGATTTTATTTGCATCTTCCCTCTTTTTTATTTGTCAGTCTCCTCAGGATTTGTGGATTTTGTTGCTCTCCTCAAAAAAAACAACTTTTGGTTTTATTGATTCTATTTTTTGTTGTTCTTGATTTCATTTATTTCTGCTCTGATCTTACTATTTCTTTCCTTTGGCTTGGTTTTATATTAGTTTGCTGTTCTTTTTCTAGTTCCTCCAGGTGTTCATAGCTCCTTGACTCAGATGGGAGTTAGCTGAGCATGCTCTATAGACTCAACTTCTTCAGCAAATGAGTGTCCAGCATTTTCATATTTCCCTCACAATGCTTCTATTAGAAGTCACTTGTGAAGTAGTGAAAGCACATCCTAGTGTTTGTAAGTAGCAGAGCTATTATATGGGTATTACAGTGGTTGAAAGGGAAGTCTAAGGAAAACTAAAAACTGTAACATGGGACAGTATAACATAGTGAAACCTCATGTGAAATATGAATATGTGTGATATTGCATATATAAGGCTGTTTTTTACAAAATATAAATACAAATCAACTAGAGAGACGGAAACAGAATAGCAGCTATGTACGGCAGGGGAAGCAAAGAGAGATTGTGAGGTGATGAGCTTTGTTTTGTTTGTTCATTTGTTTTTTGTTTTTATTTTTTCTTATTGGAATAAAGAACATGCTCTAAAATGATTGAAATGATGAATGCACAATTATGTGATTATACTGAATACAATTGTTTGTATACTTTGGACAGATCTGTGCTTTATTAATATGTATCAATAAGATTGATATGTTAGAAGAGTTCCTTGTAGCAAACATTAAAAAGTTTTTTTTTTTCATATTCTTGGCACAAAGGATAGCAGTCATGATTTTCTTCATTTTCTAGGAGACAAGCTCATCTGGATTAGCTGCTCATTATAATTCTCCTGAGGAGGAAATGATACCGTGTTAAAGAAGTACAAGAATTGTAACTGAAAACTACAAAACATTATTGAAAGAAGTTAAAGAAGATGCAAATAAATGGGAAAACATCCCATGTTCATGAGTTGGAAGCCTTAATATTGCTAAGATGACAGGACTCTCCAAATTGATCTACAAAATCCAGTTAACGTTTTTGTGCAGAAATTAATAAGCAAGTCCTAAAATTTATTTTATCAAGGGATCCAGAATACTCAAAATAATCTTGAAAAAGAACTAATTTGGAGTTCTTCTTGATTTCAAAACTTACTACAGTAATCTATAGTAATCAAGAAAGTGTGGTTCTGGCATAAGGATAGACATAGATCAATGGAATAGAATTAAGGGTCCAGAAACAAACCCTTATATTTATGGTCAATTTATTTTAGACAAGGATGCCAAGAAAAGTCAATGAGGAAGGAATATTATTTTCAACAAATGGTACTGGGTTGACTGGATATGCTCCTGGAAAAGAAAGAAGATAGACCCCTACCTCACACCATATGTAAAAATTAACTCCAAATGGATCATATGCCTAGATGGTAGAGATAAAACTATACAAATTTTAGAAGAAAAATAGAAATAAATCTCTATAGTGTTGGTCTTAGGCAATAGTTTCTTAGATATAACACCCAGAGCACAATGGACAAAAGAAAAAATAAATAAATTATACTTCATCAAAATAAAAAATGTTTGTGCATTAAGGGATACCATCAAGAAAGTCAAAATTTAACCCAAAGAATGGGAGAAAATATTTGCTAATCATATGTCTGATAAGGTACTAGTATCCAGAATATATGAACAATTTTTGCAACTCAATAATAAAAGAAGTAAAAACACCCAATTAAAAATGGGCAAATGTCTTTGAGACATTTCTCAAAGAAATTAGGCAATTGGCCAATAAGCATATGAAAAAATGCTCAACAACATTAGTCATTAGGGAATGCAAACAAAACCACAATGAGATACCACTTCATACTCACTAGGATGTCAAGAATTAAAAAAAGAAAAGAAAAGAAAAGTAACTGTCTGTGAGGACATGGAGAAATTGGAACCCTTGTACATTGCTGGTTTTGTAGATCTGAACTACAAATATTTGGTATTATTAATATTGCTAGCATTTATCCTACTCCTCTGTGATCCTCCACTTGGATTTTGCTATGTTTGAGGGTCCTGAAAATACCAAGAACTATTGCAAAGTATTTTTATTTTAGTGCTATACACATAGAGCAAGTTACCATTTTAATCACTTAAAGTGTACAATTAAGTGGCACTTAGGGCCTTGACCATGTTGTGCAACCATCACAATTATCTAGTTCCGAAACATTTTCAGGACCCCAAGAGGAAACCCTGTACCCTTTAAGTAGTCACTTCCCATTACCTCCTTCCTCCAGCCCCTGGCAACCACTAATCCGCTGTCTCTATGGATTTGTCTGTTCTGGACATTTCATATAAATGAAATCATACAATAAATGGCCTTTTGCATATGGTTATTTTCACCCAATAATGTTTTCAAGGTTCAGCCATGTTGTAGCATGGATCAGTATTTCATCCCTTTTTGTGTCTGAATAATATCCCATTGCACGCATATGCTGCCTTTTGTTATCCGTTTATCAGTTGGACATTTGGGTTGTTTCCATCTTTGGACTATTGCAAATAATGCTCCACGGACTTTCATGTACGGGTTTTGTTTGAACACCTGTTTTCAAGGTTGCAGACTTTTAAAGTCTTTTAAAGCCAGAAATTCAAATTAATACTTCTTTCACTTCACTTTTATGACTATTTATATCAATATGCCATGTTTTTATCGCTCTTAGGGGGTGACATGGTATGGCTGTGTGATAAAGCTTCTGCATCTCTACTTCAGATCTTTGGCTCCTCCTTATTTAGCTTGCCATAATGTCCTTCTCTGCTTACAAGCATTTTATATCTTCTCTTCCAGATAAAATGGAATGGCCCAAAAGTGGGTGCTCAACCCATGTGGGGAATGAGGTGATGGCCATGTGCAACAGTCCAGGTGGGCACAGTTGAAAGTGAAAGTGAAAGCAGACAAAGACCTTCTTGGATGAGAGAGAACTGCCTTTGAGTGAGACAAGCACTGAATGGAGTGTGAGCACACTGGAGTATCTCCCACTGTAGATCCAAGCCAACCAGTGTGATAGGCATATGCTGCTGAAGTGGACCAATTATTGAAGTGCTCTGGGAAAGAACTTACTGTGCTGGGTTTGGAGGCATCAGGTATGACCCTGCTAGTGACTGTGTGCTTCTCAGACTCAGTTTTCATTCTCCGGATCCCTTTGGACCAGTTCCTGTATTGCTCCCGGACCTGCGGTGACAGAGCATGCTCTGGGTTAGCCTCCGGAGAGGGGCGAGGATGTGGGGGAGTCCTGGATGGAGCTGGGAAGAAGTACCTGCTGGCTGAGGAGGCAGTAAACCAGGAAGATGAAGACGCCCTGCAGGCTGTTGATGATGGTGAAGAGGTAAGCCATGACGTGGGCAGCTGGGCCCACCTGCAGGATGCCCAGACACCACGTGCATCCCAGGATGAAGAGCTGAGCTGTTGCTTTAAATGCCAGCATCCTGGGAAGAATGAGAAAGGAGACCTATGTTGTGCCCAGAGTGCCCAAATTAAGGCTGTTTTCCTCTCTATCCCATGGACATCCTTGTCCTCCTCCCCTGGTGATATGTTCTCACTGCTTTGACCTTTACTGTCAAACAGTCCCCCAAAATAAAGACCACTTGGGTCCAGGATGGCATTTTTGACTTAGACCAAGGAGGCCAGTAATGTTCCAAGAAGTTCCCTAATTCCATGCTGTAATGTTGGGATATTATTCGGTAATGTTGGGACAGTCAATGGAACATTATTGAAGATACACTGTGCCCCTGACTCTGCACTGGAGTCTGGGCACAAGAATGAAAAAGACAAGATTTCTGTCTTCACAGACCTTACAGTCTAGTGGAAAAACAGAAGCAAATAGTCACTTATATTTGTGAATTGCAAGCTACCACAGCTGGCTTGCATCTAGGACCCTTTCCATGCTCACCCTCTCCGTGTATTGCCTGAGCATCTTTGCCTAGAATAGAGGTTTCTGTGCAAATTTGAAGAAAGCAAAGGACATCCCAAGCCTCCCAGAGAAGGTGATATGTGGATATTTAAACTGATTTGAACAATTGTGGGAGTGGAGTGGGAAGAGGGAAGAGCATAAATGCAGTAGCAGGAAATGAAAGGGCATGCTGTGTTCCAGGAATAGTTATATTTAATGTCCCTTAGTGCTTCACAAAGATATACATATTCCTTGGACCTTTGTCATAGGACCAACAAAATGTCTCTGTCAATTAGAACAAAGTCAATTCTCTTTCAGCTGAGAAAGTTTCAGGCTGGGGAACGTTTTGCTTGTGTGTCAAGCAGCAAACCAGAGTATCTGAGCTGGGTATGGGGGAGGTGCTGGCCATACTTCTGTCCTCTGAGTCCCTGCAGAAGCTCTGATGAGGGACATCAGGAGCTCAGAGGCACATGCACTTGTTCCTGGACCACGCATGCCTCTGTTCCATCTTACCTCATGTTCTGGAGAGTGGAGACATCACTGTTGAGGGAGGAGAGCTTGGTTTTCACAATCCAGAAGGTCATCAGAAAGAAAGCCAGATTAATCTGCAGAAATCCCACAAGGTGTATGTGACAGTTTGAATTTGGTGAATCACAAAAGGAGTTTTTGAACTAATCCATTGCTGTGGGTATGAGACCATTTGATTGCATTATATTCTGGTAAGCGACCTTGATTAGATCACTTTTGATTGGATGATGTCAGTGAGGACAGAAAAAGGAAGCTGCCGTATTGACCTAGCCATGTGAGAGAGGAGACTTGAGGATCACTAGCAGCTGAGGCTGAAGTATGAATCCCCCAAGAGGCTGAGCCCACAGGGCAGCTCAAGGCTGAAGTGATAAGCCATATCCCTGATAGCTCACAGTTGAACTCAGGAAGAAAGTGGAGCAGTGAGATTGAGAGAGGAGGTCTGGAAAGAGAAAAGCTCTTTGCCTGGTTGCCCACAGCTGAGCTCTGAGAGATGGTAGATTCTGGAGTGGCAGCCAGAGCTCTCAGCAGAGATTGGCCGCCATCTTGCCTCACCGCCTGGCAATACACCAGGATCACCAGTAGCTGACTTTGGTGAGGAAGCAGCTCTGATGGTGTTTTGATTTGGACATTTTACAATCTTGGAACTGTAAGCTTTTTACCCCAAATAAAATTCTCATGATAAAAGCCAACCCATTTCTGGTACTTTGCATCAGCAGCCCTGTGGCAAACTCAGTGTACTGAATTAATTCCACCCCTTCAAAACCTTCCTCCTATCCCACTCCACACCTAACTCATCATGCCAGATGCTTTTGTATTCCACAGCAGTCATAGAAAACCAGGCCAAACACCCAATAACTCAGGGACATTCTTGGTTCTATAACTGGGGTGACCAACTCATCCCAGCCTTCCTTGGACTTTCTTGGTTGTAGAACTGTGGTCCCACAGTCCAGGAACCCTGTCAGTCCTGGGCAATGTGGAGTGAATGGTCACCCTGTCTGTGACCTCTGTATATGTCCTGCTCTTTGAATGACATTTAGCTGGTCAGTAAGAATGCCGTGATGTTATCGCTCACAGAGAAGATGGCGCAGACTGGTCCAAGGAAGGTCCATATAAATCCCTTGTCTGTGTGGAGCCAGCAGCTAAGAGAGAGAAAGAGATTCAAGAATATATTGACCCTTGTATACACACGATGGAATACTATGCATTGGTAAGAAGAAATGAAGTCGTGAAACACATGACAACATGGAGGAACCTGGAGGACATTATCATGAGGGAAGCAAGCCAGACACGAAAGGACAAATACTTTATGATTGCCTTATTATGAACGAAATATATTATGTGAAATATAAATATACCATGTGAAATATGAATATGGTAATATTGCATATATAAGACCATTTTTCTTTAACAAAAAATTTTAATATCAGACAAAAAAAAAAACCCCACATTATACTAAGTGAAGGAGATCAGGCACAGAGTACTGCATATTGTATAATTCTATTTATCTAAAATGTAAATATAATTCAATTTATAAAGATGTAATTTGATTAGTGGTTATGTAGGACTGAGGAAGAAATGTTAAAGGGTGTGGAATCTTTCTTTTTGGAGTAATGAAATTGTTCTAAAATTTTTGAGTTGATGAATGTACAACATTGTGATTATACTAACATCCATTGATTATACACTTTGGTTAAATCATGTGGTATGTGAAAATATCTCAATAAAACTACTTAGTAAAACAAAACACAGAATAGATGAATACGTTAATTTATGATTAATTAAAAAGTATCAATAGTGTCTGTGCCAGGTTCTGCATTTGGCTCCAAAGATCCAATTGTAATTAAAGTAGACTGACTCAGTCTTTAGGGAGATGCCAGCTAAGTGGGGAAGGCTGAT
>JAKSZT010032673.1:2855770-2867334 GCA_026826555.1 Tolypeutes matacus | reverse complement strand
AACTATTCAACAGTAACCATCACTGACGAGTTTTTTGGTTGAAGGAACTGGAGTTGTGAGAATGTGTAGCTGGATCCACAGCCTGCTCTGGCTACAGGAAATTAGATCATTGAGGAGTGTTCTCTGAGGGAATTGGGTTTAAGCTGAGATCTGCAGGATGAGTAGATGTAGGCTAAGTAAAAAATGTTGGGTCAGGAAAGAAGACGGTTAAAAAAAAAATTAAAAGCAAATGATTACAGTAAGCCTGGCACAGTGCAAAGGAAGGGCTTATGTGCATTACTTGATGACATAGGTACTCTGACTGTCATGTGTCAGGCATCAGAGGATTAAGGAAACAGAGTTCTTAACTGGACTCCACACTGAAAGAAATGACAGAATTGGAACTTGATCCCAAGTCCAGGGAATTGGTAAATCAGATGGAGGTGAGAACCATGGACAGGGTTTGGTGAATCTGCTAGGAAGAATGAGAAACCTACAAAGGCAGAGGTTTTCAAACTAAGGTATGTGGACCAAACTGGGCAACTGCCTGATTTTTTTTTTCTTTTTTTTTGAGGCACCAGGGCCAGGGGTTGAACCCGGGACTTTGTGTGTGGGAAGCTGACACTCAACCACTAAGCTACAACAGCTCCCCTGGGTTGGTTTTTCCATTTCTTTGTTTTGTTTTTAGGAGGTACTGGGGATCAAACTGGGGACCTTGTACCTGGGAAGTGGGAGCTCAACCACTGAGCTACTGCCCCTCCCCTGCCTGATTCTTTTTCTTTTTCTTTTTTTTTTTAATACTTTTTTTTCTTTTTAAAGAAGCTTTAGATTACATAAACGTTACATCAAAAGCATAGTGGAAAAAAAAAAAAAGCATAGTGGATTCCCATATGCCCCCCCCCCCTTTCCCACATTAACAACATCCTTCATTAGTGTAGTACATTTATTACAATTGATGAACACATATTGAAGCCTTGCTACTAACCATGGACTATAGTTTACATTATAGTTTACACTCTGCCCCTCACAATTTTATAGCTTTAGACAAAATGTGTAATGGCCTGTATCCATCATTGAGATGTCATGCAGGACAATTCCAATGTCCTCAAAATGCCCCATGCTACACCTATTCTTCCCTCTCCCTCCCCTCAGAACCTCTGGTTACCACTGCCTGTTTATCAATGATACAAGTTCTTCTATTGCTAGAATAATAATAAGTCTATAATAGAATAATGTCTACCTGATTTTTAAAATTTGTTTTATTGGAAAACAGTCATACCTATTCATTTTTATGTTCTCTACAGCTGCTTTTGTGCGATGTCAAAGTTAAGTAGTTGTGACAGAGACTGTATGGCCTGCAGAACCAAATATATTTACTATCTGGCCCTTAGAGAAAAATTTTGCTGACCTGTATTCTAAAGTATTCAAGAAGGTGAATTGTACAGGGCTCATCTGATGCAGGTAAATGTTAATTTTTCAGTTGTGATCGTAAGAGCTGGAGCCAGATTGCCTGGTTTCAAATCTCAGCTCTGCTACTGACCAGCTGTATGATCTTGGCCATATTGATTAATCTCTCTGTGCCTCAGTTTCCTTTTCTGTAGAATTAGTATGACTAGTTTCTACCTTAGAAGATTGCTAGGAGAATGATTTGAGTTAATACATGTTAGATATTGAGAACATTGATTGCGTATCAGAAGTGATTTACAAATCCCTAGTTCTGGCCATAATATTAATTTTCATCATCTAAATTATCTTTACATTTCCAAATGATAAACTGTCGTTTCTCTTAGAATGCGAGAGAAATTTTTTACACAAACAAAGGCCACCCTTTCATTTCAATTTTGCTTACTGGAAGATGTTAAAGCAGTCATCCAAATTAATGCTACCTTAATATGCCTTATAGATATGTTATATAAGGTGTAATTCATCAAGGAAATTGAGCAGTCTCAGAGAGTTATTGTCTGGAAGATAGGTTTACAAGAAATAGGAAGAGAGGAAGTGAGCCATCACCCATACGGACATAATCTATGGTAAGGTGAAAGAGTGTACTTGCGTATTGAAGGGATATGAGAGGAGGGTAGTGATATTATTGGGTTGGGTGGTGCAGGGTTGACAAGTGGGTAGATTGAGAAGGGTGGGTTAGAAGGTCCAGGGTACTGGGGAGAGGGTTGGGAGAGGGAGCAGATGAACACTGGGCATTGGCAGGTATGTGGTTGAAAGTACAAAGTTGGGAATGCTCTTATGGCAATATGACAAGGAAGGGTTACTGGTCTAGGATGTTGGATGGGGGGGGGCATTTGAGACAGGGCACACCTGGAGCAGGCTTCTAGGGAGTGTGTGAGTGATCATCCTGTCATAATGTGTTGTATCAGTGGGTGGAGACCCACATAAAGAGCGGGAAGGAGTTGGACTCCCATCCTCAGGAGGACTGATTTATTCAGAAATAGACAGGTGGGATTCTCTCGAGAACAAGGTTGGTTCCTAATAGGGGAGGACAAACCAGTGTGTCAATACCTCAGTCTTGTTGCATGTAACTGAATATTGTCATCCAACTAGTCAAGCCAGGGAGTCACCGTGGGCGCCGGGGGGATTGGAAGGGAGGAATAGAAGAGATTGAACAGGGAGTAGTTAGTGGTCAGTGGAATCCCGTTCTACATGATCTTACAGTGATGGACACAGGACATGGTAAATATCATCAAAATTTATAAAAGTGTACGGTCTAAAATGTAAACCATACTGTAAACCATTGACAAGGTTTAATAGCTATGCTTCACTCTTTGTATATCAGTTATAAAATGCTACCATCCACATATAAAAAGGTATAAATATGGGGGGGAGGAAAGGGGGAGGATGTTGGGCATATGAGAGTCTCCTGTATTTTGTGTATGACTTTGCTGTGACCTAAGAGTTCTTTGAAAACAAAATGAAACATACTGAGACACTGGGGAATGAGTGGGGGAGGGTGCCACGGTACAGACAGGACACCAGAGATTGCAGTGATGAAAAGCAAAATGTCAAAAAAATTTTTTTAAAAAAATTTAAAAGTACTTTGCATTTTTTCATATCTCAATCTTTTAATTTAATTTAGTTTTTAATTTAAAAAATTTTTTATGTATTTTATCTCTTATATTTAAACTTATTATTTCATTTTCCTATTAATTGTATTTGGCTATTGTAATGGCTTCATCTTTGAAGAGGCTTTAGATCACAGAAAGGTTACAAATGGGGTGGGGAAGGATCATTGGTGTGGGGTGTCAGGGATGGGGGATACATGGGAGGAAGTTCACCTGAGCATAAATATAAGGTATATAAAAATGTTCAAGTGATCATGGGGCATTGTCACAGTGTGTGGAGACCCACACCATAAAGGAGGGAATACTGAATTCCCTTCCCATAGAGCTCTGCCACATTATCTAAGAGAGCAGTAACAATCCCCCAAGTGCAAGGGCAGTGACCAGCTAAGGAGAATGATCCTCTGATGGGCCCTTGATATTGATGACTAGGCTTATGAGTCTTTGCTCTTGGAATTGAAACAGCCTATTGTTATGGGGTGCCTAAGGGTTGCCTCCTGAGAGCTTCCTTGTTGCTCAAATGTGGCCTCTCTCTAAGCCAAACTCAGCATATAAATGCATTACCTTTCCCCCAGCATGGGACATGACTCCCAGGGATAAGCCTCCCTGGCACTGAGGGAATGCTACCAAGCTCCAACTAGCAATGCAACTGGAAAAAGACCTTGAATAAAAGGGGGAAAAGGTAAAGACAAATGAGTTCATATGGTTAAGAGACTTCAAAGTGAGTCAGGAGGTCATCCCAGAGGTAACGCTTATGCACATCTCAGCAGGATCTCATAGACTGCCAAAGTGGATACTACCCCAAATAGTGGGGCTTCTGAGGGCTCTGGAGACACCCAGGCCCCATGGTCAGGGCGGATAGCTCCATTGTTTGGTGCCTTGTCAGTGGGCCATACTTTGGAGTTTGTGCTCCTGAGAGTGACAGAGTTGGACTCAATTATGTCTTCCCTGCACATGGCTCATCTGTCCCTTCTATTTAAACCTATACTTGGTGCTGGAGTTTGTAGGTATATGTCCAGAGACTCGAGTCTTTGGGCTGTCCATGTGCCAGCTGGGCCCGGAACCTCGGTGGAGCTGCAACTCCTACTCTACAGCTCAATGGACTCACCAGGACAACAGGCAGGGAGATGATGATGGTCAACGTCTGTCCCAGGGAATGGAGAGAGTCTGCAGCTGCAGGCAGGATAGTCCCATCCACCTTCCCCATGGGATATAAGCCCCTTTTCAATAGGAGATGGAGTGGACATCACCATCCCAGAATCCTCATGATTGGGGCAAGAGCTATGGACTAGACTGGACTTACTGGTATTCTACTATAGACATATTGTGATTCTACCAATGGAAGAAATGACAACATTGATGTGGAGCCAGTGGGCACTGGAGGTTCTGGGGGCAGGGAGAGGGAAAAACAAAACAGGGGCTTTTTCGGGACTCTAGAATCATCCTGAGTGACATTGCAATGACAGATATTGGCCATTTTATATCATCACATAACATGTAGAACTGTGGAGAGAGTGTGGTCTACAATGTGAACTATGGTCCATGCTCAGTGGCAGAGCCCCAGGATGCATTTATCAATTGCAATGAATGTGCCACACTAATGAAGGATGCTTATGTGGGAGGTTGTGGGAGGTGTGGGGGGTGGGTCATAGGGGAATCCCTATATTTTTTGTGTAACATTTATGTAATCTAAGTATCTTTTAAAACATAAAAAAATTTTAAAAAGGTGTAATTAATCTTACACCAATACCTAATCTGTAATATAATAAATAATTAATACTTAGAATAATTAAATTGTTTAGATAAAAATCAGTTCAATTAATATAACAATTATACAATTTACAAGTATTAATATAACCATCAACATTATATTAGCATAGTTATTATAGTAACATAATGCATACTTCATATTATATGAATGATCAATGATCAATGATAATAATCAGTTTAATTAATATAACAACTATACAATTTACAAGTATTACTATAACACACCATCAACATTATATTAGCATAGTTATTAATATAATGCATACTTAATATTATATGAATGTATGATCAATAATATGCTATATAATTAATATTACAAATAATTAAATCTAAATGATCTACCAACAGTCACCTCACCATTATGTTTTATCAGGAAGATGTCTTTGGAGTGGTTATTTAGGTTTTTCTTCCTAATATGTTATGGTGAAACTAAAGAGCTATATGGACTCTACTGGTGGCCATAGCTGGGCTGGGGAAGATGTGGACAGGTGGGATTTGCATTTACCGTGCAGGTGTCCCATAAAGGTGAGGCCTGGATGCTGCAGAAATGGCCACGATCACAGCGGGGACTCCATAGCCCACGGGGAACATGCACTTCCTCATGAATCTGCTGACACTGGAGTAATTGAGCACTGTCAGGTTCCGTGCCGTGAGGAAGAGGTTCAGTCCCTCCAGCAGCATCCAGGTGAAGAGGCCAGGTAGAGGTAGTGGAGGGCACCAGCGATGACGGCGCACAGCACCTGGGGGAGAAGGGAGAGGCACCCAGGGCAGCAGTGAAGGTATGAGTGTGGACCTAGGGTGTATCCTGTATCATGCCTTTGAAAAACATGAGGGAGATTTCAAGAGAGAATTTGTTTTCTAGTTGAGTCAATATGAACTTGGCTACTTACTCCTCTAACCTTCTGTGGAATCCAAGGTCATTTTACTAAGGTATCAAACATCCCCTTGGGTGGGGAAGTGTGTTTTTTTCTTTGATTATATCTTTTTTTTAAATAGAAAGAATTATCATATATATAACTCAAAACTTCCCATTTTAACCAATTTAAAGTGTACTAGTCAGTCGTATCAGTTATATCCACAAGATTATGCTTCCTTACCAATATCCATGACCCAGCTTTTTCACATGTCAAACAGAAACTCTGCATCCATTAAACAATAATGTCCCTTCTCCTTCTCCTCCTCTTCTGGCTCCTGGTATCCTGTAATCTACTATCTGACTAATGAAATAGTCCTCTTCTACCTATTTAATATAAGTGAGACCATACAATATCTGTTCTCTTGCATCTGGCTTATTTCACCCAACAGGATGTCTTCAAGGTTCATCCATGCTTTTGTATGGATCAGAACGTCATTCCTTTTTATGGCTGAATGATATTTCACTGTGTGGATGTAACACTTTTTTGTTGACACCGTAGGTACCTTGGGCTTGGGTCGGTCAATCCCGGTGAGGAACAGGATGTGGGCCAGGAAGAGGCAGATGGAGAGCTGCAGGTGGAGCGAGGTGCTGGGGTTCTGGATGGCTGTGCACAGGACGAAGGTGAGGCCGGCCAGGAAGAGGCACAGCAGGGAGACCCCCAGCCCCACGTAGGTGATCACGGCCAGCACGGGGTCTTCCTCCTGGGACCCAGCAAACAGGAGTTCACCCCAGAGCAGGTCAATCTTTCCTGCTCTAGGGTGTCACCATTCACCTTTTCTCCTTCTGCTTGGCAGATGTGGAATCAGAGACCCAGGTCAAATGATGTTTTTCAAAGTACACTGTCTAAAAGGACAAAACTTATAAACACGGATAGTACCAAGTTTGTTGGCAAAAACGGAACAGCTGGGACTCCATTTGTTGAAGAATAAAAAAGATGACCACCATTTTGGATAAGAATTTGGCAGTTTCTTATAAAATTAAACATACATTTATCACACGACCCAGAAATGAAATGACTGGATTTACCCAAGAAAAATAAAAATGAATGTTGACAAAAAGACTTGTTCAAGAATATTCATAGCAGCTTTACTTGTAATAGTCCAAATTGAAAACAAAGCAAATGTCCTTCAACTGGAGAACAGATCAATAAATTGTGGCAGAGTCAAAGATTGCAATGCTATAGAGCAATACAAAAGAGTGAACTACAGGTACATCAAAACATGGAAATATCTCAGAGCTAATATGCTGAGGAAAAGAAACAAGACACAAAAGTGAATGTACTGAATGGTTGCATTTTGATGAAGTTCCAGAACTATCAAAACTAAACTTTGGTGATAAACATCAGATCAGTGGTTTTCTGGGGATGGACATGGAAGCTTGACTGCCAAAATTAACCAGAGACTTCCTGGGTCAATGGAAAGATTCTATTTCTCAAATAGGGTTGTACTAACAGGATGTTTACAACCATCAAATACCATGGACTATTCACTTATAAAACAATAAAGGCGATTTATCAGAATATAAGTTGATTTTTTAAAAGAGTGAGTTATTCGAGGGTCTGTAGTCCTCCTTCGAGATATGCTGAACTAATAATTGTTTTATTTTGATCCTGAAATTTGTGTGTAACTGAGTTTATTGGGTTTATGTGTTCCTTTCTTTTGCACCATTCCCTACCCCTGTTCTCTGAGGTCACATGTATGACTCTATGTACCTGTGGAGCTAAAAAAATATGCCTGGGATGGGAAAATAACATGAACCCCAAAACACATGCATTCATCTGGCTCTCTTATACCCCTCCTATCTCTCCCAATCACCAACTATTTGTTCCAAATCTTAGTCTTTATTAAGTTTTTAAGGAGACCCTTGGTTGAGAGAAAAAGTGAATTATTCTGGTATTTTGGATGTTGGCCCAAAGTTTGCACCTCCACCTTTTTGGAAACCATCTAGAAGCTGCAAGGATAATGAGAAACAAAAACACCATCTCTATTTTCTGTGAAACTGGAAAATAATTGGAAGAGCTTCTAAAAGCATAGATGATTGACTATAGGTACACATGGGAAGATACCAGTAAAAGTCACTGTGACTTTGGAGCTCAGAAGAGCCAGAAAAGAATGCTTCTGCAGGTGTGGGCATATCTTAATCTGCAGAAGCAAATTTCAAGATCGCAGTAGTGGTGGTCCTGTTGGCAGGAGTTTCCTTGTCAGTTCAAAGCTTCAGAGGAGTTCAGACTGTGTAAATACACAAGTACAGGAAGCCATATTTGCAGGAAGCAGGTTGACTCTGTGGCTGTGGTGGAAACACAGATTGTGTACCTGGCAGCCCCACAGCTAACATGACATTTTTCCTGGACAAAATAAGTTCACATCAAAACTCTGTAATATAGCCTGGAACAATTTTTCTGCATAACTATATTTCAAATAACTCCTCTATGAAAAAACCATCTGCTTTAAAGATGAGTAACGGAAAGGAACAAACACAGGATAGATACACAAATATTGCAAGAACAAAAGGAAGAAGAAAGACAAAAATGGAAAATGAGGAACAGTCATCAGCAGATGGACATTGGGACATTATCCACCATGAATCAAAACATGGAAGGAGACTTTGCCTTTATGATGAAAGAGATGAAAAAGTAGAAAGGCAAGACTTCAAAGAAAGGAGGTCTTGCGAAATTGAGCACTAGAAAAGCGCAGGAAATCTATGGAAGAGACCTTGACCAAAAGGGAGATATATTAAGTACAAACGAGTTTTTATGGCTAAGAGATTTCAACGTTGTTTGGGAGATCATTCCAGAGGTTACGCTTCTGCACATCTCAGCAGGATCTCATTGACTGCCACAGTAAGCAGTGCCTCAAGCAGGGGAGCTCCCGTGGGCTCTAGAGGTATCTGGACACTAGAGGCAGGGCAGACAGTCTCAGGAATTTGGCACCCTGTCCCTGGGACTTACCTTGGAATATATTTTCCCCAATGTAACAGAGTTAAACTCACTTATAATTTCCCTACACACGGCTCTTCTGCCCTTTTTATTCGAACCTATAATTAACATTATAATCATTAAATATGTGTCCCAGAGACTTATATCTTCTGGCTGTTCATATGCCAGTTGAGCCCTGAATCTCAGCAGAGTTGCAACACCTGCTCTCCAGTTCATTGGATTTGCCCAGGACAACTAAAAATATGATGATGATGGACAATGTCCATCCCCAAAAACAGAGAGTATCTAAAACTGCAAGCATTACAGTTCCACCCATCTGCCCCGTGGGATCTAAGGCCCGTCTCAGTCTGAAACAGAGAGGGCATCACCATCCCCAAATCCTCAGTATTGTGGAATGAACAAACATAAAGGGGAATGCAACTATAGACTAAAGTAGACTTATTATTATTCTGGTAATGGAAGAACGTGTAACATTGATTTAAAGACAGTGGTCACCAGAGGTTCTGAGGAGAAGGAGAGGGAGGAATAGGTGTAACATGGGGCATTTTTGGGACATTGGAATTGCTCTGATTGACATTGCAATGACAGACACAGGCCATTATACATTTTGTCAAAATCTATAAAAATGTGCTGTTGACAGTGTAAACTATAATGTAAACTATTGACCACGGTTAGTAGCAAGGCTTCACTATGTGTTCATCAATTGTAACGAATGTACCACACTAATGAAGGATGTTAATGGGGAAAACCGTGGGAAGGGGAGAGGCTGGAGGATATGGGAATCCCCCTTTATTTTCAACGTATCATTTATTTATTTATTTATTTATTTTGAATATGGTACATTTTTTAAAATTGATGAACAAATGTTGAAGCATTGCTCCTAACCATGGTCAATAGTTTACATTATGGTTTGCATTTAAAAAAAATTTTTATTGTGGGTAAAAATCAAATTTCTCACAATATATACCAATATTTGTAAAATGATATCTAAATATATGTGCATATACGTGCATTTGCTTACATAAATGTTATTTATATATATATATATATATATTTTAAAAGGTGCTTAGATTACCTAGATATTACACAGAAATTACAGGGACTCCCATGTTCCCCACCTCCCACACCTCCCACAACCTCCCACATAAACATCCTTCATTAGTGTGGCTCATCACCTGCAATGGATATACACATCCTGGGGCTTTGCCACTAAGCATGGACCACAGTTCACATCGTAGACCTCACTCTCTCCACACAGATCTGCATAGTATATGCTGATGTAAAATGGCCTGTATCTGTCATTGTAATGTCACTCAGGATAATTCCCAAGTCCTGAAAAAGCACCTGTATTACAACTGCTTTTCCCTCTCCCTGTCCCAAAAGCATCCAGTGGCCACTGGCTCCACCTCACTGTTATAATTTCTTCCATTGCTTGAATCACAATATGTCTACAACAGAATACCAGTAAGTCCACTCTAGTCCATAGCTCTTCCCCCAGTCCTGAGGAGTCTGGGATGGTGATGTCCACTCCACCTCCAAGGGAGAGGGGGCTTATATCCCTTGGATACGGTGGATGGGATTATCCTGCCTGCAGCTGCAGGCCCCAATGTATCATTTAGGTAATCTAAAACTTCTTTAAAAAAAATAAGCCTGCGGCAGTGAAGTCAAAATTCAAAGAGTTTATGGAGAATGGAAACACTTGGAACAAAGTTTCAGGGACACAGACAATGGGAGTGAGACAATGAGCAAAATCAGGTGGACACAAGAGGTAAAAAGAATCAGAGGAGAAACAAATATAGATGCTAGACAAAGGAGAGCCAAAAGACACAAAATTGGAATACTCAATGAAGAAAGCCAAAATGATAGAAGAGAGCAAATATGAACAGATATATTTCAAAAAATATTTCAGAAATGAAAGAAATGTTGAATTTACAAATTTAAAGGAAAACTATGCATGGGGGTGAGGGGTGGAAATAACCAAGAAAGATCCACAAAACATATCCCAGTATAGTTACCATATTTTAAAATTTAAAGGAATTCACTGGGAAGCTATAGAAATGGTTGTAGCCTCTGTGTGTTGAAATGTGTAATTACAATTACAAATCTGAACTGGCAATATTATTGCCACATTGTAGTAGCAAAAGATGGGGAAAAAAGTTCATCATTAGGAGACTGGACAAATGAGGTAGGGTGCATCCATAAAATGGTAGGCTGCCTAGTTGTGAAAAGAATTAAAATGTTCTTTATACACCGGGACAGAAGTGTTCAAATGTACTAAATGAAAAAAAAAAAAAGTGTGAGTGTTTATAGTATACAACTGCTTGAGTAAAAAGGGAAAACAAAATGATATGTTACAAGTATTCATTTGTTTATACCAAAATTATCTCTAGAAGGGCTCAGAAGAAACTTGAAATTTCTTCTCAGAAGGAAACTTATCACTAGTGTACATGAGTGGGAAAGACTCATGCACACTAGTGAGTGACTTTGCAATGTCAAACCTTCTGTAGCTTTTGCATTTTGAACCATGTGCATATTTTACCTCTTCCAAAAATTAAAAAAAAAAAACAAAAAAAACCTTACACAATGCATGCTATAGGAATGTGAGAGGGGTCAAACACATTGTGTTGGGGTGTTGTTTGGATTTCACTGGGTTCCCACGAGGTCTGCCCATTTAGGTCACATCTCTGTGATTGGATGACATATGGCCAGGGGTTACCTGAGTGGATCTTTTCCTGATGATCCAAAGAAAGTAACTGTGTCATCTGGTCGGAAAACACAGCCCCAGGTGCACCTGCTCTCACGGGCCTCGTGACCCCCCTCTCTTCTCCCACCGCAGCGCTGCCTTTCTGACACCTGCATCGTCAAGCATGACTTTCTCCAGAATCTCACCTGC
>JAKSZT010032673.1:2746144-2790770 GCA_026826555.1 Tolypeutes matacus | reverse complement strand
ACAAAGCTGGCACAAGTTTGCATTGCTCATTCCTTTCTTACCTCCAGAGGAGTAACTATATCAGGGAATATTGACAGAAGGGAATACTTCATTAATGAGGCTCATGAGAATGGAATTCCTAATGGTTCAGAAACTCTAAGTGCTTCCCCTTCACTATATCAAGTCTACTTTACTAATCTCTGGTGAAGAGAAAACACAATTTTGTTTTCTAGAGACCTCTTGAGTCGTCCCATCTCCCTTTTCTTCCTGGGAGCAGAACTTCTAACTTTACCCATCATTCAAGGAAGAATCTGCATTGGTCAACTTGGAACCTGCCTTGAAAATTTCTGGGTGAGTTACAGAATCTTCAAAGGTGCTGGGGGAATGTATTTCAGCTCCATGGATTACTTTTATTGGTAGTAGTTTTAAGAGCATCAACAGGTTATGACCATAGAGAAAGCTTAAAATACATAATCCTGCCTTCTTAAAAAGCCTCTGTGAAACATCAGTGGACCCTATCTGTGTGCGTTTATTTGTCTATTTCATCAATAGGATTCTGTTTAATTATTGTGTTTTTATAGTAAGTGTTGCTACCAGTTAATGTGGTTCCTACCGCTTTGCTCTCCTTCACTTTTTTTGTCTCAGGATACAAAATGACTGCTCATAAGGTTTGTTGATTAAAATTAAGTCTGAGAGAATTTGTAATGGAAAATATTGCCTTGACAAAGTGTTTTCTGTTATGGACAAGGATTTCTAGTCAGCAGAAGTATCTAGGAGAAGCAAGAAGATATGTTTGCCCGGACATTTTCAGATAAAGGCACTAGATATATATAAAATCAAGAAAAATATTAACTTAACGTGTTTATAATACAAACCATACAATTTATTACATTTTTCTGATACCTGCTTGTGGCTAAAATTGCATTGCTCTGATATCTTTACTAGGAAATTCATCATCTACATGGAAAGAGAAAACCAAACAAATGTTTTCGAATTTGTCCTCCTGGGTCTCTCAGAAGATACAGAAGTGCAGCCCCTGCTCTTTGGGCTGTTCCTGTCCATGTACCTGGTCACCCTCATGGGGAACCTGCTCATCATCCTGGCCATCATCCCAGACTCCCACCTCCACATGCCCATGGACTTCTTCCTCTCCAACCTGTCTTTTTCAGATATCTGTTTCACCTCCACCACTGTCCCAAAGATGCTGCTGAACATCCAGACAGAGAGCAAAATCATAACCTTTGAAAACTGCCTTAGTCAGATGTATTTTTACATGCTTTGGGGACATTTAGATAATTTCCTCCTGGCTGTGATGGGCTATGACCGCTTTGTGGCCATCTGCCACCCCCTGCACTGCATGGTCCTCATGCACCCCCGGGTCTGTGGCCTCCTGCTGCCACATCGTGGTCATTGAGTGTTCTGGACTCCCTTTTCCAATGTTTAATGGTTTTGCGATTATCTTTTTGTACAGAGGTGGAAATCCCCCACTTTTTCTGTGAACTTACTCAGGTCTTCCAACTTGCTTGTTCTGACCCCTTCCTCAATGACCTCGTGCTCTATTTTGTAGCTGGACTTCTGGCTGTTATTCCATTCACTGGAATCCTTTTCTCTTACTCCAAAATTGTATGCTCCATTTTGAGAATTTCAACAGTTGGGGGCAAGCGTAAAGCGTTTTCTACGTGTGGGTCTCACATCTCAGTAGTGATCTTGTTTTTTGGTACAGGTCTTGGAGTGTATCTTAGCTCTGCTGCCACCCAAAACTCAAGGGCAAGTGCAATAGCCTCATTGATGTACATGGTGGTCACTCCCATGCTGAACCCCTTTATCTATAGCTTTAGAAACAAGGACACAAAGCAGGCCTTAAAAAAGCTGAGAAACAGTCTCTCTATAAAAGCATTCTTTGTCTCAAGTTTAGAAAAGTGCTCCTGATTGACAGAAGGCAAACACTGGCACATCTAAATCTAGATTCTTTATAAGAGTTTAGAAAGTTAATTTGTAATTTTCAGAATAAAAAACTTCTATTTATTTAATTTTTGTACGTCAAGGACACCTGTTTCTTCTGTATTATTTTACATCATGTGATCTCTCTTATTGTATTCCCTGGAATCAGTATTGAAGGTAGAAATTGCTGCCTGGATTTCCAGCAGTACAATATTTAATTCAGGTACTTTTGTATATATACAATTATAGCAAGTTCTGGACTGATGAAGGTATACTGCAGTCACTGCCAGATGAAACCAAGGGTCTGATTTATATGTTTTTAGTAAAAAATAATCACTCTTATCAAAGGCTGTGCACCAGCTTCCAGGTTTTTTCTTCATTCGCCCCAGAAAGAAGTCACGTCCTGACCTGTAGACACTGTCTGACTGGTTTACAATAATCCACATTCTATCTCTGATATGCTCCTTTGTCCTGCTCATTGTCAATCATAAACAAGTGAGACTGTAGTCAACATCAATCCCTAATTCTTCCAACTTTGATGGTCTCAATAATTTCTGTGATCCTTCCAGGGAGGGAAGGTTGTCTCTTAAAAATTATGTTCAAAGTTAAGGACATTTTCAGGAAATGTCTCTCAGCACTTCCTACAATAATAGGTCATATTTACAGATCATAAAACCAATGTGGTGTTTTCCACATTTCCTACTACATCTTTTTAAACAATTAAAGCCAGATAGTAAGCAAAATTGTAGGTATTTAAGTAGACCTATTGTGTACCTTGTGAGGTGGACTAAGGTGAATGTTTCATTGTCACCTGATTCCTGGGCCATCACTACAAACAGCAAACCAGAGGGGCATTTTGGAATTAGTGATTCCACTGAGCTATTGGTCATTTTTGAAAATAATTATTTTTGTATTTGCTTCACTTCTCATTCTTTGGGAATCTGTGAATTCATTTCCATTTTGTAATTTATTTAGACACAGATTCAGAATCTGATGTCATACACGTCAGAACTGCAATTTCTTGGAAAGATATTTCACTCATGCAACATCATAAAATTTCTGTGTTTTGATTGCACCATAATCTGAGAATTAAAAATCCTCAGCTTGTCATTTCCTTTTGGAAGTTTTTTCCTGTGCAAGTAAGAGCCTCACCTCACTCCACATTCCTTGAATTATGATTCCCAGCAAAATCATTTATCACATAAATCAGTCAGTTTGTCAAAATCTTTCCCAGGCATTGTCTTTAGAGATTAGTGCAAACAATATATTCTGAATAATTTTTTCAAAGCTATACATACACAATTGTGCACATTTTTCCAGTGGAAATAGTGTCATTGGTATTCTCACTCTCAACAATTTGATATATCAATTCCCAGTTTCATATCCTGCAAGACTGTGCTTTTGCAATCAGTTATTGTACAAAATAATTTACATGCATGGCTTCTTTTCAAGCAGAAATCTCTTTCCAAATAAAAGTTTTTAATAAATTTGACATTAGTCCATTGTTCATTTTGATTCATATTATCTGAATAATTTCAAAATCTGAAACAAATGCTTTTTCCATTGTCTGCTTATCTTCTTGCTCTTAGTTATGGTAACTTGTTTTCTTATTGTCTATGTTGAGTTTTAAAATTGTGTTCTGTTTGATTTGTTGGACCCATATTTGTGTGAATTCTTGGAGGTCTCGGTGGAAAGAGAGGATTTACATTTGACTTTATTTTGCTTTTAGATAGCCATAGAAATTTAAGGGTCAGTTTTCCGCTTACAGCTCTTAAGGCCACAGAGGTGTGATGATTTCAAACTGCACGCGGGCTCGTCACCCAGTGGGCTTCCTACATGGAGCAGCAGGGTCAGGGCACGTGTTTATCCTGATGCTCACATGTGATCCATGTGTTTACACATTGCTAACCTTGACAATGCCGCTGTAATTCCAAGGATCCCACGTTTATGCAGGAATCTCTAACCAGAGTTTCCACTTAGGAGAATTTTGGACTTCATTTTCACATGAAACCTATTCACTAATAGAGAATCTCAGGTTCTTCAGTGATGACCATCTGCCAAAACAGCAGCTGTCATTAGACTCTGCTACTCATCACGGTCCATTTTATTTTTTATTCTGTGGCTAAATTAATTACTTTTTTTAGACTAGTTTAGGAATGAGTTTTAAAGATTCAGAGAAATTTATAGGTGTGAATCCTCATATTTTAAAAAAATCTCAATTATTACCCTATCTACAGACTTGTGCGAAATAGAAACGGGAGGGCAAAATGAATTTAAACCTAGTAGAAGGAAGGAAAAAATAAATATTTAAGTGGAGAGAAATGGAATAGAGTATTAAAAAACAACTGAGAGAACTAATGAAATTGATTATTAGAAAATTTCATAAAGTGCCAAGGTTTATTAAGATTGAAAAAGAAAAAAAGAAAGGATACAAATTACTAAAATCCAGTATGAAATTGGGGCCTTTGCTAGATATTGCTGATATTAAAGGGATTATGAATGAATACTATGAACAATTGTCTACCGATAATCTAGATAATGCAGAAAAATGGGCCAATTCCTAGAAACACAGAATTTACCTAAATGAATGGGAAAAAAAGATATCCACAAAACTATAACAGTTAAAGAGATTCAAGTAGTCATCAAAAATATCCCCCAAAAATACAAGTCTAGGATCAGACAGTTTCCATAATGAAAACTATAAAATGTTCAAAGAAGAAATAATAATATTACTTCTCAAAATCTTCCAACTTGAAGTCCATGAATCTCTTCCAAACTCATTCATGAGGCTAAAATTATTGTGATATCAAAGCTACATAAAGACATAAGGAAGAAAACCATAGACCAATGTTTATTAAAAATATAGATCCAATATCACTCAACAAAAACTAGCATATTAAATCCAACAGTATATTAAAAGAAGTGTCCATGACCTAGTGAGATCTATCTCAGTACACAAGGGTGTTCAACATAAGAAAATCAGTGTAATCCACCACATTAACACAATGAAGAGGAAAATCACATGAAAACCTCAATTCATGCAGAAAATGTGAATGAAAAATAACAAAACCACTTCACAATAAAACACTAAAAAAATAAGAACAGAAAGTAACTTCCACAGCATCACTGTGAAAACTCAGGTGATCTTATCCTCAGTGTGGAAAGAATGAAAGCCGTTACCTTGAGGTCTGGAACAAGACAAGGATGCCTGATTCACTATTGCTATTCAAGGTTGTACTGGAAGTTAGGAAATTAGGCCTAAAACTAAATAAAATATATACAGACTAGAAAGGGAGAAGTAAAACTAACTGTTTTCAGTGACATTACGAGCCTTTGTAGAGAACATGGCAAAGCTTACACAAGAAACCTCCAGAGCTCATAAATGAATGCAGCCAAAATGCATGGTGTGAAGTTGTTTATTATTATTATTTTTTAATGCACAAAGTGCTGAGGATTGAACCAGTATCTCGTGTAGGAAGCAGGCGCTCCACCATTGAGCCACATGGCTTCCCTGAGTTGTTTTTTGTTTCTTTTGTTGTTATTTGTTTTTGTGTTTACAGGAAGCACCAAGAACCAAACCCATGATCTCCTATGTGGGAGGCAGGCTCTCAACCGCTTGAGCCACTTGTGTCCCAAGGTAGGAACTTAACATGCAGAAATTTGTTGTGTTTTATACACCTGCAAAGAACATTCTTAACTGTGCATTTTTAAAAAATCAAATACCATAACATCAAAAAGAACAACATACCTAGGAATAACTTTAATGATTTGAAGGACTTGGACACTGAAAACTAGAAACTCCTATTGCAAGAAGTTAGAGAATACGTAAGGGAATGGTAAGACATCCTGTGTTCATGGATAGGAGGTACTCCTATTATTAAGCTCAGTACTGCCCAAAGTGATCCACAGCTTCAAGGTAATCCCTATCAAAACCCAGGAGAGATTAAACAGACATGGAAAAGGCAATCTTCATTCATATGGAATTATATTTCACCAGGTCTGAGTACACCACCATGAAGTGCTGTATATATTTATTGCCATGACTCTGGCCTGTTTAGACAGGGAGATGTATGAGAACAAGCACCATAACTTACATCTATCTCCATGCCCAAACATAGTTTAGTGCTGACCATATAGTATTCTGAATAAATATTTGTTGAATGACTGAGGAAATACACAGTTGAATAAGTTGAACAGATATTTCTAACTATGGGGGAAAAGAAGAAGCAGAGAGACAAGAGGAAATCCATTTGGAGAGGACAGCCGCATGAATTAGAGCCAGTGCCTGACAGATCAGACAGAAGATGCTTTACTGTGTCCAGAATCACTCTCCAGAATCAGCAATATGGAAATCACTATGGGAAACCTTGCAGTACTAGAGCCCACACCTAAAGAGAGAGGACCTCCTCCTGGGAGGAGGGAGTCACTGGGATGAGAGATGAATATGGAGCTCCCAAGCAGTGTCCCAAAGGTCAAAACTGGTACAAGTTTGCATTGTGTTTTTCTTTCTTTCCTCCAGAGAGCTAAATGTCTCATGGAGAAGAGAGACAAAAGAATACTTCATTAATTACACTCATTGGAAATAAATCCCAAGGGTAAAGATAACCTAAAGGCTTCTCCTAAACTACCCCACGTCTTCTTCACTGGTCTCTGTGATGAGGAAACGCAATTGTGCTCTATAGACTTCCTGTGTAGCTCCATTTCCCTGCCCTTCCTGGGGGCAGAGCTTCCAGCTTCACCCCTCACTCAAGGAAGAATCTGCATTGGGGAACTCAGACCCTTCTTTGATAATATCATGGTGAGTCACAGGATCATCACCAGTAATGGGGAATGTGTTATAGCTAAAGGGAAACCTTTTACTTTTGGTAACTATAAGGACAAAACAAGGTCCGTACATAAAGAAAGCAAAATCATACAAGGTCTTGCCTATTTAAAATGTCTGAGTTGAAGTAGGTAGTAGGTACACTAAAATATCTTCCTTCTCCAATCCTTCTCCTCTGGCTTTAATTCAGCGAACTTTATTCCTCTTGCACTTCTTCTTTTTTCTCTAAAATTGTTACAGGTATCTGTTTATTCACTTTCATCCTCATATATATATATGAATATTTCTTATATGTATAAGAAGTTGTGAACTTACAAAAAATCATGAAATATGCAGAATTCCCATACAATACTGCTCCCACAATACCTTACATTCTTTTCACTATTTGTTATAGATTTTGTTAATAATAATAGGAGCATATGGAAAAAATATAACAAATATATGCCATAGGCCATAATTACTGGCAATTGTCTGATGATGTTATCTCATCCTTTTTTATTTAGTCATTCAACAAACATTTATCCTTCAAATACTTGATGATAGGCACTAAATATTTTTCTGGGAATAAAGAAATGAGTAACACTATGTTCTTCTTATTAAAGAAATTTCATCAAATGGGTTCGAAAACATAGAATTAGTACATGCAATATCCTGATGGACTATGAAATCCTCCTGAAGATGATACAAAAGTTTGGATTCAAACTATGGAGGTTAGTGAAGAATTCACAAGCGAGTGTTAATTGTAGTGAGTGTTGAAGGAGGAATTGGGGTAATTCCAGCAGGAGAAAGGGATAGAAGCAGTCCAAGAAGAGTGCAGGACAGATACCTGGGGTCCTAATAACCATAAGGTGTGGTTAGATTGCAGGAACATTTATTAATATCTGGTGACAAAGAGTGGCAGAACCTGACAAGTGGATCACTGGCTCAGACAGGTTCACAGCAGCCAAATAACAGAGAGACTTGTGTCTTGTCCACAAGATGGATATTTATGCCTGAAGGTATTGGAGAGTCAGTGCAGGGTTTATAGGAGGTGACGCTCATGCAAAGTCTCGCCCTGTGGAAAGCTCGCTCTGGGTCAGGGTGACTGATGCTGCTGTCAGAAGCCCACACTGATGACGAGGGCTGGAAATAGGGAAGGAGGGGTGGGGAGTGAATCTGTGTGGGGTTGAGTCATAATGTATAAAATACGCACTATCAATACCAGGCACGATGCCGGACATTTTATATTCATTGCTTTATTTAATTCTTTCAATGACGCTTTGATATTGGTTTCAGTATTCTGGTTTAATGGATGAAGAATATGAGATTTACAGCTGGGTGAGCATCTTGTCCAAGGCACTTAATAACGGCTGGAAGGAAGCTCAGTGATTTTGCTTCCCTATACTTTTGCATTTCACCAAAAAATTTATTTCTAAACTTAATTTTTCAAATAGTGTCAGTTTTAGAGAAAAATTGCAAGGATAGTAGACAGAAAAGTGAGTTTCCAGAACCATGCACTCACTTTCCTCTCTTATTCACATCACACGTCCAGAATACCAGATTAGATTTATTTTCATGAATTCTTAGTCACTGAGTCCCTTTTTCAGACCATCCTTGTTTTTGATGAGCTGAATAATTTTGAGGAGTGCTGGTCAGGCAGTTTGTAAAATGTACCTCTGTGGGGATTTGTCTGATGTTTTTCTCTTACTAGACTGGGAATGTTTGTGTTTGGGGGAAGACACCTGACATAAAGTGACATTTTCATGGCATCATATCCAGGGTGCAGTTTATCAACATGACTTATCACTGTTGATGCTGATCTTGCTCAACAGTGTTTGTAGTTTTCCCACTAGGAAATCCCTCATTCCTCTGCCTTTCCCTATATCACCTTTGGAAATAAGTGACTAAGTGAAGCCCAGACTTCAGAGTGGAAGTTATGCTCCCCCTCATTGGAGAGCAATGTCTGCCTAAATTATTCGAATGCTTCAGCATGGGAGGTTATTTCTTATGTACTCAGTCAATAATTCATTTACATAGGAATGGATTCATGATATTCATTTTATACTTTGTATTGAGAATTGATACTAATTCATTTATTTTCTTCCATTTGTTCCATTTTTTTCCTTGGGACTCTTTCAGCTGTGCCCTGTTTTTCTCTGATACTCCCCTTCATTGAGGATTTTATTTTGGCACCTGCTTCCTATCTGGTAATACAATATGCTCCTGACTCTTCTTGTATGTTTCTTTCCCCAGTCCTAGAGTCAGTCATTTCTCCAAGGAGTCTTGGATGGGAGAATGGTGTTAAAATCCAAGGTCTGGCAGAAACTCTGCTCCTTGTTCCTGTGGCATCAAGGCCCTCTCTGCTCAAAGTCTGAGGAAATATATCTGTGTCCATTACCTTGTGCATATGCACATGTCAGTAACTATCTGTGCATGTGATCCTCCTTGCCTATAAGCCTACACGTGAGGTCACACTGATGTCTACTTTATCACGTAGAATACTCCAGCATCCTTTCTTACTGATCTCTCACCTCCCCCTCCACAGCGAGAAACATCGTCCCCATCTGCCATCCATTGGCTTCATTGCTTGACACAGACACAGAAGTCATAGATTTCTTAACCCAGACCCTGGTGGGTAGAACTGCATCAAGTAGAGTACAGGACTTATGTCCAGTGTGCATCGAGTTCATTTGATAGACGTCCTTAGAATTCAATATTACATATTTCAGCACCTTTCCCCTCTCCTTCAGAGAGGGCATGTCATACATTGTAATACAGTTACATCGTTTTGCAATATTTTGTATTCCATCCAGGTATTCCCTTACCTTTGTAATTGAATTTTTTATTTGCATATATCAAGGTTCACTCTTTGTGCGGTCAAATGCAATTAATTTTACAGATGTATAATGCCATGTGTTTACACTTACAATAATATACAGAAGAGTTTCACTGCTCTAAATATTCCCCTATGCTTCCCCTCCTCATCCCTGCCAACCAGTGATCATAAATTTATTCTTTGCTATTTTGCCTTATCCAGATGGTCTTATAGTTGATATCATACAGAAATAGCATTTTAAATTGATTAATTGAAATTAGCAGCAGTAATTTGAGAGTCCTCCTTCCTTTTGTGGCTGGATGGAACATTTCTGTTTTTCTATCTCTAAGCTATCTTTCCTTGTATAGACATAGCACAGTGTTTATCTATTCACCTATTGTATGGCTTCTTTGATCCTTACAGATTTTGGAGATTATCAATATATCTGCTAGAACATTCACATTCACCCATGAGTGTCTGCGTGGACTTAAGTTTTCCTAAAAGCCACATATATAGCACACAGTTGCTGGATTGTATGGTAAGACTGTGTTTAGTGTTATAGAAACTGCTGAGCCGTCTCCTGTCTTCACCAATTTGTGTACTCACTGACCATGTAGGAGAGTTGTGTTGCTCCACATCCTCACCAGCAATTGCTATTATCAGTGTTTAGTTTTCAGCTACTCTAATAAGCATGTGGTGATGTGTCCCTGCAGTTTTAATTTTGCAGTTCCCTCATGACAACGATGTTGAGCATCTCTTTGTTTATGCTTATTTGCCAACAGTATATCTTGTTGGTTAGGATTCTGTTCAGATCTTTTGCCCATTTTTAAATTGGTTGTTTGCTTTCTTATTATTGGGTGTTAAGTTGTCTTCATAGTTTGAATGCAAATAATTTATCAGATATTTGTTTTCAAATATTTTCCCCGAGCCTGTTGATTTTCTTTTTTTTTTCTTTTATCAAGTATTTCACAGAGCAGAGGTTTTATATTTTAATAAATCCCGAGTTATAAATTTTCTTCTATCTTGAATAATGCTTCGTGTGCTATATCTAAACACTCATTGCTAAACCCCTGCCCCCTAGATTTTCTCGTATGTTTTATTCCAGAAGTTTGACACTTTGCATTTTACTTGTAAATATTTGATTTGTATTGAGTTAATTTTTGCATAAAATTTATTATTATTGAGGGACTATGTGGCTCAAATGGTTGGGCGTCCGTCTCATGTAAGGAGGGACCTGGGTTCGATCCCTGGGAACTCCCGGTAAAAAAAATAAAATAAGAAATAAAAATAAAAATAAAAATTGTTATTATTTGCACACAAATTTTGTGCTACCATCACCAATATCCATTATTTCAACTTTTTAATCCAGGATTCACAAAGGGTGGCCAAAATATTTATTGAATGAAATAGATTCCATTTTTGTTTGGCATGTGTGCATCCCATTGTTCCAGAACCATTTGTTGAAAAGACTGCAGTTTCTCCGTTGAATTGACTTTACTTCTTTGTAAAGGATCACTTGATCACATTTGTTCTTGATTATTTCTTGATTCTCTAACATTAGCTTATACTTCGATTTCAACAGCACAACTCGAATTGATTATTGTGCTTTTATAATAGTATTGAGATCAATTTGTATGGTCCTTCCACTTTGCTCTTCTTCGGTATTATTTAGACTATCTGGGTAGTATCAGGGACTAGGAATCCGACAATTTTGATCTTCTTCTTCAGCATATTTGGCTTTCTAGTCTTTTGCTTTTCCATATAAACTTTAAAATTAGTTTGTCAATATCCTCAAAATAACCTGCTGGAATTTTACAGACCTGGACTGGTTGAATGTATACATGAGATTGGGAAGAAATGGCATCTTAACAATAGCATTAAGTATAATACCTCAAATTAATTAATTAAAACAATTAATTGTAGTAACCTGTATGCATCTCAAGATCTCCCATTTTATTTATTGTCAAGTTTATGATTTGTGTAATTTTAAGTACTTTCAGAATACTGTGCTCTTTTCACCAATATACATTACTCTAAATTTTTCATCACAGTGTACAAAATGATTTTTCAATATACTTTTGAATAAAATACATTCTATGAGAATTTGTAGTGGAAAATAATGATGTGAGAAATTTTTTCCAATTATGGACATGAATGGCTAGTCAGCAAAAGTACCAAGGAGCAGCAGAAGCATCTGTTTTCCTGACATTTTCAGTAAAAGGTCCCTAGATCTTTCTATATATAAATCATCAATTTAGTGTGTTTACAAGCCACAGCGATTATGATCATTTCTTGGCCATTGCTTGTGGCTAAATTTTCATTGTTCTGGCCTCTTTTCTAACAGTTTCATCAGCTACATGGAAAACCAAACACGTTTTAGAATTTGTCCTCCTGGGTCTCTCAGAAGATACAGAAGTGCAGCCCCTGCTCTTTGGTCTGTTCCTGCCCATGTACCTGGTCACCCTCCTGGGGAACCTGCTCATCATCCTGGCCATCATCTCAGACTCCCACCTCCACACACCCATGTACTTCTTCCTCTCCAACCTGTCTTTTACAGATATCTGTTTAACCTCCACCACTGTCCCAAAGATGCTGCTGAACATCCAGGCAGAGAGCAAACTCATAACTTCTGCAAACTGCCTCAGGCAGATGTTTTTTTCATGCTTTTTGGACAATTAGAAAACTTCCTCCTGGCTGTGATGGCCTATGACCACTTTGTGGCCATCTGCCACCCCCTGCACTACATGGTCCTCATGCACCCCCGGGTCTGCACCCTCCTGCTATTGGCATCCTGGATATTAAGTGTTTTGTTTTCTCTTTTACATGACTTAAGGGTTTTGTGATTGTCATTTTGTACAGAGTTGGAAATGCCCCACTTTTTCTGTGAACTTAATCAGGTCGTCCACTTGCTCTGACATCTTTGTCAATGACCTGGTGATGTGTGTCACAGCTGGACTTCTGGCTGTTATTCCACTCACTATGATCTTTTTCTCTTTCTCCAAGATTGTATCCTCAATTTTGAGAGTTTCAACAGCTGAGGGCAAGTGTAACATTTCTACTTGTGGGTCTCACTTTGTTTTACGGTACAAGTCTTGGCGTGTATCTTAGCTCTGCTGCTCCCTAAAACTCAAGGGCAAGCGCAGTAGCCTCAGTGATGTGCACTGTGGTCACTCCCATGCTGAACCCCTTTATCTACGGTCTTAGAAACAAGGACACAAAGTAGGCCTTAAAAAAGCTGAGGCTCTATACGGGAGCATTTTGTGGGCTTGGGAATTGCCCTGAATGACATTGCAATGACAGATACAGGCCATTATAAATATTGCCTTAACCTACAGAATTGGGTGGGAGAGACTGTAAAGTATAAACCCAACTTTATTCCATGCTTAGTGGCAATGCTCCAACGTGTGTTCATCAATTTCAATGAATGTACCACACTAATGAAATAAGTTGTCAATGTGGGAAAATGTAGCGATGTCAGGTTTGGGGCATATGTGAATCCCCTTTATTTATTTATGTAATGTTTGTATAATCCAAGTGTCTTTCTAAAATTAAAAAAAAAACAACTGAGAATCTTTCTCTCTATAAAAGGAATTCTTTGTCTCAAGTTTAGAAAAGTGCCCAGAGGTCAAACACTGGGACATCTAAATATATAGACTATATAATTGTATAGAAAAATAATCTATTTGCCTAATTTTCAGAATTCTATTTCTTTAATTTTTTTAACTTTATTTTGTACATTTAGTAATTGAAAATATAAACAATTAAAACTAAAACATAAACACAGATGAATAAATAAATACAGTTCTCGATTAAATGTACTGGATACATATATATTTTTTTCCATCAAACAATATGTTACAAAATATATTTGGTTCATAGTGACGCATTCATACCTTATTTGTCCTTTTGTGTCTGGCTTGCTTCACTCAACATAATATCCTCCAGGTTCATCCATGTTGCCATATGCTTTACGACTTCATTTCTTCTTAACAGCTGCATAATATTCCTTCGTGTCAATAGACCACAGTTTGTTTATCCATTCATCTGTTGATGGACACCTGGGTTGTTTCCAGCTTTTGGCAATGGTGAATAATGTGGCTATGAACATTGGTGTGCAGATGTCTGTTCGTGTCACTGCTCTCAGTCCTGCTGGGTATATACCCAGTAGTAGTATTGCAGGGTCACGTGGCAAGTCTATATTCAACTTCTTTAGGAACTGCCAAACAGCCCTCCATAGTGGTTGTACCATCCTGCATTCCCACCAACAGTGAAGAAATGTTCCTATCTCTCCACATCCTCTCCAACACTTGTAGTTCTCTGTCTTTTTAATAGTGGCCATTCTGACAGGTGTGAAATTGTATCTCACTGTGGTTTTGATTTGCATTTCCCTCATCATTATTGAGACTGAGCATTTCTTCATGTGTTTTTTTTTTTTTTGCCATTTGAATTTCTCTTTATTTTTGATATTCTTTTGTCATGATTTTCCTCCTTTGTCCCTCTCTCCTCTGGGTGGTGTCCAGGTTTTGCCTGCTGTACTAAAGCCTAGAAGATCTTTTATGGGGCTGTTTCAGCCTGTACTCTAGCTATTTTTCTGGAAGAGGAGAGATTCCCATGTCTTGCTAGTCCATCATCTTCCCAGAAGTGCCCCCAGTCTCTTTTCTGTTAAAGGACACCTGTTCCTTCTGGATCCCTTTCTATCAGGGATCTCTCTTATTGTACTCCCAAGAATCAATATTGAAGGCAGAAACTGGTGCCTGGATTTTCAGCAGTAAAGTATTTAATACAGGTAGTTCTGTATATATAAAATTATAGAAGATTCTGGAAGGATGAAGATATACTGTAGTCACTGCCAGATGACAGCAACTGCTTTTGTTATATGGTTTTGGTGAAAACTATTCTCTCATAGCAAAGGCTGTGCACCAGCTACCAGGGTTTTTATGCATTGGCTCTAGAAAAAGGTCACGTCCTGAACTGGAGACATAGTCTGATTGGTTTACAATAATCCATGTTCCATCTCTGATATGCTCCTTTCCCCCCCTCATTTCCTATCATAAGTTCAGTGAGGTTGTAATTGGCAACACAATCCCTGATTCTTCAAACATTAGTGGTCTCAGTGATTTCTGTGGTTCTTCCAATGATATAGGTTGCCCTTTAAAAATGAAATTCACAGTTGAGGACATTTTCAGGAAATTTCCCTTGGCACTTCGGATAATTATGTTCTGCATTTACAGATCATAAAAAACAATGTGTGTGTTATCCCAATTTCCAACTAAGACTTTTTTAACTATTCAGTCTAGATATTAGGATATAATTTCCGGCGTTTATGTAGACCTACTGTGTACATTATGAGGCAGACTAAGGTGAATGCTTCTTTCATCACCTGATTCCTGGGCCATCACGACAAACGGCAAACCAGAGTGGCATTCTGGAATTAGTGATTTCTCTCAGATATTGGACATTTTTGAAAATAATTGGTTATGTATTTGCATTCACTGCACATTCTTTGGGCAAGTTGTGAAATTACTTTCATTTTGTAATTTATTAATGCCCCGGTTCAGAATGTGATGCCATACACGTCAGAACTGCGATTTTACGGAAAGGTATTTCATTCATGCAGTCTTACAAAATTTCTGTGTTTTGATTACACTGTAATCTGAGAATTAAAAATCCGCAGTCTGTCATTTCTTTTTAGAAGTCTCTCCTGTGCAAGTAAGAGCCCCACCTCACCCCACATTCCTTGAATTATGAATCCCAGCAAAATCATTTATCACATAAACAAATCAGTTTGTCAAAATCTTCCTTAGGCTTTGTATTTAGAGGTTAATGCAAACAATATATATTTTTTTCAACCTATACATACACAGTCGTGTACGTTTATCCATTGGAAATAGTGTCATTGGTATTCTCACTCCCAACAATTTGATATATCAATTCCCATATTCCTATCCTGCAAGACTGGGCTTTAGCAATCAGTGTACCAAATATTTTACGTATATGGCTTATTTTCTTTAAACAGAAAACTCTTTCCATAAAAAAGCTCTTTAAGAATTTTGAGGAAATGCCAAACTGGCCTCCACAACGGCTGCATGATTCTACATCCCCATCAGCAGTGGATGAGGGCTCCCATTCATCTGTGTTTTGATTGCACCATAATCTGAGAATTAAAAATCCGCAGTTTGTCATTTCTTTTTAGGAGTCTCTCCTGTGCAAGTAAGAGCCCCACCTCACCCCACATTCCTTGAATTATGAATCCCAGCAAAATCATTTATCACATAAACAAATCAGTTTGTCAAATTCTTCCATAGGCTTTGTCTTTAGAGGTTAATGCAAACAATATATTCTGAATCTTTTTTTTTTTCAACCTATACATACACAGTCGTGTACGTCTATCCATTGGAAATAGTGTCATTGGTATTCTCACTCCCAACAATTTGATATATCAATTCCCAGATTCCTATCCTGCAAGACTGGGCTTTAGCAATCAGTGTACCAAATATTTTACAAATGGCTTATTTTCTTTAAACAGAAAACTCTTTCCATAAAAAAGCTCTTTAAGAATTTTGAGGAAATGCCAAACTGTCCTCCACAACGGTTGCATGATTCTACATCCCCATCAGCAGTGGATGAGGGCTCCCATTCCTCCACATCCTCTCCAACACTTGTAGTCCTCTGTTTTTTTCAGTAGCTGCCAGTCTAATGGGTGTAAGATGATATCTCATTGTGGTTTTGATTTGTATTTCCCTAGTAGCTACTGATGTTGGGCACGTTTTCATGTGTTTTTTAGCCATTAGAATTTCTTCTTTGGAGAAGTGTTTATTCAAATCACTTGGCCATTTTTAACATTGTTTTTATTTTTAAAGAAGCTTTAGATTTCATGAATGTTGTTTAAAAATGATAAGGGATTCCCGTATCCCCCACTCCCTTCCTCTCACAAATTGCCACATTAACAACATCTTTCTTTACTATGGTACTTTTGCTACAATTGATGAACACATATTGAAGCTTTGCTATTAACCATGGACTATGGTTTACATCATACTTTTTACTTTGTGCCACACAATTTTGTAAGCTATGACAAAATATACAATGGCTTGTATCTGTTACTGCAATGTCATGTACGACAAATCCAATAACCTGAACCCCCCCTCATGTGATATCTATTCCTCCTGCTCCAATCCCTCAGAACCTCTGATGACCACTGCCTTTACATCAATGATAAGAGTTCTACCATTCTTAGAATTATAATAAGTGTACAGTAGTATAATAATTTTTTTAAAAGTTGCCCCTTTTTAAAATGGGTTGCCTTATTTTTGAGATATAGGATATCTTTATATATACTGGATATTAGGCCTCTATCAAATATGTGATTACCAAATATTTTCTCCTTTCTCCTTTCTTGCCAAATTCCTTTGAAGTGCAAAAGTTTTTGATTTTGAGGAAGTCCCATGTATTTATGTTTTCATTTGTTGCTCATGCTTTGGGTGTAACGTTCATGAAACAATTTCTTACTACAAGGTCTTGTAGATGCTTCCTTACATTACCTTCCAGTAGATTTATGGTCTTAGCTCTCATATTTAGGATCGATCCATCTTGATTTAATTCATATACAGGTCATGAGATGATGATCTTCTCGCCTTCATCAATTGTAACATCTGTACCACACTAAGGAATGATGTTTTAATGTGGGAAAGTGTGGGAAAGGTAGGGTGTGTGACATATTAGAATACTCTATATTTTTTATATAACATTTGTGTAATCTAAAGTATCTTTAAAAATGTTTTTTAAATGTATTAATAATTTTAAAAATTTTTAGAAAATACATAGTAAGCATGCGCACTTATCTTTTTGAAGAAGCGAAAGTTATGTCTTTCAAGTAATTGTAAGTATAGAAAACACTGAAAAACAAGCCAGCTAAAAATCTTGATACTTCTGTTATCATCAGGAACACCGTATATTCAAAAAGAATTCACTGATGCTGTTCAGTCCACAAATATGCTTCCTTTCTCAATCAGGTAGTAAGAGGATCTTGCCATGAGATTAGAAAAATTGGCAAGGCACCCACTTGTTCTCCATCCCCTGGGGGACAGGAACACAAGCCAGAAAGAGAGAGAACAGGCTGCAAAGAGCCAGCCCACCCAATCAACCTCACACAATTATCATGTAGACTGAATTGTGGATGTCAAACTTACTTAAAATTTGAGTGTAATTAAGGAGACAATGTGATTGCATATTTTTCAAAATTCCCCATAGCACATTCCCTGTTTCCTTTCTAATATACTAAACATGGACTACAGTTTGCATTATAGTTTATACTTCATCCCACACAATTTTGTAAGTCATGACAAAATATACAATGGCTTTTATCCATTTGTACATTGCACATTGTTTCTTTTCTTTCTTTCTTTCTTCTTTCTTCTTTTCTTTTCTTTCTTTCTTCTTTTTTTGAGTTACTGTGGGCCAGAAGATGGAAACTGGGAACTTTTATAACGTAAGCCAGCAGTCAAAGACTGAGCCACTTTGGCATCTCTGAGTTGTTGTTTTTTTCCATTTCTTTTGCTCATTGACTCTGTGTGTGTGGGTCTTTTCAGGAGGCATTAGGATTCGAACCTTCACCTCCCATGTGGGGGGAGGGCACTCAACTGCCTGAGCCACATCTGCTCCCCATGGTACTTTAATTCATGAGAAAAGATTTTTAAGCACATGTCATGAGTAAGTGATAGAGACCATTTCAATTCTGCTCTGTTCTCCTAGATCATTACTTACTTCCCCATTCCTGCATCTCTTACTTTTCCCTAAGGAAAAATAATGTATTCCTGGTTTTGTCAGTAAATTTTTACACAGCTCAAGGAATATAAAATATGTGAAAAAAAAATGATTCACTCTGAGTATAAATTTTTCTCATGGAAAATTAAATTTATTTATGAAGAACATATAAATGGCTTCAAGAAAAAAATCATCAATTTGTCTTCTATTGGTGAAATATAAGTGCTGTTTAAGGTTTTGTTGAAGGGGAAACTTGGAGACATGCCTTAAAATATAAATTTCAGCAAAAGAAATTTCCATACTTTGAGTTAAGGATAAACACCAGCTTACAGAGGGAACTACTGATTTTCCTGGAGAAGTGGGAGACTTGGTTGCTGTCTATAAACCATGGAATGCATATTATATAGAAGGAGGAGACGACTCATTTGAGAGAGCTATGTTATGTTCAATTGTGTTATGTTGTGTAAGTATTTCCTTACTTACTAAATTATTTCCTGAGAGTCTACCATGAAAAATTTAGAAAAGATGAACACCGTCAATTGAAGATAAACTACCCAGGGTGAGGGAAGTGAGAATAAACACCCCCAGGTCCAGGGAACATCATTTAAACTAAGACACAGTAGAAAACAGTAACAGAGGATTGACTTCATATAATGCACCATAATAACACAGCCAGTGTCAAAGTGAGTTTATGTCACACATGGAGTCATGAGTCCTTCCTCCACTGCCAACAGCTGAGTTTCCAAGAAGAGCAAATGCTAGAGTTACACTATTGGATGAGAAGGTCCTGGATTTCATCTCCTAGTGTCTTTCTACAATGCTGCCTTTCTCATTTCCACTCACTTCCATATCACCCATCTCAGAATAATTGGAAGTCCCTACATAGCTGTGGGATACATCATCCACACTGTGGTTACATATGTGTTTTATCTCCTGGAATTTCCAGAATGAAGATATTTTCTATTTAATTATTATGCAAAGAGGAAACCATGGGTAGAAAAGTAAATCACTGAAATGAACCACAGAAAATATCATAGAAGGGAATGTTTTACTGGCAGTAAATGCAGAGACAAAGAGAAAGTGTCAGATGTAGGAGGTCTACAGATATAAATTTGGTTTATTTTCCAATTTCTGTTTCTGGGTGGGTGGGCCTTTGGTTTCCATTGCAGCTAAATTTCTCTCAGTTCCACTACATGAAAATTTTAAATTTTCATCGCAGTACATCTCAACTTTAGAGGTTCTAAAATTTTGTTATTGAAATATGTTTGTGCCATTTTACATAATTGCAATGTTCTTTTTAATTTTCCAAAACTCTTTTAAAATGTATCATATTCCCTCTCAATAATTTCAAAATCTGAAATAGCTAAAGATATTTTCCCCCATCTACTTTGCTTCTGCCTCTTAGTCAAGGTAACTCCTTTTCTTAATGTTTATTTATCTTTAAATTTGTGTTCTGTTTAATTTCTTGGGACCTTATTTGTATGAATTCTTGGAGGACTTGGTGGAAAAGAGAGGATTTGCATTTGACTTTATTTTGCCTTTAAGAAGCCAGAATCATTTAGTGTTAAGTTTGCCACCTACAGGTTTTAAGGCAACAAAGTGCTGTGACTTCAAACGGCACACAGGCTCGACATGCAGAGGGCTTTCCCGCCATGTAGCACCAGTGTCAGGGCAAGTGTTTATCTCGATACCCTGATTTGATAAGTGTGTTTATACATTGCTAACCTTTACAATGCTGCTATAATTCTAAGAATTTCACTTTTATACAGGATTCTCTCAATGCAGCTCAATGCACACCTGAGAACTCATAGAAGAGAAAAACCATATAAATGCATTAAGTGTGGGAAAGCCATCTGTAAGAAAGCAGAACTCACCATGCATCAGCAAACTAGAAGAGGAATGAAGCCCCATGGATGCAGTGAGTATGGGAAAGCTTCCTCCAGGAAGTCACAACTCATTGCCCATCAGGAAATTCAAACAGGAGAGAAACCGTGTATATGCAGTCACTGTGGAAAAGGCTTCATCCAGCTGGGTAATCTCCTTATACATCAGCGAATTCATACTGGAGACAAGGCCTATGGACGCAATGAATGTGGGAAAGCCTTCAGTCATAAGTCACGCCTCGTTGCACACCAGTGATTTCACACTGGAGATTCTCCCTATGTATGTAATGAATGTGGAAAAGCCTGCATTCAGAAGTCAAATATGATTAGTCATCAAAGAAGTCACACAGGAGAGAAGCCCTACGAATGCAGTGAATGTGGGAAAGGCTACTCCACAATACTCAGTAGATGTCAGAGACTCCCTACAGGAGAGAAACCCTATAGATGCAGTGATTGTGGGAAAGCCTTTTCCTGTAAGTCATGCCTCATTAAACACAAAGGAACTCATGCAAGATAGAAATGTGTAGATTCAGTCAAGGGGGAAAATTCTTCCTCAGGGAATCACAGTACGTTATGTGTCAGAGATCCCATAATAGAGGAAAACTCTATTAAAACAGTGACTATGGGACTGTGTTTCATTTTTTTCCAGGAGGCACCAGGAACCAAATTTTCGATCTCTCACATGGGAAGCCAGTGCTCGATCACTTAAGTCACATCCACTCCAAGGTATGAAATTAACATGCAAAAAGTTGTTGTGTTTTATACACCTGCAAAGAACATTCTTAAAAATTTTTAAAAATCCATATACCATAGAATCTAAAAGAACAAAATACCTAGGAATAATTTTTACTAAGGAAGTGAAGGACCCACAAACTGAAAACTAGAAAATACTGTTGCAGGAAATTAGAGGAGACATAAGGAAATGGTAAAACATACTGTGTTCATGGATAGGAAGAAATCATAATAAGATGTCAGTACACATTTAATTGAGAAGTGTATATATTTATTCATCTGTATTTGCTTTTTAGTTTTTAATTGTTTATATTTTTAATTAATAAATGTACAAAACAAAGTCAAAAAATTATATCTATGGATTAAAAAAAAACAAAACAAAAAACAGATGTCAGTACTACCCAAAGCAATCCATAGCTTCATCATAATCCCTAGGAAAGTCTCAAGAGAGTTTGTAAGCAGAAATGGAAAAGGCAATCTTCTTTTCATATAGAATTTTATTTCACCAGGACTGAGTCTACCACCATAAGGTGTTCTATTTATTTATTTCCATGTCTTTTGACCTGGTTATACTGACAGATGTTTGAGAGCAAGTACAATATATTATTACATCTTTCTTCATCCCCAGAATAGTATAGTGTTTACCATACAGTACGCTGAATAAATATTTGTT
Source organism: Tolypeutes matacus (assembly GCA_026826555.1). Lineage (NCBI taxonomy): Eukaryota > Metazoa > Chordata > Mammalia > Cingulata > Chlamyphoridae > Tolypeutes > Tolypeutes matacus. Next base: position 2,769,183 of record JAKSZT010032673.1, on the reverse strand, counting down.
GAATGACTAAGAAAACAAAAGCTTGAATGAGTTGAACAGATATTCCTAAGTAGGGGGAGAAAACAAGCAGTGAGACAGGAGGAAATCCTGTTTAGAGAGGAGAGCCTCATAAATGAGCCAACGGCAGAGGAGGCAGATCAGATTCAAAAGATATTTTAGTGTATACAGAATCTCTCTCCTGAATCAGCAATAGAGAAATGATTCTGGGAAACCTTGCAATACTAGAGCCACCCTAAAGAGAGATGACCTCCTCTTGGGAGGGAGGAGTCCACTGGGATAAGAGGTGAACATGAAGCTCCAAAGCTGCCTCCCAAAGGTCAAAACTGGCACAAGTTTGCATTGTGTTTTTCTTTCTTTCCTCCAGAAAACTAATTATCTCATGGAGAAGAACACAAAAGAATCCTTTTTAATGGTGCACAAAGGAATTAAATCCCTAAAGGTATAGAAACCCTAAATACTTCCGCTAAACTACCTCAAGCCTACTTTACTTCTCTCTGGTGATGAGGAAACACAATTGTCTTTTCTAGAGACCTCGTGAGTGTGTCCATCTCCCTGTCCTTCCTGGGACCAGAGCTTCCAACTTTATCTCCCATTCAAGAAAGAGCCTGCATTGGTGAATTCAGACCCTTCTTTGGAAATTCACGGTGAATCACAGAATCTTTCCTGGTCCTGGGGGAATGTGTTATGGCTTAAGGGAACCCTTTTATTGGTGGTAAGTTTAGAGGCGTAACAGGGCATATAATAAAGAAAGCAAAATCACACGATGTGCTGCCTATTTAAAAAGCCTGAGTGGAAGAGGATAACGGATACCTCAAAATATAATCCTTCTCCAGTCTGTCTCCTCTTGCCTTAGCTCTCACTCATGGGGCTTCCCTCTCTTAGCAACATTTTGCTTGATTCACTGCTTCTTCTTTCTCTACAATTGTTAGAGGTATATGTTTATCAACTCTCATCATATACATCTATATAAAAGAAGTTCTGAACTTTCAAAACAATCATGTGAATATTCATAAATCCCTTACTGCACCCCTCCAACAACACCTTAAATTGTTGTGGAAGATTTTTTACAGATTGTGTTAATTATAGGATATATGGAAAAATGTATCAAATGTACACTATAGGCCATAATTAGTGATAATTATCTGATGAGGCTATCTCATCCATTTTTTAATTAGTCATTCAACAAACATTTATTCATCAAATACTTCATGGTAAGCATTAAATATTTTTCTGGGACTAAAGAATGTAACAATTTGGTAGTGACATTAAAGAAATTACATCTCGATGCATTAGAAAACATCGAAATGAATACATGCCATATCCTGAGGTGACTCTGAAATCCTCCTGAGGATGATCCATAAGTTTGGACTCAGCCTGTGGAGGTTAGAAAAGTCTTTACAAGGGAGCTAGTCATTTTACTGAGCCTTAAAGGAGGAATTGGGGTAGTTACAGGAGGAAGAGTGGGTAGAAACACACCAAGAAGAGATGTCACGGACAGAAAGCTGGGATCAAAATAACCATAAGGTGTGGTGAGGTATTAGAGATGTTTATTACTATCTGGTGAACAATCAGTGGCAGAACCTGAAAAGCGGAGCATGAGACTGGCCAGGTTGCCAGCAGCCAGATAGCAGAGAGCCTTGTGTTTTGCCCACAAGATGGATGTTTATGTTTGAAGTTATTGGAGAGTCAGTGCAGGGTTTATAGAAGGTGACGTTCATGAAAAGTCTAGCCCGGAGGAAATCTCACTCTTGGTCAGTGTGAATATAGCTGTGGTCACTGTCTTTGGGAACCTGCTCATCATCCTGGCCATCGTCTCAGACTCCTACCTCCACACCCACATGTGCTTCTTCCTCTCCTAACCTGGCTCTTTAAAGATATCAGATTCACCTCCACCACTGCCCCAAAGATGCTGCTGAACATCCAGAGAGAGAGTAAAACCATGACTTATGACAACTGTCTTATGTAGATTTTTTTTCCATGATTTTTTCAGGATTGGGCAGCTCCCTCTTTACAGTGATGGCCTATGACCGCTTTGTGGCCATCTGCCACCCCCTGCACTACATGGTCATCATGCACCCCTGGGTCTGCGGGCTCATGCTGCTGGCCTCCTGGTTCCTAAGTGTTTTGGTCTCCCTTTTACATGACTTTATGGTTTTGCAATTTCCTTTTTGTACAGAGTTAGAAATCCTGCATTTTTTTCTGTGAACTCAATCCAGTAGTCAGATGTGCTTGTTCTGACACCTTCCTCAATGACCTAGTGATATATTTTGCAGCTGCACTTCTGGATTTTATTCTACTAACAGGGATCCTTTTCTCTTACTCTAACATTGTATCTTCCATTTTGAGAATTTCAACAGCTGAGCATTTTCTACTTGTGGGTCTCACCTGTCAGTACTACCTTGTATTTGGTACAGGTCTTGGAGTGTATCTTATCTCTGATGCTACCCAAAAACTCAAGGGCAAATGCTACAGCCTCAGTGATATACACAGTGGTCACTCCCATGCTGAACCCCTTTATCTATAGCTTTAGAAATAAGGACACAAAGCAGGCCTGTAAAAAGCTTTCCAGGTGAGAAACCTTCTCTGTATAAAAAGATCATTTGACTCAAGTTTAGAAATTGTTTCCTGATTAACAGCAATCAAACCCTGGGTGGTTTAAATCCAGATACTTTTATCAGTGTATAGAAAAATAATATGCTACATCCCTAAATTCTCGTATTTGCTGACTTTAATTTTTGTACATTAAAACACCTCTTTATTATGCAATTTCCTTTAAATCATTTGACTTCTCTGTTGTATTCCCTATTACAATGCTGAAGAAAGAAAGTTATGCCTGAATTTTCAGCAGTAAAATATTTACTCCACATAGTTTGTACCTATACAATTATAGTAGTCATTGGAACAATGAATTTGTATTGCATTGTCTGCCATATGAAAGCAATTGCTCCTGTGCTGTATGGATTTGGTAAAAAATAACCTATCATTTCAAAGACTTTATAATTGTTGCCAGGGTTTGTGTTAATTGGCTCCAGAAAGAATTCATAACTCTAACTGGAGTTATTTTCTGATTAAGTTTGCGATAATCCACATTATATCTCCCATATATGATTTTCTCCTGCACATTCAAAATAAGAGACAAGGCTGTAATAGACTTTACAACCCCTGATTATTCAAACATTGATAATGTCACTAATCTCTGTAATTCTTCCAGGAATGCATTGTTACTGTTTAACAATTATTTTGATAGGCAGATTTTCAGGAAATTTCTCTTGGTGCTTCCTACAATAATAGTCTTCATTTACAGATCATAAAAAGGTAAGTGAAAGGAAATAAAAGAAGACTCAAACAATTGGAAGGATATTCTGTGTTAAATGGTTAGAAGATAAATATTGTGAAGACGTCAACTAAGAAAACTGATTCATAGTTTAACACAATCACAATCAAAATTACAACAGCATATTTAGAGTAAAGTAAAAGTCAATTGCCAAATTTATTTGGAAGGTGACAAGGGCCCAAATAGCCATAAGTATCTTTAAAAAGAAGAGCAAATTCTGAGGACTCACTCTTCCTGACATTGAACTGTATTAAAAAGCTACTGTAGCCAAAACAGCATGGTCTTGGCATAAATATTGACATATTGATCAATGGAATCAAATTAAACATTCACACACAGACCCTCACATCTATAGTCACCTGATTTTTTTTATAAACTTACTGAGTCTGCATTACTGGGACATTCCAGTCTCTTTAACAAAGGGCCTGGGAGAACTGGATATCCTTAACCAAAGAAGAAAGAGGACCTCGAGCTCATTCCCCAAGAATCAACTCCAAATGCATCAATGGTCTAAACATAAAGGCCAGGAAGATTCCTATGAGATAAGGTAAGGAAACAACTTGAAGATCTTGTGATATGTGGGGTTCTTCTCCTAAACCTTACAATCACAGCAGGAGCAACAATAGAAAAAACTAGTCAAATGGGATTTCCTCAAAATTAAGCACATTTGTACCTGAAAGGACTTTGAGAAGAGGGTTAAAAGGCAGCCTACTAAATGGAAGAAAATATTTGGAACCCACACTTCTGACAAGGGTGTAATATCCATGATATCATCAAAATTTATAAAAGTCTAAAACGTCAACCATAATGTAAACCTTTGACCGTGTTCAGTAGCTATGTTTCACTATTTGTATATCAGTTATAATAAAGGTACCATCCACACATAAAAAGGTATTAATTTGGGGGGGAGGAATGGGGGGAGATGTTGGGTAAATGAGAGTCTCCTGTATTCTGTGCATCACTTTGCTGTTACCTAAAACTTCTATGAAAACAAAATGAAAAATAGTGATATACTGGAAAATGAGTAGTGGAAGGTGCCATGGTACAGACAGAACACAAGATATTGTGATGATTCCAGACAAAACGTCAAAATTTTTTTAAAAATATTTTTCATTATTTTTTAATATCCCAATCTTTTAATTTTATGTTATTTTAGGTTTTTTTTTAAAATTTTAAATATTTTATTTCTTATATTTAAACTTGTAATTATTGTTTCATTTTCCTATTAATTGTATTTGGCTATTGCAATGGCTTCATTTTTGAAGACGTTTTGGATCACAGAAGGGTTAGAACCAGGAAGAGGGAGGATCATTGGTGTGGGGTGTTAGTGATGGGGGATGCATGGGTGGAAGTTCACCTGAGCATGCATATAACGTATGTAAAAATGTTCAAATGTTCGTGGGGCATTGTCACAGGGGGTGGAGACTCACACAATAACTCAGAGAATACTGAATTCCCTTCCTGGAGAGCTCTGTCACATTATCTAAAAGAGCAGCAACAGCCCCCCAGTTGCAGGAGCAATGACTGGTGAAGGAGGATGATCCACTGATGAGCTCTTGATATTGAAGACTATGCTTATGAGCCTTTGCTCTTGAAATTGACAGCCTATTGTTGTGGGGTGCCCAAGAGTTGCCTCCTGAGACCCTCCTAGTTGCTCAAATGTAGCCTCTCTCTAAGCCAAACTCAGCATATGAACGCATTACCTTCCACCCAGCCTGGGACACAACTCCCGGGGATGAGCCTCATTGCCAACAAGGGATTGCTACCAAGCATCAATTAGCAATGCAACTAGAAAAATATCTCAAATAAAGGGGTGGGAGGGAAGTAAAGACAAATGAGTTTATATGGCTAGAAACTTCAAAGTGAGTCGGGAGGCCATCCCAGAGGTGACACTTATGCACATCTCAGCAGAATCTCAATGGACTGCCAAAGTGGGTACTACCCCAAAAACTGAGGTTTCTGAGGGCTCTGGAGACAACCAGGTCCTATGGTCAGGGCAGTTATCTCCGGAGTTTTGTGCCTTGCCAGTGGGCCCTACTTTTGAGTTTATGCTCCTGAGAGTGATAGAGGTGGACTCAATTCTGTCTTCCTTGCACATGGCTCCTCTGCCCTTCTCTTTAAATCTATATTTGGTGCTGGAGTTTGTAGGTCTACATCCAGAGACTCGAATCTTTGGGCTATCCATGTGCCAGCTGGGCCTAGAACCTCAGCCAACTTGCAACATCTGCTATACAGCTCATTGGACTCATCCAGGACAACTGGCAGGGAGATGATGGTGGACAATGGCCATCCCAGGGAATGGAGAGTCTGCAGCCTCAGGCATGATAGCCCCATCCATCTTCCCCAACAGATAGAAACCCCCTCTCAATTGGAGGTGGTGTGGTTGTCACCATCCCAGAGTCTTTGGAATTAGGGGAAGAGCTATGGACTAGAGTGGACTTACTGGTATTCTACTATAGACATATTGTGATTCTAGCTATGGAAGAAATGACAACACTGATGTGGAGCCAGTGGCCACTGGAGGATCTGGGGTCAGGGAGAGGAAAAAAGAGTTGTAATATGGGGGCTTTGACAGGACTTGGGAATTGCCCTGAGTGACGTTGCAGTGACAGACATAGGCCATTTTATATCATCACATAACATGCAGAACTGTGTGGGAGAGAGTTTAGACTACAATGTGAGTTATGGTCCATGCTTAATGGCAAAGCCCCAGGATGTGTTTATCAACTGCAGTGAATGTGCCGCCATAATGAAGGATGCTTATGTGGGAGAGTGTGGGAGGTGCCGGGAGTCAGGCATATGGGAATCCCTATATTTTGTGTGTAAAATTTATGTAATCTATGTATCTTTTTTTAAAAATCGAGAAAACTACAAGTGTTGTGGAAAGATGGGCATGCTTATTCACTATTGTTTGCTATGTAGAATTTTATAGCTGCTGTGAAAGTCTGCTTGGAAGTTCCAAAAGATATTAGATATAAATCTACCACGTTACCAGCAATATGTTACTAGGTGCTAGGTGTATATCAAGAAGAACTGCGAGCAGAAACATGAACAGACATCGACACACTGAAGTGCACAGTGGCATTATTCACAAGTGCTAAAAGACGCAAACAATCCAAGAGTCTATCAACTGACGAATGGATAAACAAATCATTGTATAGACCCATGTTGGCTATTATTCAGCTGCTGGAAGAAATGAAGTCATGACTCATATGATAACAAAGATGAACCTGGATGACACTATGATGAGTGAAGCAAGCCAGACACACAAAAGGACAAAATTGTAAGATTTCAAAATTATTAACTGAACATAATGAGCAACATCATGGAGTTACTGACTAGAATAAAAGTCGCCAGAAAATAATGGGAGGTTAGAGAATGGGAAGCTGAGGTTAAATCTGGACAGAATTGCTAAAAAGTGTATTTGTAAATATTTCAAAATTCATAAAAATGGTGAGAGCACATCATAGTGTTTGTAATAAGCAGCTCTACTATATGGGTATAATGGTGGTTGAAGGGCAAGTCCAAGGTCGTGTATATCACTAGAAGGAAAATAAAACATGAAACATGGGACTGGATAGCATAGTGAACCCTCTTGTGAAAAGTAAGTTTTGTTACTAGTGCATATATAGGCATGTTTATCTATGGAACAGAACAAATCTATGCTAATGTTATAAGATAATAATATCAGGCTGATCTGTGGGCAAAAATACAACCAAACATAATATTGTAATATATCACTATATTATATATTGCTATATTAATAGATATTATATTAACATATTAATAACCTTCCATCAATGGTAAAAAATGATGTATAGTAAGTGAAAGAAATAGGACAAAAATATTACATATAGTATACAAAATGTAAAAGCAAATAAATCATGGAGAAGAAAATAGATTAGCAATTATGTATGGCAGGAGAAGGATAGCAAGATTGAAAGGGGACTACAAAGAGGTAAGTTTTTCTGTGTTCTTTGTTGGTTTTTTTTTTTCTCTTCTTTTATTTTTTGGAGAAACAAAAATGGTCTTATATTGATTGAAGTGATGAATGCATAAATTGCAATTAGACTAAATGCCATTGATGGTATAATTTAGAAGACTTGTATGATTTAGGAATATGTTTCAATAAAATTGATTAAAACAAGCACCTTGGGTATCTTATCCACTGCCAACTATGACTTTTTCAAGTGTTAATCCCAGATATTAGGAAGTAATATGAAGGTTTTTATGGAGACCTACTGTTTATTCTGTGAGCTAGAAAAAGGGTCATAATTAGTTCATCACCTGGCTACAGAGGCATTCTTCTGATTGGCAAACCAGAGTGGCATTTTCAGATTAAAATTTGCTCTGAGCTTGTGTACAATTTTGGAAAAATGTGATCTGGTCATTTTTTAAAATCACTTCACCTTATTTGGCAAAGCTGTGAATTCAAATTATTTTGTAATTTATCAACCCACAGGATCAGTCTGGTTTTGAGTCATTTCCACATCTGACTATAGTTTTCAGAGAAAACAGATTTGGTTCATACAATCCTAGACGATTTCTGGTTTTTCATTGTGCCTTAATCTAAGAATTAAAAATCCTCACATTTTCATTTTGAATGGTCTCTCCAGTGCAATTAAAAGACCCAACTCAGTCTACATTCCTTGCATTATGATTCTAAACAAAATAACTTATCAACTCGCCAAAATTTTCCCAAGGCCCTCTCTTTCAGGGTGAGTGCAAACAATACATTGTCAATTAGACTTGCCAGTGTTATACATACACTCGTGGTGACATATACCCAATGGAAAGAGTGCCAATCTTGTCCTCACACCCAAAAACTTAGAGATCAATTCCCATATTCATAGCCGGGAGTTCTGTGTTGGTGTAATCCTTTCTTTTACCAAATAATTTTCGTGTATGAATGATTTTATTGTGATAGAACCTCTTTTAAAAATATCTCAGTAAAAATGCTGAGAACAACCTGAGTAAGCACACATTCTGAATATTGTTGAAGGTTCTAGATGTATGTGTTTCAAGTAAGTAGAAGAGAAAACACTGAAAAATAGACAAGCCAAGAAAGTTGGTATTTCTGTTATCATCAGGAACATTGTATAATCAAGAAGATTCCACTGAAATTGTTGGCTCGACAAATACGCTGCACTTTCTGCAATCCAGGCAGTAGGGCACTCTTGCCATAAGGGTTTATTAAATAGGCCCTGCACAGGTTAGTTCACCGTGCTCTGGAGTACAGGACTGCAAACCAGAAGGAGGGAGAACTGGCTGCTAAGAGCCAGTCCACCCTACCCACCTCACATCATACCATGTAGACTCAATGGTGGATGGCAACTGCAATCTTTGTGTGTATTTTAGGAGAGAGGACAATTGTAGCTCTTTCAAGACTCATAAACCCTTTCCCTGATTCCTAATACAGCTACCTCATACATTGATTTGCAAGAAAAAGTTGTGTGTAGAGCATGCCTCTATTGAGTGATGCAAATCATTTCATCTCTGTCTTATAATCCTAGACCTCTGCTTACTTTATCATTCCTTCTTCTCCTATTTTTGTCTCAGAAAAGGACTTCCTGGATTTTATCAGTATTATTTCAGTCCTCTCCAGAAACCTTAAAATATGTGGTAGCAATAATGATTCACTATGACTTGAGGGCATAGATTTGTTCTCATCAAAAACTACATTTTTTTCTTGAATAATCTATAAACGGCTACAAGAAAATCATCTGATTATCTGCCATTGGTGAAACATGTGCAGTTCTGTGTTTTGTTATGTTTACACAAACACAAAACAAAGAACGTAAACCAAAGACAATTTCCCTTATGTACATTGATGCAAAACCCCTCAACAAAATAACTAGCCTAACAAATCCATCGGAATATTAAAAGTATTACCCACCATGACCAAGTAAGTTTTATCCTAGATTGCAAGGGCGTTCAACATTAGAAATTCAGTCAGGGTAATACACCACATTTTTACAACGAAGGGAAAAATCACAGGTAAATCTCTATTGATGCTAAAAATGAATCGACAGAGAGCTCTTAGGCACCCTCTTAGGCACCCCACAACACGAGGTTAAGTTGCAGCTTCAGGAGCAAAGGCTCAAGGGTCCATCAATGGACCATCTTTCTCCACTAGTCCTTGCCCCTGTACGTGGAGGATAGTTGCTCTTCCATTAGAGAATGTGGCAGAGCTCCCCAGGATGGGAATTCAATATTCCTTCGGTTGTGTGAATCTCTACCCACTGTGGCAATGCCCCTTGAACATTTGAACCCATTCATATACCTTATATATGTGCCCACGTGAACTTCCTCCTAGCATCCCCCATCACTGACTCCCCACACCAATGCTCCTCCCCTGACACATTTGAAATCCTTCTGTGATCCAAAACCTTTTCAAAAATGCAGCCAGGAATATTGCCAAATACAATTAATTGGAAAATGAAGTAGTAATGATAAGTTTAAATGTAATATATAAAATACATAATAATTTAGAAAAACTAAAATAAAGTAAAAAACGAAATTGGGATATTAAAAATATAATGAAAACTATTTAAAAATTATAGAAAAAAATTTTTTCTGATATTTTGCCTTTCATCACTGTTATGTTTGTTGTCCTGTTGGTAAAATGGCATTTTCTTCCATTTCTTCCCCAGTGTTTTCCTTTTTTGCATTTTTGTCTTCAAAGAACCTTTGTCTCAGTAAAGTCACTTACAAAATATAGGGGACCCCAATATACCCAAACTCTTCCCCCTTTTCCTCCTTCCTGTATTAATAATGTTTTTACATGTGGATGGTACATTTGTTAAAACTGATGTACAGATATTGAAACATAGCTACTAACCATGGTCAATGGTTTACATTATGGTTTACATTTTATACCCTACACATTTATAAATTTTTGATGAAATTTAACGTGGCCCGTATCCATCATTGCAAGATCATGCAGAACACTTCCATTGCCCCCTAAATTCTCCTTCTTCCATCTTTTCTATTCCTCCCTCCTCCTTCCCTCGAGACCCATGGCAACGTCCAGACTTCACTCCTTCAAGGACAAGATTCATAGATACTTGCAACAACGCTGAGAGCTTGCCATATTAGTCTGTCCTCTCCTATTAGGAAGCACCCGTGCACTCAAGAGACACCCTCCCCTCTGTCTGAGAACATATTGGGTCTCCCCAGGAGGGGAGTCCAACTCCTTCCCACTCATGTGGGGCTCCACCCACTGATACAACACACTATGGCAAAACACTCACTCACACATTCTCTAGTAGACTGCCAAGGGGTGCCCTGTCCCAAATGCCCACCCCATCCAACACCCTAAACCAGTAGCCCTTTCTTGTCATATCACCAAAAGAGCTTTCTCCACATTGTGGTTTCAACCACTTACCCACCAATGCCCAGTGTTCACCTCTTCCCTCCTCCAACCCTCTCCTCACTTCCATGGACCATCCAACGCATCCTCCCCACCCTAACCCCCTTTCAAGCTTACACCACCCAACCCAATAGTATCACTACACCCCTGTCATGTCCCTTCACTGTGCAACAACTCACTTTCACCTTATCATAGATTTCACCTGTATGGACGTTGGCTCACAACCTTCTTCTCCCTTTCTATCTCCTGTAAACCAATCTTCCAGACTCTAGCTCTCTGAGTCTGCTCAATGTGCTTAATTCATATCAAAGAGGTCATGGAATATTTGTCCCTCAATGCCTGGCTTGCTTCAGTCAACATTTGGCCCTCAAGATTCATCAGTGTTATCCAGTGTGTTAGTACTGTATTCCTTCTTACAGCTGAGTAATATTCCATTGTATCTCTATATACCACTTTTTGTTTATCCATTCATCTGTTGATGGGCATTTGGGCTGATTCCAACTTTTGGCAATAGTGAATAATGCCACTATGAACATTGGTGTGCATATATTTGTTCGTATCCTTGTTTTCAATTCTACTGGGTATATACCCAGAGGTGGAATTGTTGGATCATATGGCTAATCTGTAGTTAGTTTTTTGAGAAAATGTCAAAATCTTCCACAATGGCTGGACACTACTACATTTCCACCAGTAGTAGATGAGGTTTCCCAATCCTCCACATCCTCGTGTAGTCCTATGATTTTTTAATAGCCTCCAGTCTTATGGGTGCAAGATGGTATCTCATTGCGGTTTTGATTTGCATATCCCTAATAGTTAATGATGTTGAGCATCTTTTCATGTACTTTTTTGCCATTTGTATTTCTTCATTGGAGAAGTGTCTGTCCAAATCAATTGCTCATTTTTTTTTCACTCTTCTTCTTTTTTTTTTTTTAATTTAAAATTTTTATATTTTTTTATTTACTTTTAAAAGATACTTAGATTACATAAAATGCTACATAAAAAATATAAGGGATTCCCATATGCCCCACCCCCACACTTTCCACTGTTCCCCACATTAACATCTTCTTTTATTAGTGTGGTACATTCATTTCAATTGATGAATATATTTTGGAGCATTGCCACAAAGTATGGATCATAGTTTACATTGTAATTTATACTCTCTCCCACTCAATTCTGTAGGTTATCGCAGGATATATAATGGCCTGTATCTGTCATTTCAACATGATTCAGGAAAATTCCAAGTCCTGAATATGACCCCATATTACATCTCTTTTTCCTTCTCCCTGACTACAGCATCTCCAGTGGCCATGGTCTCCACATCCATATAATTTCTTCCTTTCTTAGAATCACAAGAAACCTATAGTAGAAAACCATTAAGTCCCCTCTAGTCCATATTTCAATCCTCAAACCTGAGGATTCTAGGATGGTTCTGTCCACTCCACCTCTATGTGAGAGGGGACTTCATCCCACATGGCTGATGAATGGGACTCCCTTGCTTGCAGTTGTAGACTTTCTCGGTCCTTTGGTGTAGTGGTTGTCCATTCTCACCTCCTTGTTAGTTGTCTTGGTTTAGTCCAATGAACTGGAGAGTAAGTGTTGGAACTCTGCTGAGGATCTAGGCCCAGTTGGCAAATGGAGAACCCAGAGAATCAAGTCTCTTTTATGTACATGTACCAACTCCAGCACCAACTATAGGATCAAGTAAAAAGGGACAGAAGAAGCATGTGTAGACTATTAACATGTGAGTCCAACTCTGTCACACTCAGGAGCACAAACTCCAAAGTAGAGCCCTGTTCAAATCACTTGCCTATTTTTCAATGGGTTGTTGGTGTTCTTTCAGTTTCTTGAGATCTAGGATTTCTTTATATATGCTGGATATTAGGCTCCTATCAGATATATGATTACAAAATAATTTCTCCCATTTATAGACTTTCTTTTTACTTTCTTGACAAACTCCTTTGAGGTGCAAAAGCTTAATTTTGAAGAGGTCTCATTCATATTTTTTTTTCAATGCTCATGCTTGGGGTGTGAATTTCATGAAGCCATTTCTTATCGCAAGGTCTTGTTGATTCTTCCCTACATTTTCTTCCAAGGTCTTTATGCTCTTGGCTCTTTTATTTAGATCTTTGATCCATCTTGAGTTGATTTTTGTATAAGGTGTGAGACGGTGTTCCTCTCTCATTCATTTGGATGGATGTCCAGTTCTCCAAGCACCATTTGTTGAAGAGGCCATTCTTTCCCTGTTGAGTGGGCTTGGTGGCCTTGTCAAATATCATTGACTGTATATGAGAGGATCTATATCAGGACTCTCAGTACTGTTCTATTGGTCAGTATGTCTAACCTTGTGCCAATACCATGCACTTTTGACCACAGTAGCTTTATAGTGCATTCTAAAGTCACATAGTGTGATTCCTCTGATTTCATTTTTCTTTTTCATTATATTTTTGGCTATTGAGGGCCTCGTACCCTTCCAAATAAATTTCATAGTTACTTTTCCAATTCAATAAAAAACCCTCTGTTAATTTTTATTGTGATTGCATTATACCTGAAGATTAGTTTGGGTAGAATAGAAACCTTAATGGTGTTTAGTCTTCCTATCCATGAACAGGGAATATTCTTCTATTTAATTAAGTCTTCCTTGATTTCCTTTAACAGTATTGTGTAGTTTTGTTTGTATAAGTCATTTACATATTTAGTTAAATGCTTTCCTAGTATTTGATTATTTTAATTATATTTTAAATGGTATTTTTTTTCTTGATTATCTCCTCAGCTTGCTCATTAGTGGTGTACAGATATACTACTGATTTTTGCATGTTGATCTTATAACCTGTGACTCTACAGAATTCATTTATAAGTTCTAGATCTTTGTTGTAGATTTCTCAGGACTATGTATAGGATCATGTAGTCTACAAGTAGTGAACTTTTTACTACTTCCTTTCCAATTTGGATGCCTTTTATATCTTTTTCTTGCCTCGGTGCTGGAGTAAGTACTTCTAACACAATGTTAAATAGGAGTGATGATAGAGGACATCCTTGTCTGGTTCTTCATCTTAGAGGAAAAGCTTCTAGGATGTCACCATTGTATATTATGTTTGCTGCGGGTTTTTCATATATACCTTTTATCATGTTCAGGAAGTGTCCTTGTATTCCTATCTTTTGCAGTGTTTTCATCAGGGAAGGGTGCTGCATTTTGTCAAATGCTTTTTCCGGGTCTATAGACTTGATCATGTGGTTTTTTTCTTTCAATCTCTTATGTGGTGTATTACATTGATTGTTTTTTTAATGTTGAACCATCCTTGCCTACCTGTGATGAAACCCACTTGAACATGGTGTATAATTTATTTGATGTGTTGTTGAATATGATTGGTATGTATTTTGTTGAGGATTTTAGCATCCAGGTTCATCAGAGAGATTGGTCTGTAAATTTCCTTTCTTGTGGCTCTTTGTTTGGCTTTGGTATTAGGGTAATGTTGGCACCGTAGAATGAGTTTGACAACATTACTTCTACTTCTATTTTTTGGAAGAGCTTAAGCAGGATTGGTGTTAGCTCTTTCGGAATGTTTGGTAGAATTCCCCTGTGAAGCCATCTTTCCTGGGCTCTTCTTAGCTGGGAGGATTTTGATGATTCTATCTCTTTACTTGTGATTGGTCTGTTGAGATCAAGAATTTCTTATTTCGTCAGTGTAAGGTGCTTGTGTGTTTCTCGGAATTTGTCCATTTCCTGTATATTTTCCTTCTTGTTGGCATATAATTTTTCAAAGTATCAACTTTTGATACTCTTTATAGCTGTGTCATCAGTGGTGATAGCTCCTTCCTCGATTCTTAATTTATGTATTTGCACCTTATTTCTCTTTTTCTTTGATAGTCTAGCTAAGGGTTTGTCAATTTCATTGATCTTCTCAAGAAACCAGTTTTTAGTTTTATTTTTTCTAGGGCTTTCTTATTTTCTATTTCGTTTAGTTGTGCTCTAATCTTTGTTATTTCCTTCTTTCTTCTTCCTGTGAGGTTGGTTCATATTTACTTTTCTAATTCCTCCAAGTGTGCTGTTAGGTCTTCGATTTTAGCTCTTTCTTCTTTTTTGATATGTCCATTTATGACTATGAATTTCCCTCTCAGTGCAGTTTGCTGTATCCATAGGTTTTGATATGTTGTTTTGTCATTTTCATTCGTTTTAAGGTAGCTACTGATTTCTTTTGAAATTTCTTCCTTGGCCCACTGATTGTCTAAGAGTGTGTTGTTTAGCTTCCCTATCTTTGTGCCTAATCTGGTTCTCTGGCCCTTACATTTCCAGCTTCATTCCATTGTGGTCAAAGAAATTACTTTGTATAATTTCAATCTTTCTGAGGTCATTGAGAATTTTTCTGTGGCCTTGCACATGGTATATTTGGAGAATAGTCTGTGTGCCCTTGAGGAGAATGTATATTCCCCTATATTTGGGTGTAGTGTTCTGTATATGTCTATTTGTCCAGATCTTATCATGTATTATTCAAAATATTTTTTCTTTTTTGATTCTCTCTTGAGATGTTCTGACTAATGGTGATAATGGTGTATTGAAGTCCTCCACTATTATTGTAGAGGCATCTATTTCTCCACTTTTTTATCCTGTGTTTGCCTCATGTATTTTGTGGTGCACTGATTAGGTGCATAAATGTTTATGATTGTTCTTTCTTCTTGAACAATTACTCCTTTTACTAATATATAGTGTCCGTCTTTGTCTCTTGCAATGGTTTTACATTTGAAGTCTATTTTTCCCTATATTTGTATACCTATTCCCACTCTTTTTTGGTTATTGTTTGTTTGTAATATGATTTTCCAGGCATTCACTTTCAGTCTCCTTGAATCCTTGGGCCTAAGGTTTCTTCTAGACAGCCTATAAATAGGTTCATTTCCTTTTCCATTCTGCCCATCTCTGTCTCTTGACTGGTGAGTTTAATCCATTAACATTCAGTGTTTTTACACTTAAGGAATTACTTCAATAAGCCACATTTTCTTTTGGTTTATGTATGTCATATGCTGTTTTTATTCTTCTTTTTTCTTTTTAAATGTCCTTATGCTCTCCTCCAACTCTCTACTGTTTTTTCTTTTCAACCTACAGAACTCCCCTTAGTATTTCTTGAATTGCAAGTTTCTAATTGGCATACTCTCTTAATTTCTGTTTATCTGTGAATATTTTCAACTCTCTAACATTTTTGAATGCCAGCTTTGCTGGATAGAGAATTTTGGCTGGAAAATTTTTTCTTTTAGTACGTTAACTATCTCATACCACTGTTTTCTTGCGTTGATAGTTTCAGATGAGAAATCAACACTTAATCTTATTGAGCTTCCCTTTTATGTGATTTTTTTTTTTTTTTTTTCTCACTGTCTTCAGTTCTTTCTCTTCTTTTCCTGAGCATATAACAGTTTAACAAGTATATGTCTTGGAGTAGGTCTGTTGAGATTTATACTGTTCTTTAAAATAAAAAAAATTTAAAAATCTGGCTATATGTAAGAGTAATATTGTAATGTTTTCATCAAGTATAAGAAAGATATCACAACAATATTATGTATCATTAATAAGGGTATTATTATTTTTTGAGTCATAAAAATATTCTTTATTTCATTGTGGTGATGAATGCGAAACTCTGTGAATAAACTGACAGGCATGGACTGTACAATATGGAAGATGTGTATGGTGGGTGAATAAAAGTGTTTAAAAAATATGCCAATGCTACCCAAAGTAATCTATGCATTCAATGTAATTCCTATCAAAGTTCCAGGAGCCTAAGGGAAGAAATAGAAAATTCAACCATCAATCATAAGGAATTAAAATTCACTGGAACTGCAGTATCCCCTTAGGGTGTTGTATTTGTTGACATCTTTTCCCTTTGCTTGTTTAGACTGTGAAGTCTTTGAGAGGGAACACAGTACTTTATTCTCCTTACAATACTCAGAAAGTAGTTTAGTCTTTACCATACAGTATTGCTGAATAAATATTTGTTGAATGACAGCGAAAACAAATGGTTGTGTTAGATGAACAGATATTGCTAACTATGGGGGAGAAAGGAGAAGCAGTAAGAGAAGAGGAAATCCTCTTGAGAGAGGGTGGCTCCATTTATGAGAGCCAACTCCAGAGGAGACAGAATGGAGACATATCATATTTTAGTGTATCTAGACTCTTTCTCCAGAATCCTCAACAGGGAAATCATTATGGGAAACCTGGCAATACTAGAGCCCCCACCTAAAGAGAGGTGACCTCCTCCTGCGATGTAGGTATCTACAGGGATAAGAGATGAACAAGGAGTTCCAAAGCTGTCTCAAGGGACAAAGCTGGCACAAGTTTGCATTGCTCATTCCTTTCTTACCTCCAGGGGAGTAACTATATCAGGGAATATTGACAGAAGGGAATACTTCATTAATGAGGCTCATGAGAATGGAATTCCTAATGGTTCAGAAACTCTAAGTGCTTCCCCTTCACTATATCAAGTCTACTTTACTAATCTCTGGTGAAGAGAAAACACAATTTTGTGAGTCGTCGCATCTCCCTTTTCTTCCTGGGAGCAGAACTTCTAACTTCACCCATCATTCAAGGAAGAATCTGCATTGGTCAACTTCGAACCTGCCTTGAAAATTTCAGGGTGAGTTACAGAATCTTCAAAGTTTCTGGGGGAATGTATTTCAGCTCCATGGATTCCTTTTATTGGTAGTAGTTTTAAGAGCATCAACAGGTTATGACCATAGAGAAAGCTTAAAATACATAATGCTGACTTCTTAAAAAGCCTCTGTGAAACATCACTGGACCCCATCTGGGTGGGTTTGTCTATTTCATCAATAGGATTCTGTTCAATTATGGTGTTTTTATAGTAAGTGTTGCTACCAGGTAATGTGGTTCCTACAACTTTGCTCTCCTTCACTTTTTTGTGTCAGGGTACAAAAAGACTGCTCATAAGGTTTGTTGATTAAAATTAAGTCTGAGAGAATTTGTAATGGAAAATATTGCCTTGACAAAGTGTTTTCTGTTATGGACAAAGATTTCTAGTCAGCAAAAGTATCTAGGAGAAGCAAGAAGATATGTTTGCCCGGGCATTTTCAGATAAGGGCACTAGATCTATTTAAAATCAAGAAAAATATTAAATTAATGTGTTTATAATACAAACCATACCATTTATTACATTTTTCTGATCACTGCTTGTGGCTAAAATTGCATTGCTCTGTTATCTTTACCAGGAAATTCATCATCTACATGGAAAGAGAAAACCAAACACGTGTTTTAGAATTTGTCCTCCTGGGTCTCTCAGAAGATACAGAAGTGCAGCCCCTGCTCTTTGGGCTGTTCCTGCCCATGTACCTGGCCACCCTCCTGGGGAACCTGCTCATCATCCTGGCCATCATCTCAGACTCCCACCTCCACACACCCATGTACTTCTTCCTTTCCAACCTGTCTTTTTCAGATATCTGTTTCTCCTCCACCACTGTACCCAAGATGCTGCTGAACATCCAGACAGAGAGCAAACTCATAACCTTTGAAAACTGCCTCAGTCAGATGTATTTTTACATGCTTTTTGGACAGTTAGAAAACTTCCTCCTGGCTGTGATGGCCTATGACCGCTTTGTGGCCATCTGCCACCCCCTGCACTACATGGTCATCATGCACCCCCGGGTCTGTGGGCTCCTGCTGCTGGCCTCCTGGTTACTGAGTGTTCTGGTCTCCCTTTTACACTGCTTAATGGTTTTGCAATTATCTTTTTGTACAGAATTGGAAATCCCCCACTTTTTCTGTGAACTTAATCAGGTTCTCCAACTTGCTTGTTCTGACCCCTTCCTCAATTACCTACTGCTCTATTTTGCAACTGGACTTCTGGCTGTTATTCCATTCACTGGAATCCTTTTCTCTTACTCCAAGATTGTGTCCACCATTTTGAGAATTTCAAAAGCTGAGGGCAAGTGTAAAGCGTTTTCTACTTGTGGGTCTCACCTGTCAGTAGTGATCTTGTTTTATGGTACAAGTCTTGGAGTGTATCTTAGCTCTGCTGCCACCCAAAACTCAAGGGAAAGTACAATAGCCTCAGTGATGTACATGGTGGTCACTCCCATGCTGAACCCCTTTATCTACAGTCTTAAGATTAAGGACATAAAGCAGGCCTTAAAAAAGCTGAGAAATTTTCTATCTATAAAAGGGTTATAGCCTCAAGTTTTGGAAAGTATTCATGATTGACGGAAGGCAAACACTGGGAGATCTAAATCTAGATTCTTCATAAGTGTATAGAAAGTTACTTTGTAATTTGCAGAATAAAAAAACTTCTATTTATTTAATTTTTGTATATGAAGGACACCTGTTTCTTCTGTATTATTTTACATCATGTAATCTCTCTTATTGTATTCCCTGGAATCAGTATTGAAGGCAGAAACTACTGCCTGGATTACCAGCAGTAAAATATTTAATACAGTCAATTCTGTGTATGTACAATTATAGCAAGTTCTGGACTGATGAAGGTATACTGCAGTCACTGCCAGGTGAATCCAAGTGTTTGATTTATATGATTTTGGTGAAAAATAATCACTCATAGAAAGACTGTGTACGAGCTACCAGGTTTTTTTTTCATTGGCCCCAGAAAGTAGCCATGACCTGACCTGGAGACACTGTCAGACTGGTTTACAATAATCCACATTCTATCTCTGATATGCTCCTTTGTCCTGCACATTGTCAATCATAAATTAGTGAGGCTGTAGTCAACATCAATCCCTGATTCTTCCAACTTTGATGGTCATAATAATTTCTGTGATTCTTCCAGTGAGGAAACGTTGTCTCTTAAAAATTATGTTCAAAGTTAAGGACATTTTCAGGAAATGTCTCTCAGCACTTCCTACAATAACAGGTCACATTTACAAATCATAAAACCAATGTGGTGTTTTCCCCGTTTCCTACTATACCTTTTAAATAATTAAAGCCAGATAGTAAGCACAATTGCAGGTATTTATGTAGACCTACTGTGTACTTTGTGAGGTGGACTAAGGTGAATGCTTCATTTGTCACTTGATTCCTGGGCCATCACTGCAAACGGCAAACCAGAGGGGCATTTTGGAATTAGTGATTCCTCTGAGCTATTGGTCATTTTTGAAAATAATTATTCATATATTTGCATTCACTTCTCATTCTTTGGGAAATCCGTGAATTCAATTCCACTTTGTAATTTATTAAGACACAGATTCAGAATCTGATGTCATACACATCAGAACTGCAATTTCTTGGAAAGATATTTCATTCAGTCAGTCATATAGAATTTCTGTGTTTTGATTGCACCATAATCTGATATTAAAAATCCTCAGCTTGTCATTTCCTTTTGGAAGTCTCTCCAGTGCAAGTAAGAACTCCCCTCACTTCATTGAATTTTGATTCCCAGCAAAATCATTTATCACATAAACCAGTCAGTTTCTCAAAATCTTTCCTAGGCCATGTCTTTAGAGATTAATGCAAACAATATATTCTGAGTATTTCTTTCAAAGGTATACGTACACAATCGTGTACATTTATCTAGTGGAAATAGTGTCATTGGTATTCTCACTCCCAAAAATTTGATTTATCCATTCCCAGATTCATATCCTGCAAGACTATCCTTTTGCAATCTGTTCTTGTACAAGATAATTTACAAGTATGCCTTCTTTTCAAGCAGATATCTCTTTCTAAAGAAAAGTTTTCAATGATTTTGACGTTAGACCATTGATCATTTTGGGGAATGAACAATGGACTAAAGTGGACTCATTATTATTCTATTATACACTTATGGTTGTTATAACAATGGAAGAACTTTTATCATTGATGTAAAGGCAGAGGCCACCAGAGTTTCTGAGGGGAAGGAAAGAGAGAATTGGAGTAATATGGGGGCATTTTAGGGACATAGGAATTGTCCTGCATGCCATTGCAATGACAGATACAGGCCATTATATATTTTGTCATAACTATAAAATTGTGCAAGACACTGTAAGCTAAACTCTACATAAAAGTTCATGTTTAGTAGCAGTGCTTCAATATCTGTTCATCAAATGTAACAAATGTATCACACTAATGAAAGATGTTGTTGATGTGGGAAAGTATGGGAGGGTGAGGCGTTAGAGCATATGGGAATCCTCTATGTTTTTTATGTAACATTAATGTAATCTAAAACCTCAATAAAAATTAAAAAAAATTTTTTTTTATTTAAAAAGGGTTTTGAGAAATACTTAAGCATGCATGCACATCTTATTGAAGAAGTTAGATGTATGTGTTTCATGTAATTGAAGTCTAGAAATCATTGAAAAACAGATAGGCTAAGAAAGTTGACACTTCTGTTACCTTCAGGAATGCTGTGTCATCAAGAAGAGGCCACTAAAATGATTGGCTCCACGAATATGCCTCCTTTCTGCAATCAGGTAGGAGGAGGCTCATGCCTAGAAGGATTGGTTAAATAGGCACCACACCTGCTAGTTCCCCATCCTCTGGAGGAAGGAACACAAGCCAGGAAGAGGGAGAAAGGGCTGCAGAGAGCCACGTACCTCCCCCACCTCACACCACACCGTGTAGATTGGATGGTGGATGTGAAACATACTTATATTTTGAATGAAATTAAGGAGAGAGGGTGATTGTATTTCGTTCAATATTCCCTAAGAACCTTCCCTGTTCCCTTTCTAAATACCTTTCTGATGCATTGATCCATATGCTAAGATTTATTTAAGCACACGTCATGAGTGAGTGATGGAGAGCTTTTCAACTCTGCTATGTCCTCCTAGAACTTACACTTACATAGATTTTTACGTCCTTCCCGATTACAGCATCTTCTGTTTTTCTCTCATGGAAAATTGTATTCCTGGTTTTGTCAGTAGAATTTTACTCTTCACCAGGACCCAACAATATGTGGAAATAGTAATGACTCACTCTAAACTGCGTGTAGAAATTTGTTCTGATGGAAAACTAAATTTACTCTTTAAGAAGCTCTAAATGGCTCCAAGAAAAAAAAAATCACATTGTCAGCTATCAGTGAAACTTAAGTTAAATTTAGGGTTTTTAAAGGTAAACCTTGAAGAGAGACCCTAAAATATAGATTTCAGCTAAGGATACTTCCATAAATTGAGTGACAGATAAAGAGCAGGTTACAGAGTGAAATACTAGTATATTTCCTGGAGAAGTAGGAGACTTGATTGCTGCCTGTAAACCATGAAATATGTTATACAGAAGGAGGAAAACACTTATTTTGAGCGAGCTCTGTTCTGTTCAACTGTATTATGTTCTTTAAGTGAAATAATGATTTTGGGACTCTACAATGAGAAATTTAGAAAAGATGAAAACGGTCAATTGAAGATTAACTGCCCAGAGTGGGGGAAGTGAGAATAAACACCTTCAGGTCCAGGGAACATCATTGAAACTAAGACACAGTAGAAAACAGTAACAGAGGATTGACTTCATATAATGCACCATGATAACGTAGCCAGTGTCAAAGTGAGTTTATGTCACACAGAGGAGAAAGGATTCCTTCCTCCACTGCCAAGAGCTGAGTTTCCAAAGAAGCAAATGCTAGAGTAAGAGTATTGGATGATAAGGTCCTGGTTTTCATCTCCTAGTGTGTTTCCCCAATGACACCATTCTCATTTCTCCTCGCTTCCAGATCACCCTTCTAAGAATATTTGGAAGCACCCACATAGCTCTGAGATATATCATCCCAAACGTGGTTACATATGGGTTTCATCTCCTGGAGTTTCCGGAATGAGGATATTTTGCATTTATTTATTATCCAAGCAGGAAACCAACAGTGGAACAAAAAATCACTGGAATGAGCCACAAAAGTTTTCTTTTACTTTGGGAAGAAATGTCTTGTGAGAGAATTCTTTACTGGTAGTGATTGCAGGGGAGCTTCAGTTGTTGGTAGTGTCTTGAGCGTCCAGTTCCTGGGGATTTCTTTTGTGCTGTTGTTTACATTATTTGTCCACTTTTGATTGCAAAAGCAAAATAATAAAGGCACTAAAACTGATAATTTTATTGTTTGGGGACTATGAGCTCTGAACACAATACATGTTGATCATGAAAACGTAACTGCGCATTTCCATCACACTTCCCCACCCTGTCTTCTCTTTCTTATTCCAAAACATTTGCTGTACTCCAGGGACAAGGACACTGGGTACCTCAATATCTCTGCTGTGTCCCTCCCTTCATCCGGGCATCTGTACATTTCCAGGGATCCTCAGGGCTGCTGATCTCCCTAACACTAACACTAACCATAACCCCTAACCCCTAAACCATAAACCTAACCCTAACCCTAACACAAACCTAACGAACCCTAATCCTAACCCTAACCCTAACCCTAACCCTAACCCTAACCCTAACCCTAA